>JAHTLZ010000016.1:64331428-64369712 GCA_023846285.1 Phrynocephalus versicolor
AGATAGATAGATAGATAGATAGATAGATAGATAGATAGATAGATAGATAGATAGATAGATAGATAGATAGATATTCATTCTCCACCCCCCCACATATTTTTATATAATTCCATCATAATTCCTACATTTCTTTTATAAAACAAATGCATTTTTTTCAGAACAAAAGAATTGTTCCAATCTCTCAATCATTTCGTTGCTCCTTTCTGCACCTGTCTGTTAGGCCTACTATGAACTTCCTTGAGCCTTAAAATCTCCAGGAGAGGGCCTTTCTTTTTGTCCCACTACCTCAAAGAGGCTTGTTGGTTGGTGAAATGAGAGAAAGCCTTCCTTGTGAATGGCTCTGAGGTCACAGGGCTACCTTCCTGTGGTCCTACCTCCAAAAGGCAAAACCATCTTGAGTCAGACAAACCTTTGGCAACTTAGTAGGACAGATATATTAGTATATATATTTCTTCTTCTTCTTCTTCTTCTTCTTCTTCTTCTTCTTCTTCTTCTTCTTCTTCTTCTTCTTCTTCTTCTATATTTCTTCTTCTTCTTCTTCTTCTTCAATTTTAGAGGGATGACTTTTAAATTATGTTAATTCAGTACTCATTTTAATATAATATTAAATATTAAAATTCATTATGGTTTTAAGGCTGTACCTATTTTAAAAATATGTTGTAAGCTACCTTTTATGATGTCCTGTTCTACCAGATGTTCTACTATATGCTCATGGACTATTTCCAACCCGTTTCCATTTAGAGCAATCAAAACCAACTTCACTTTCATGCGTATGGGGTTAACAAATGAGGTTTCTGGATCCAACATCAAACAAACTAGAAATAGTGCCAGAGTAAGGCTGGAGACAGGTAGTCCCAGGTGGTTCTGAAGCATTCCTGGTAGAGTATAAGTAATTCTGTTGCAGAGAACTGTGTGATTAGTGGTCTGATATTCCAAAAGATGATTAGGGTCCCTATTATTTCATTTTTAACTTTTGGATGTTGTTATTGTGTCTTATATTTTGTGGCCATTGTTGCTAGATGGGCGGTTTAAAATGTAACAAACAAACAAACAAATGAGTATGCATTCTGACAGTTATGATCACCTTCCAAAATTGGAACAATGATTGTTAGCAAAGAATGGCAGATGCTGGGAGCTTCTGGGAAGAAGATACTGGTGTTGAAAGAGAATGTAGGACTGAGCTTGGAAATAACCAACTGTATTAGTTACCTATATCTAGTTATTTATAATAATGAGTAGTATAACTAGTAGTTGCAACATTGCTTTTCAGATAAGTTATACCTAGTAGGCTTAGGGAACCCAGTGTGATGTACTGGACAAAATGATGGACTAGGATTCAGGATATGTGGTTCAAATCCCTGCAACTCACTGGGAGCATGGAACTAGTAATACCACTCCTTAAATATATCAGCTACTGTGAAAGCCCTGTTAGAGTCACTATAGATTGATGGCACGGGACATAAAGATAGCAATGAATTACTTAACTAACGAATAACACCTAGGGTGAAGTCCTGTTAGGAAATGCCAAGCATGATTCCTCCTGGGCATAGTGCTCTGTGCATCTCTGGTTGGTAGTTGTGCCAGAGAACCAACCCATTGCATCTGCAAGGAGATACAAAAATAACAGTAGTAATAAAAAAATCCCAGTGTAAATATCAGGTGAAGTACAACTGTGCATTCAGTGGACTGCTCTGTGCATCATAAAGGCAAAGATTCAATCCTTTCTTGTTTGCAAAAGTTTCTTTATTGAGGGTATTATAAGATCTATTTTGGTAGGAATTTTTTAATATTTTATGCCTTTCTCTTATCAGTCCTAAGTAGCAAGGGAAGTTTTTTTTGTTTTGTTTTGTTTTGTATTGTATTGTATTGTATTGTATTGTATTTTTATTAGTTGTCTGGGTAGCTTGGGTATTGGGCTGTAGAGCCAGAGGTTGGGGTGGTGTTAGATTCCCCACTGTGCCTCCTGTGAGTACAGCCAGCCTGTGTTGCCTTGAACAAGCTGCTGGGTCCCAGGGCGCCCCCAGAAGAAGGGAGTGGTAAACCACTTCTAAGTACTCTATACCTAGAATGCCCTGAAAGGGGTTACCTGAGATCAGAATTGACTTGGCAGCACACCATCATTATTGATTAGATTCCCAAGGCTTGTGTTGTGTTAATAACAGACAGCGCAATGAGTTATTTACCAGGTTGGGACACTGATGACTATAAGGGTTTGATGTCCAACAAGGGACGAGTTCCTTCTAACGCATAATGTTCTATGCTCTCTTCCTGAGACAGATGATACGGAGAGCATGCCTACCCCCTCAGTCATTTGTGGGCATCTCTGGAGGAAATGATTTCCCCTGGATGCAGCACTTGACTTCAGTCTTAGGTATACTTACTTTAAACTCATCGCTAATGGCTGGTGAATAAATAGACACAATCTGGTGTGCTTCCATTTGTACTTTTAAGGCAAAGCCATATCCTATACAAAATAAACAGCATGCTTCAGCTTCTCATGTCATCAGTCCAAGATGCTCGGTTAGCTCTAATTTAAAATTCTTGTGACAGATCTTCCTGGAATCCTCTAGGAAGGATGCACCATAGGCATCAGTGAGGCTTATGTGACATATGATGGGCCTGAAGTGACCCTTGGGCACAATCCCAAAGATGGGAGAAGGGCCAGGTCACCGGAATACATGTAGTAGGGAGTCTCTGAGTGCCTGGGCCACAGGAGGCCAACATCTTTTGGAAGAACTTATATCCAACTTCCAGAAGGCCGACATGTCAGTGTTCCAGGTTTTTCTTCTTTTCTGCCTTTTCTTTTCTTAGAAAGAATTAGATGAAAATGGAAAGAAATTTTCTGAGGCTGGGGGAAATCACAGAAATGGATTTTTTCATCAAAATTTGTTGTTATGTGAAGTTTTGATAGAGAGCGATTTGGGCGCCACTAATTTTGATGCCCTTTTAGCAGTCTTGAACTCCAGTTTCACATCTGTCCTACATTTTGCTGGTGTCTTTTAAATTTCTCTCTCTTTCTTGAGTCTGGGTCTTTTTGCTAGTAGGCTTATTTAACTGTGTTGCCTCCCCCCACCTTCCACTTCTTCAGAGGGTGTCGGTAATCTGTGCTATTAGTGTTTCCCCACGTATTCTGTTCCCCAACAGACAACTTCATCATGTACACAGGTTCTAATGTGATGGCTACACTGTGTGACTCACATGTTCTTTTACTTTCTTTTACTTTTGTAGCTATTGTACAAGCAGGTCTATTTACTGTAATTTTAGTCACTTTGCTCCTGTGGCTGGATTTTCCCTCCATGCCACCCCACCCCCAAGGAATAGAAACTATACAAGATAAATGGTGACGTGTGTGGCACCAAGGAGCTGGGGACCTTGATTTAGAAATGCTAGGAGCTCACACAAGTCAATAGGAAGGCTCAAAGAAAAACCTATTGTTTGTAAAGAAACATGATTCTGTAGATGCTTCTGTTCAGTATCCACACACCTAGAATAATCTTTGAAGAATCACATATCAAGCTAAAATTAGCATTTCCTTTACGGGGCAGCTGTAGAATGTCTACCCAGAAGTAATTCACAGTTACTTTAATAATCCTTAGTTCTAGGTAAGTGGGTATAGGTATACACTACAGTCTTGTTAATTTTGTTGTAAACCACCTGGAGTTCTGGTTGGAAGATGGCCGGTATATAAATAAATAAATAAATAAATAAATAAAATTATCAGTATTGTGCACATGTATTAGAAATGCCCCCCCCATCCTTCATTTTAGTAACATGGAAAATGTATATTCATATGTGCCAGTTCAGAAAGATCTTTACGACATCAATCCAGGAATATATTATTAAGAACATAAGAACATAAGAAGAGCTATGCTGGATCAGGCCAAGGGCCCATCTAGTCCAGCTTCCTGTATTTCACAGTGGCCCCACCAGATGCATCTAGGAGCGCACGAGACTAGATATCTGTCTCCTGATACCACTCCACTGCATCTGTTCCTTGAAGTACCCCCGGTTATAAGCCTGG
The DNA here is from genome assembly GCA_023846285.1 of Phrynocephalus versicolor. Lineage (NCBI taxonomy): Eukaryota > Metazoa > Chordata > Lepidosauria > Squamata > Agamidae > Phrynocephalus > Phrynocephalus versicolor. The sequence goes on from JAHTLZ010000016.1 coordinate 64,335,450, forward strand.
AGATGAAACATCTCTATCATGATTTGTAACCTGTGATGGACTTTTCCTCCAGGAATCTGTCCAATGCCATTTTGAAGGCATCCAGGCCAGATGCCATCACCAAATCCTGTGGCAGGGAGTTCCACAGACTAACAACATGCTGGGTGATTTTTTTTTCTTTTGACTGTTCTTACTCTTCCATCCCTCAATTTGAGTGTATGTTCCCTAGTTCTGGTATTTTGTGAGAGGGAGAAGAGCCTCCCTCTATCCACTTTACTCAGGCCCTGCATTATTTTGTAGATACCTTCATTGAGCTGTCCACCAACACACCAAGATCTCTTTCCTGATCCGTCATGGATAGCTCAGAGCCCATGAGTTGATAGATAAAGTTTGGATTTTTGCCCCAATATGCATTACTTTACATTTTCCTACAATGAAACACATTTGCCATTTGCAGCCCATTCCCCCAGTTTAGAGGGATCATTCTGGATCTCTTCACAATCTTCTCTGGTTTTCACCAGAAGGAAAAGTTTTGTGTCATCTGCAAACTTGGCCACCTCACTGCTTAACCCCGTCTCCATGTCATTTATGAACAGATTGAAAAGCACCGGTCTCAGGACAGATCCCTGGGGCACACCGCTTTTCACCTCTCTCCATTGTGAAAATTTCCCATTGACACCTACTCTTTGTTTCCTGGATCTCAACCAGTTCTCAATCCATAAGAGGACCTGCCCTCTTATCCCCTGACTGTGCAATTTTCTCAGCAACCTTTGGTGAGGCACTGTGTCAAAAGCCTTCTGAAAATCCAGATAGACAATATCCACCGGTTCACCCAAATCCACATGCCTGCTAACCCTTTTCAAAGAATTCTAAAAGATTTGTCTGTCAGACAAGACTTACCCTTACAGAATCCATGCTGATTTTATCTCAGCAAGGTTTGTTCTTCTGTGTGTTTTAAGATTTTCTCTTGGATGAGGCTTTCCCCCATTTTCCCTGGGACAGATGTAAGGCTAACCGGCCTGTAATTTCCCGGGTCCCCTCTCCTCTTTTTTAAAAAATTGGTGTGACATCCGCTATCCTCTATTCCTCCAGCACTGTGGCCGTTTTAAGAGACAAGTTGCATATTACCGTTAAGAGATCCGCAATTTCATTTCTCAGTTCCCTAATACCCCTTGGGTGGAAGCCATCTGGGCCTGGTGACTTGTTGATCTTTAATTTATCAATTAGTCCTAAAACATCCTCTCTTTTAGCTTGTACAGTGGTACCTTGTATAAAGGAATTAATTCATTCCAAATGAAATTATGTTAAGCAAATTTCCCATAGGAATGCATTGAAAACAGAGTGATCCCATTTTTATGTTGTATGGATTTGAACCATAGGCGATTCTTTTAACCAATTTCCCCTATCTTCAGAATTTTTATGTTGTACAAACTTTATGTTATACAAACTTTTTGTTATGTAGGGTCCACTGTATTTGATTTAATTCTTTCGTCAAGAGGGGCCATTCGGGCAGCGGAATCTGCCCAAGGTCTTCTGTTCTGAAGACAGATGCAAAGAACTCATTTAATTTCTCTGCAATTTCCAAGTCCTCCTTTACCTCCCCTCTTCCTCCCACACCATCCAGAGGGCCAAATGGTTCTCTGGATGGTTTTCTACTTCTAAAATATTTAAAGAGGCTTTTATTATTTCCCTTTATATTGCTACTCATGCATTCCTCAAAGTCTTTCTTTGCCTCTCTTATCATCTTCTTACATTTCTTTTGCCAGAGTTTGTGTTCCTTTTTATTTTCCTCGTTTGGTGAGGATTTCCATTTACGGAAAGACTTCTCATTGCGCTTTAGAGCCTCTCTAACTCCTCTCATTAACCATGCCGACACCCTCTTGGACTTAGATGAGCTCTTCTTTCTTTGTGGTATGCACTTGTGCCGGGCCTCTATTATTGTTGTTTTAAACAGGCTCCATGCACTCTGGCGAGACTGGAGTCTTTTTACCTTCCTTTTCAATGTCTTTCTAACAAGTTTCCTCATCTGAGGGAAGTTTGGCCTTTGGAAATAAGGGTTTTTGTGTCTGATTTACTTGACACTCTTCCCCCGACATGCATGGCAAAGGAGATTGCAGCATGGTCACTGTTCCCCAGAGGCTGAGTGACATTCACATCCCTGACCAGGTCCTGAGTATCACACAGTATTAGATCCAGATTTGCCTGTTCTCTGGTGGGCTCCATGACAAGTTCCTCTAAGGCACAGTTATTCTATATGTTGAAAAACCCAGTTTCTCTTTCTTGTCCCGAGCATGCATTGGCCCAATCAATGTGGGGATAATTGAAGTCCCCCATGATTACTACCCTGTCCTTCTTAGACACCTCCATAATTTGTCTCCTCATTTCCATATATTCTGATATATAAAGGCTGCCAAGTTTCAGGATATTGGCTGAAGGTTCGGGGAACATATATCAGGATAAGGAGTGCCAGAATCACAAATTGCTAGTGATTCCACATGGTATTTCCTGTGAGCAGAGGCAGCCTGCATGGCATTGGGCAAGTTTCACAGTCCCAGGGAGACCCCTGGAAGAAAGGAATACTAAACCATTCTTGTGTACTCTCTACATGGGAACTCCTGAAAAAGGGCCATCATGGGTAAGAAGTGACTTGGTGGCACAGATTTATTATGATTTGTTGCACAAGCCATGGTAGTAGCACAGGCATGACCAAACTTCGGCCCTCCTGATGTTTTGGACCACTGCTCACAGAATTCCAAGTCTGTATTCCCAATGGCAAAGGACTGTGGGAGTTGTGGCCCAAAACATCTGGAGGGCTGAAGTTTGGACATGCCTGTAGTAGCACATGCAGGATCTGGAGGGGAGAAAGTCCAGTGAGGAAAACTGGCCCTTCCACATGACCCCAGCACCAGTATAAGGTGTAGGAAAAGAAAGTGTTCTGCTTACATATCACCCCATAACGCTTAAAGCACTCTCTGGGTGGTTTACAGTTTAATTATGCAGGCTACACATCCCCCCTAACCTCAGCAAGCTAGGGACTAATTTTGCTGACCCCAGAAGGATGGAAGGCTTAGTGAACCTTGAGCCTCCTACTGGGGATTGAACCCCAGGTTGTGAGTGCAGTTTTAGTTGCAGTGTAGCAGTTTAACCACTCCGCCACGAGGCTCCCATGTGGTTCAGGTAAGGCCACGGGGGATGCAAATGGGAGAAAACATTGTAGATGCCAAGCACATTTTAACCCTCCTGCCACTGTCCTGCCACTGTGAGCACTGGGTTGTCATATTATTGCCTAGTTAGCTTGGTTTTAATTAGACTCTATCTTCATATAGCCACATCCCCCTCATGCTCATTTTCCTAGTCTAGAAGCCATTTGCCCTGCTTCCCAGCCTTGCTTGCCTTAGTCTGTGACCTCATACAGATTTGACATTGTCCTCAGGTGTTGGCCCTGACATTTTTGGGAAAGGACTGTTGCTATTAACCAGGCAACCCTTGCAATCAGCATCCTGTTCAGAATGCTTGTTGAGTTTTACCATCGCAGCAAATCTCGTAAGCTCTGAACAAGAGAGACATAAACCCAAGGATCTATGTTTCCATCATGGCCTCAAGGATGATTGACCTAGCCTCAGTTTTCCTTGCTCAGGCATTGTGGCATAGCACACATAGCTCTCATTCTCCCACCCATCCCTTGTGTTTAAGTGTTACTGAAATTAGTAGACTTTCATTAGTTGTGGTTCTCTTCCTAATTTTGAACTTAGATAACTGCCCTTCTGTGTATAGGAGCTATAGTCTGAAGGAAAAGATTGATTAGAAGGCTATACTTAGGATTCTGGAAGTGTGAGTCTCTGGGATTTGTAGACAGTGAAATAAGTCCTACAGTTGGCAGTCAGTGGCACCAGAGCACCAGACTGCGACAACTTCACAAAACTGATACAAACGTAAAAGAGCTTTTGTGAAATCAAGTGATGTGTGTCCACCGGCTGTTTGAATTACTTTGTCCTGGAGTACTGTAGAGGTTGACCTGTTCTGTTATCCAGGTCTATGAGTTGATAAAGAACTTCTCCGAGGATTATAGGCCATGTGTTTTATTGGGTCATGTTATCTTTTAAAAGCATGCCTGCAGAATCCCCTACGATGGATGAGGGACAATATTGAAACCAGTGAGATGCATCTGTTTCCACAAAGGAAGGGTGATCATTGTAGTAGCATCACACAGGCACCACTGTTGATCAGAAAGAGTACATTACAGCTTAGATTTAAGAGAAGGGCTTACTTTTAATTACCACCAGTATGTACTATAGGTATCAGTTAAGGTACAGAAAAATCAAACCAGCAGAGCAATATTGTATTATACAGAGATGCTTGGTTTAGAGAAGCATTGAAGAAAAAGAATGAATTATTGGTTTGCAAGGACACAGAAACAGAAAAAAGAAACAAAAAGGTTTGCTGAATTCTGAACATTTTATTTTCCAGTTTATATTAAAAAGGTGTGTATTGAACTATCAAGGAAAAAGTCAGTGATCTATAACTGAACTCAAATGTGGAGTAGTTTTCAAATAAGATATTTCCACTGAAACTTTGTTGTGCCCTAACCTTTGATTCCACAATGTCTCAACTTTTCCAAATTCCTTCCAATCACCTAGGCTGTCTAGGCAAAGATCCTCTGTAAATGGAATTCTCTTAGTCTAAAATTCAATTTTCAGAATGCTTAGATATCTACGATGTCTCAATAATATAAATGTTTGGAAACTTGCACATTTCTATGGCTTTCAACAGTGAGGATACGTATGTGGAAGTCGAACATTTTGTCACTGGTGTCAACTAGCTTTCAGGAAAATGAAACTCTAGTCACACCTAACACCTATACTCATTGAACTATATATGATAAATGAGTATTCAGTTCTTCAAAAACCTTGCTTATAAATGAGAAATGTTGGCCTTCTACATATGCATGATATAGAAAGCCAGGAAATGACCTGATATTGTTGCACATTATCATGTCCATGTTGCCAGCAGGAAAAAGGATGCCAAATTTTGCATAGCCAAGGGCTCCCTGCTAACAATCTATACCAGTGATGGCGAACCTATGGCATAGGTGCCCAAGGTGGCACTCAGAGCCCTTTCTGTGGGCACCCAAGATGGCCCCTTCATAGCTACCTGTATACAGGTTAAATTACTGTATTGGCACTTTGCAAAAAAAATTAGTGGGTTTTGAATTGCAGTTTGGGCACTCAGTCTCTAAAAGGTTTGCCATCACTGATCTATACGATCTCTTCTGCTCACTACCATTCACAGAGTGACACCACACAGGAGAAGATCCCACCAGGCTCCTTTTTTTAAATCAGGTAATTACTTCTCTCACAAACACAAAGCAATTGTCAGCTCTGTTTTTGACAAGTGTGAATGGTTGGCAATTCTAGGATTCTACAAAGATGAGGTTGGATCCTGACTATACGTTGTTGGAAGTTAGTTCCTGCTGTTGTCAATGGCTTTGATGGGATTTTCTTTTACTTAAACATGCAGCTCTGTGTGCTTAAGGCTGAGGTGTCCTGGAGATCTATGTCACTTGGTCCTTTTATTTTTTTCTGACATGATTGGATTGCTTACTTGATCCTGCCCAGGATTGCTTTAGGACCCTTAGCTTGGAATCCTGTGTTTTGTATGAGAGTTCCTATAGTCCATTTTAGAATAGTGCTTCCTTTTCATGAATCTTCCAGCATGATCTTTTTAAAAAAACTCACTTTCCTGTTTCATCATGTTTACAAAAAGCAAACGTGAGATTTAGCTGTGAATAATTCTGTTACAGTCTGAGTTGACGGGAGATGCTAAGATGGTTTTGCTGTGTGATATAGAGTTAAGCTCTCCGGGACTTATTACAAAGAAATTCCATTAGCAATATTTAAATGCCAGCTTTGAGAGGCACTCAATAATATGTGTGTTGGCGCTGATCAAGAATAGTACCTTTTAAAGATGAAAAAGTAATGTGGCTGTTACTTCAACATAAAAGTGTCAAGCTGTGGGCAGTCTCTTGTCATTTAAAGAATCTGGGCTATTCCTAATGGGAGTGAGGCTGAAGGGAGAATGGAAACGGAGTGCTTAAAATGGTAGATGTGCATCCATACACCAAGAGATTTAGCTTGTCAAGTAATGTAAACAAGTTAAAAGATGGCATGATCTTGGACCCCATTAACGAAAGCATGAGGGAGACACTTAAAAAGAGAGAGAGAAAGAGAATTAACCTCCTTTCACAAATGTACTAAGACAGGTGCGATCTTTAGATGGCAAGGTAGCAAGGAAGTTGATTTGTGTTTCAATAGATGGGGTACCTGTAAGAAGAAGAAGAAATCCTTGAGGGCTTATGCAGTGATACACTCATGGCCCCATCATGGTGGTAGTTGCTGACGGAGTCTATGCTTCTCTTACTTATAATCCCTGTTATAATGCTTAGGGTAACTACCTTTTATTTTAAGTAATCATCTGATCTGAATAACCTTCAGTGAAGCACGCTTCATCAAGGATTGGCTTAATTATCAATTCAATTAATTTGGTTCAAAGGATGCCAAGTTTATATAGGAAAAGGCAGTTCAAATATTGACAACACCAAACTCAATCATGTCCAAACTTTGGCCCTCCTGATGTTTTGGACCACAACTCCCAGAATTCTAAGCTTAGATTGCCAGTGACAAAGGATTGTGGGAGATGTGGTCCAAAACATCTGGAGGGCCGAAGTCTGGACATGCCCTCTAGGCTTAGACTCTACGGGATGGCCTCTTGTGTTCATTATCATTCACATGTTTTCAGTGGTTTTGATGGGATTTTCTTTGAATTAAACATGCATAATCTTCGGTATTTCATTGCTGAAGTCTGACAGATACATGACTATAAAAATGCAATGGTAATCCTGGTAACGTGGTTGTATTTGTGCAAACCACATTATTTACATTGATCAACTGTTGTATAGCTGTGAATCCATGTAAGTGTCTCAGAGAAATGTGACAAAGTAAACCAGCAGTGTGTTTCCTTTGTGTGCTAACCAAGGGGATGAAACCACTCTGGCGCAATGGTAAAAAGTATTAGAATAGAAATAATTATGCAGCTGGGGTGGTGGTGGTGTTCAGTATGTTTCAAGTCCTCTAGAATCACTTCTTTTTAGTAGAATTCACATGGAACTAGACGCTGTGATATGGCGATCTGAAGAGTTATGAGTAGAGATGGGCACGAAACGAACAATTTTCCGTTTCCGTTTCCGTTTTTTTGTTTCGTTACGCAACGGAACGACAAACAAATTTTGTCTCTAAAATGAAATGAAACGAACAGAAACACCAGAAATTTTGTCGTCTGTTTTGTTTTTGTTACGGCAATACATTTGAACTGCTTTAAACGCTAAAAAAATCACAAAAAATTGAAATAAATGGTAACAAAATGCTAAAGAAACGAACGAAAACAAAAATGATTTTCTTTGCAAAAATTCGCGAAAAATGGAAACGAACCGAAACGGACCACCTAAACAACAAACGAAACACCATTTTTTTATTTGTGCCCATCTCTAGTTATGAGAAATGTTTGCAAGTTTCAGCCACTTGCCACATATAATTCATTTTGGAGAAAGTTTGGATTGTGTCAAAAATACTCTGCATCTTGCCGCTTAAAAAGTGCCCTGTATTAGCTGGGCACTTTAGTGTCCCAGCTAATGCAGTGTCTGTGACTACCTCCTCCCCCAGTGATACATAATACTGAGAAGCTCAAATCTGGTTGTTGATAGGTTGTTCCCAGTATGTGTGTCTTAGGGCCACACTGCAATTTTCAAAAGACTGAAAACCAACAACAGGTGCACAGATTTGTATCTTCTGCTAACTCTAACCATGCCCTTTATCATTCCACTAACCCTATTCTGATCTTCAGTGCAACGGAATTCCAATGGAGTCAGAACTCTTGAGGGCTAAAGCTACTATCAGTTTTCAGAAGAGACTCGACTTCATATTCTCTTCATATTCTGCAATTAGGATTTCCCTGTTATGGCAAGCAGCCTGATAGACTAGAAGGTTTTCTATTCTGATCCAATAGGCCCCTTCTCGAGTTCGCAAGGCCTATACCAGTGTTGGCGAACCTATGGCATGGGTGCCAAAGATGGCACTCGGAGCCCTTTCTGTGGGCACCTGACATTGCCCCTTTACAGCTACCTGTATTCAGGTTAAATTGCTGTATTGTTACTTTGTGAAAAATTAGTGGGTTTTGAATCGCAGTTTGGGCACTTGGTCTCTAAAAGGTTCACCATCACTGGCCTATACCAGCAATGTGTGGATATATTAGAAGCTTATGAAATGTGCTTTGAAAAAAAAAACCAATGAGATTATTCAGTGCACAGAAGTGACTTTTTCTTGCTGAAAAGTGAGCTTGGATGTTCAGAAAAGGGCAAACTCATTTACAATGTTAGTTATGATAAGTGGCTCCAGTCAAGCAGCTCATGTTGGGAGGCACCCAGCTGTTTGCTTGTCTTCTTTTGGGTGAGGGGGTGTAGTAAGAGTTTTCAAGAATTATTTAGAGGTTTTAATGCCCTTGTTCTGTTTTAGAAATTGAAACTGAGCAATTTTTGGGGGGAACAGATTTGTTAGCTTGAGAATGCAAGTTTATGGTCTACCGATTTATCCAGTGACACAGGCAAAACAATCTTCTTCATTCACTGGGCAGTACAGTCTGTCTTCAAAGTTTCTAAAGGATCGGACCTATCTAAAAAGTGGCCAGATAACACCCTTGGCTGTGCTCTTTAGGAAAGTGGCAAAATCTTTAATTGGATGCTTTATCTCTTAATTGGAAGATGGAGAAATCCGACGAACCTTTTGTCAAGAGGGCAACTTGGTAGGGATTTCTCAAATCGGATGAGCCAAGAGGAAGATGTAGGAAGCTCAGCGTGCCATACGAGTTCTAATGCCTTGATGCCAGATAGAATAGGACATCTTCAGAGCTCTTGTGGAGCTTATGCCTTTGACGCACCTAAGGCATTCTGGCAGTACGAGGAGGGCCTACGGGGATGTTAGACAGGTGGTTAAATATTATCGCTGGTCCATGTAGAGTTTAATCTTGTTTCATCACTGGGATGGGAAAATAAGTGAAGGCAGAAAGATAGCTTTTGGGACACAGGGCAGCCACATAGCACACAACTCTCTTCCAGCATTTAACTCCTTGCATCTCCTGTCTGAGGCCACTGCCTCACTCTAGCTAACGGTAGGGTCAGCCTCATGTTTTTGTACTTGCAAAATTGCATCTTGCCACTTGGGTACTAAACTAGCCCTGCTTCTATTTTAACTGGGGATTGAGGACTATGTGGTTTGGCTCATAGTGTTCATTCATGTAGGTTCAAATGTGGTTTTTTTTCTTCAGACACTATCAGCAATTCTTTACTGTAGTTCTTTCCTATCCCACAGCCCTCCACAATGCATCAATGTGCTCCTGTTGATGGAGACTGTTATTGTCCAGGAGGCACTAATTTTTGTACCTTTGATTGACTTGTATAGTGCCAGTGACTCATAATTTATAAATAGTGATGTGCGGGCACAGCAGCAGTTGCACCCTATCCTCCACTGAAGTAGCTCATGGACTCAGATGGTTAGTATAGCACACCTGTTCTTTATGATACAGCATCTGGGCAACTTCAAGAAGAGGTAAACTGTGCCTAATTAGCCTGGTGCAAGGATATACAGGTCTTTAATTAGACACACTCTTGTAAGAGCAGGAGCTGGCTGCTCCCAGCATGTTTGCTGTGGTGGAAAATTGTTCTTGTACATTTTAGACCTGCACACGTTTTACGATTGCATTTTATCTTTTTTAAAGAGGGAATGAGTACGTTTATTAAGATGGTTGTATTTACTCTTAATGCAGTGTATTAAGCCTCTATTTATTACAAAGGAATCTGTCAACTTTATAAGCATGTACGCCGCTAAAGCAGAGCCATTGATTATAAATGTTTCCAAGGCAGAAACGATTGGGTGGAGTGCGCTTTACTTTTATAATCAAATGCTGCATTTTGTGCAGAGGATTCCTGTCTTTCTAGTCACTTCTTCAAAGGAAAGGTTTCCTGTCTTAAATGAGACCTGATTATTATCTTAAATAGGAGCATTTGAACATTCCAGCAGTCCTTTGGAGTTGCTGTATTCTGCATTACATATACTCATCTTTGTGTAATGTAGCAGGTGATTGCTCACCAAGTCATTGTTGTAATCATGTATATCTCTATGAACACATTTCCATCAGCATAGCCACTACTATTGGAAATGTATTTATATTTGATGTTAATACCTAGCTGAACAATCCCAAGGAACCAGTTGCTAATTATGTTTAAGAACCAGTTTACACAAGCCTTCATGGATCTGTGAGTCTCAAGCATGTGTGTGTGTGTGTGTGTGCATGTGTGTGTGTGTGTGCATGAGAGAGAGAGAGAGAGAGGTGACCCATTCATTGAAATAACCTCATTGAAAAAAGGCTTTGATATGAAATTCTGTACTTGTCGTGGATCTCTTCATTCACATATTCTAATCAACACCCATTGTGGTGGGTAGCAGATAATTGGCATGCATGAGTCAAATCTTGAAAAAGAAAACCAGAATAACAGTTAGCCTTCAGGTAACCCAGTCCATGAGAACATCCCAGAGCACTTCACACAAATGATCTTGCTTGCTAAATAATTGCAACCGTAGGTCAGAGGCACTGCAAATCTAGGCAAGAGAGTCCAGCTCGTTCTCTCTACCCCCAAGAAACACGTGAATGTTGAGTTTAACATTTTGATGAACAAATTATGTATAACTGACAAGCCAAGGCTTTGCTTGGTTGCTGCAGAATAGCACTGACACAGTACGGAGTGGATAACTGCACCAGGTGACCTAGGAGTGGATGGTAACATTCCTGAGCAGGACATGCCCATTCCAGCCCCCCAACTCAGTGTTCCCATCTGGAAATCTCTAACTTGAGATAGGCCCACTGTCCATCTTCCTCACCGATTATCAACTACCATGTGCAACAAACCTCCCCCCCCTTGTTGCAAACAGCAATGCTTGTGATGGATATTCTTCCTATATCACTCACTGGTTACACGTCACAACTAGAGATGGGCATGAAATGCCAAAATGGCATTTCATGGTCGTTATTCAGGCCCTGGGGTCCACTTCGTTCCGTTTCTTCATTTTTCGGGTGCGGGAAGTGAAGCGGCAGCTGCAGGGACCCCTCCCAGGGCCGGGCACCACCAGAGCCGGTGGCATGCAGGCCGGTAGAGCATTCCCGCAGTCGTGGGGAGCCCTCCCAGGGCTGGGGCAAGCCTCCTGGGAGAGCTGTCCCGCAGCCACAGGGAGCCCTCCTGGGGCCTGGCGCTACCGGAGCTGGTGGCAAGCCTGCCAGGAGAGTGATCCCGTGGCCATGGGGAGTCCTCCCGGAGCCGGGTGCTGCTCCGATCACCACCCCCAACAGGCTGCCACCCCCCGGAGCACCACCGAGCGGCACCCTCCCTTGGGCCCCCTCCCCAAGGACCGATCCGTGGCGCCATCCGCCACCCCGGTCAGGTCGCTACCCCCGGAGCTCTGCACAGTGCCGCCCTAACTGGGACCTTTCTCCCTGGGAACCACTCTGCCCCGGGAGGCACTGCCCTGGCAGACCACCACCCCGCACCCCCTGGCCTAGACCCGGGAAACCTGTGTGGGGGGTGCTGCTGCACTCCCCCCATGCTCCAACAACACCCTCCACTCCGGCTTCTAAGCCGGCTGCACCGTCGCCGCTTCTCCACGTGGCCGGGATCCCAGAGCCCAGCCCATAAAGGCTGAGATCCCTTCTCTTCTCGCAAGACCGGCAATATTCATTGGTGAGGCTTCCCATTTCCCACTACACTTGTATAGTTAAGAGCTCTAGAAAAATACTTTAGTTTAATGACTAAGGGGGTGCAAGAAAAAAGTGTTTTAAAAGTGAAATTTTGTTGTTTTCAAAACCATCTTCATTTTGCAAAACTATGAGCTAGCTGTGACAGAGGAAAGTCAATGAAATGCAAAGGCAACTGAATGAATGTTGTGGTTAGAATATGTAAACATAGATATGAGATTGTTGTAAACAAAGAAGCAATGGTGTAATGTATGGTTTAAAAATGAAAAAGGCAATGGCAATCCAATACCACAACTTTTAGAAAAAGTGACTATATGAACTATAGAAAACATTTGTCAGGAATTCATCTTTCAGTATTTCCTGCATTATTACCAAAATAGACAAAATTTAAATGTATAACAATTTAGTTTCTAACCCAGAAGAACAGGAAGGAGCAATTTTGTGTATGTGTCTAAATATGTTAACAGGCTGAATATTTTTATTTTATTTATATTTATTTATACAACTCTGGGTTTTTAATATCTTTGTTATTTTTAATATTCTTTTAATTTACAACTAAAGAGTACTTAATGTCATAATGCTTTTACTTTATACTGATGTATTCTTGAGATATATTTTCTATATTCTTTGGCTGTTACTGCTCCTAGCTGCGGAAGATCCCAGGTCCTTCATCAGGGAAGACCCAATAATCACTGCCTGGAAGGAGCCTGCTGAGCCACTTAACTATGTGCTTGCCAGACCAGATTGAAGACTGCCCCCATTTCTATCACCAAAGCAGTCAATATGCTGTGGCCCCTTGTAGCCAACATCTTCTGAATGGCTGCTTCTTATCCCAGGTGGCCGCTGATTGGGCTGCCCAAGATGTCCTCAATCCATCAAGGTTCTGATAAGCTCTGAGCCCAAAATAGAATGATCTTAATACCCAAACAGACTCATAGAATCATTGTAGGGTTGGAAGGGACCTTGCAGGTCTTCTAGTCCAACAACCCCCCCACCGCCCAAGGCAGGAGACCTCATACCATCCTGGACAGGTGGCTGTCCAATTTTGTTTACAGACTCATAAAGGGAGACATGGTCCTTGAGATATGAGCTTCAACCCAAGCCATTTAGGGCTTTATAGGTTAGAACCAGCACTTTGAACTGTTCCTGAAATGTCTGGAAGTAGAGTCATCACAACTGGACTTCTTTTCTTGAGAGACTGTCTAACAAATTTCTTGGTTGAGTAGCGAAATGTTTTGATCTCTCAAGAAACGAAGTCCGGTTGCTATGACTCAGCTTCCAGATAACCTCACCTGGATATCTGAAAATCTTCACAGACATATTCTTGGAAATGGATAATCAGCCAATGGAACTACTGTAACAGGGAAAGCATGTGTTCCCGGTGAGCAGCCCCAGTTAGCAATCTGAATGCTGTGTTTTGGACTTCTACGTTTCCAGTGGCAGCCTCCACATGGAGCATGTTACAGTAATCCAGCTGGAAGGCAACAACGGTATGTGTCACTACAGCTAGAAGAGACCTCTTCCAGAAAAAGATGCAGCTGATGCACTAATCTTAATTGTGGAAACGCACTTCTGGCCACTGCCAAAACCTGGGTGTCCAGGCTCACAAAGGAATCCAGAATCTATGCTCCTATATTTCCAGAGACAGCATTGTCTTTATTTAATTGTTATTTGTTGATCTGTTTGTTGGCGCATGTCGCCTCGTTGTTAGCAGCCTAGAGTTCAAATTTGAAGATGGGCGGGATATAAATGCAACAATAAATAAATAAATAAATAAATAAATAAATAAATAAATAAATAAATAAATAAATAAATAAACCTCATCCAGCGCAGGCAGCATCCCTATTCTTTTATCTGCCTCTCAATGGATGAGAAATACCTATGTCTTGCCTGGGTTAAGCTTCTATTTACGAACAAAAAACCCTTATACTGTCCATTACTGATGCTAAACACTGACCTTGAGCCAAAAATCCTAGTAGTAGGAGAGGGTGAAGGCATGGGGTGCAGCTAAGGACAGAGAATAAAGGGCTGGAGCAAAACAGGTGAGGCTCTTGCAGTATTTACCAATTTGGTATTTCTTGCCAGGGGTATAAGGCCTGACCCACTTCTCTGTATGTCAACTCAGCCCATGTAACAACTTTTCCCCTGCAAAGCACAATTCAGTTTGTTGCAACAGCTTTGCCCCTAATTTTGAAATGTTATTGTTCTATATTATGGGCCCCAGAGTACTGCAGCCACATGTGACTGTATTTTAAAGAAATACAGTAACACTTTTTCTCTGTGCACTGATTAGTGAGCTGCAGAACAAATCCATTGCCTGGCTTCGGACTCCCTGTATTGCTTATCCAGAACTGGAAGATGCCCATTGCTACTCTATGAGGAGTTTTTGCCATACAGCTGATTTGTGCTTTAGCTGTATTTCAACTTTGGAAAAACTTGGTGTCATATTGTTTATAATTAATTAATATAGACAAATGAGTGATAGCGGACCATCACGGCTCCGTTATGCACAATCCTATGCATTGTGAAGGGGATATTTCCACCCACTTTTAGGGATTTCTCCCATCTGCATGGTAACAAGAAAGTGCCAGCGGTACTGGTTAATTAAAATCAATCTTCGGTGCACGTTTCTCCTTCCTTGGCCTGTTTTCTCTTCAGTGAAGGAGGTGCCATCCGATGACAATGGTTCTTAGTTCTTGTTGGTGGCCTTGGGAATATTATTTCATTTCCAGGAACAGCCTCATAAACACACACTTGACCTTCCAGGAAGGCTCAGAATAAAAGATCTGTAGGACTCTTTCCATAGGATGGGGTGGGGGGTGGGGAAGAGAAAAGGAAAAGGAAAATGGAATTTCTTCCCTAGTTTCCATCTAAGATTTATTTAATTATTTATTGCATTTATATCCTGACTATCTGGCCAGATAGCTAAAAGAGATGATTATGGTCCAAAACCTGTTGCTAAACATAATAAATTATACTAGAATGGGCTCAGTGGGGATTGGGTGAGTCAACTCATCTGTTAGTTCCATTGATTTAAATGGGGCTCCTCTAACTGTAGCCCATAAGTGGGCCTATGGCAAACTAAGTCATAGTTTGAGTAGGCCCAGTTGAATCAATGGCTCTTACAGAAGAGTTGACTGACTAAAACTTCATTATTTCAATGGGCCTGCTCTAGTGCAATTTGCTACGTAAAGCAACAAGACAAGTATTTTGTTCCTCATGGGTTTCATGACCACCTCCAACCCCCCCCCAGCATAACATCTCATAAAGGAAGTCATATCCTTATATACACTTTAAAGGAAAGAACAATGGTAGGGTCAGACTTGATTGAAATTAGTGATGGTATGCTGTTTCGTTGTTTTGTTGGGTAACGAATTACTTTGTTACCTAATAAAATGGTAGGACGCATTTCGTCTTGTCTCATCATTTCCCCCTGTAGAATGAAACCATTCATCCTAGAGAAATCAATGGCAGGGGAGCTCAAGCTCATCTCTGAAACCCTCTGCAATTTGGAAATGTTTGCGGTTCAGGGGGCTGAGTTATGAAGTTCCAAAGGGGAAAAAAAACTTTCTAATTGGAATTGGAACTTCAGGAGCCTAGTATAATTTAGAGCTTCATAACTCAGCTACCTGACCCTCAAACCTTTCCAAATATTAGGGGGTTACCTAGAATAGCTTGAGGAAGCTCCACTGCCATTTTTGGTCCTCTAGGACCCAGGGGAGCATAGTGTTTTGTTTTATTTCATTTTGTTTTGTAACTTAACTACTTTTAAAATTCAATATAAATGAAAAGAAATTAAACCACTACAGAAACGAAATGAAACACTATTTTTCTGTTTCATGCTGAACTTTAATTGAAATGTGAGGGAGTCACTGAGCAGTGTTGTGATGTTTCTTCTTTCATGGCTCCCATCTCCTCTAAATACAGAAATCAGCAGCAAGGTCCAGTTAGTACTTTAATAGGAGAATCTTGCCTGAAAGTCTAGGTGCCTGCTGCCCTTCCTCTATCCATGAAGTCCAGCTTTGGCTCCACCTTTCAGCTCTCTGTCATAGGATGTGCTTGGCATTCTATGCAGGAGTTTTGCAGCCTGCAATCTTGTATTCTACAAGGACTATTGGTCTGCTGTTTAAGAATGGTTAGGAATATAATGATAATGACTTATTGAAAGACTGGCTACCTCTCTCCTCCCTGAAGGTATTCAAGACCCTTTAGCATGCTTTGTTTATTTTCTCCAGTGTAGCCTAGACCAGTGATTGTGAACCTTTTAGAAACCGAGTGCCCAAAATGAGATTCAAAGCCCAATACAGCCATTTAACCTGAATGCAGGTGGCTGTGAAGGGGCAATATTGGGTGCCCACAGAAAGGGCTCTGAGTGCCACCTTTGGCACCTGTGCCATAAGTTCACCAACACTGGCCTAGACTATGCAGATAGATCTCTGAGGGGTTTAGAGTGAAATTATATGTGATGTCCAGGTAGCTTCTTACAGCTTTGAGACTCCCAATGTCCTACTATTGCTCATAAGCACAATTTTACCAACACAGAGACTAATACACACATCAAGAAATGTATACAAATGTGTTCATACAAGCATCTATTTGTGCAGTTGTGATGTAAGATGAATGCTAGCACTAATGTTCCAATGAGTATATCTTGATTTGGGGTGGTCTGGAGAGAACAAATTACTGTTTGGACATTTATTGCTTTTTGAGCTTAGAAGTTAAGAAATTGTAGGATTGTTTTAGATAACATATCTGAATTATCTGAGATGCCCTTCTGAGCGTCTTAAAGCCCTCCAAATGTTTCAGCTTCCAGCATCCTTTCCTACTGGCCAGGTTGGCCAGAGCTGATGAGATTTGCAAGGCCCAACAACACCTGGAAGGCTGGACTGTGCCCAGGCCAGCTTGAAATACATGGTTTCAGAATATTTTGCTGAGCAGCTGAACCAATAGAATTCTGCCTTTCGTAACCACCTGTATTTCAGCTCCCCAGACATTAAACTTGTTAAGCAAAAAACAGAACAACACAAAAAACAAAAAACACAAAACACAAAAAACCAAAAACAAAGTAAAACATGGAACTTTGGGCTGCAACGATAGGGAATTGGATCACTCACTGAGAAGGTTGCTAGGACCAATTTTGTCAATGATTATGCAGACTATGCTGGGTAGCATCCTGCATGGCACACAATGGTCACCTCTAACCCCTCTCCAAACATCTGTTTTTGTGAGACGATCACCTCTCTCTGCCTAACGGTAGGGCTGGCCTTGTTACAGTTGGATGAGAGTGAGGAACCACCCATTAAGTCTGGTATTATCTTCGTCATAGCATGGAAGGGCTACAATCACTCCCTCCTTTATGGTTATGTCATGTGCGATTTGGTACCCAGACACTGTCCATGGCCCAGCTGTTATTCACACAGGGGCTGGAGGCAAACTGCACAGTTGCCAGTGACATACGTGTGACTCTGCCTCCACTACCTAGGCAACACTTCTATGTATAACTTCTCCTCCAGCCCATTATTCAGTGATATAAAATGAATTTTCTTGTGTGACGAGGGTTAGATGAGGCCAAAATGGGGGCATGAGGGGTGGGAGTGGGGAGTGGGAAGCAGCTTCTGCTGACACTGAACCGATGAGGACCAAATAAACTCTGTACAAATAGCCTCATGTTTGCATGAAATTTATAGTAGGAATAAAAGATATTTGTTTAGCTCATTGAAAAGAGCGAAGAGTGCTTTGGCAACTCCTCTGCCCTTATTGATTCTGAAATTAAGGCCCCCCCCCCCCTAAATTGTTTCAGAAGATTTAAAGACGCCTTCTCAGTTTTCTTTGGGTCAGCCCTTTTGAATGATAATTACTGGAGATCCTGGCTCTCTCTTCCTCTCTTGCCTGTGGACTGAAGGGATCACTTAATGGAACCGAGCATCACATAGTAGGTCAAGAGAGCAGGCATTCAAAGAGTCTTCCTCTTGCCGGCATCATATTTTTTATTCCATGGGGAGTCAACATCCCTCTGCAAAACAATCTCCTGACTTTAAAAATCATACATAATAACTATTAAATTACCAAATGTCAGGTAAACAAAAAAGTTATTAAGGATGACCTTATTAGTTCTATCTGCAATTCACAGACCAAGGTAATTGTCAAGTCCTCACTGTTATTAGGCTGAAATAATAGTTTAGGGACCATCAACATTAAAATTTCATTATGATGGGACAAAAAGGCTCATGTATAATCAATAGTAAGAATCCATTATTATTGACTTGGAATGAATGAAGCATGAACACATTTGTGCAGATATGAACAGTTAGCAATCTTTTGAATAATAAAGAATTAACACAACACAGATAATACCATTCTGGGAATTGGCTTCCACTTTAAATTGGTACTTGTCTCCGTGTTATAAAGTCTGATTCAGATCCCTTGGTAGCATCCATTAAGCTGTTTTTCAAAATACCTGGTGGTGATGAGTTTCTCGATTGCATAAAAGGTACAGAAAAGGTAACAGAGCAGATTAGTGGAACAAGCACGGAGCTCAACTGTAGGTCATCACTTTACACATTCAAAACATTTATTCGCTGTATCTCTAACAGCACCACCAAATTGCCTGGCAAATAAGAAACACTGTGTGTACACCATATGTTCAATGCATTTACTGTCTGTGTCTGTGTATATTTGAGCCTAAATTTCTGACCTGTAAACTTACACAGTAATTCATGTGTGGCACTCAGCTTGTATGCATGTACATTCCAGCCTTATGGAAGAGGTTGCCTCCTCATGTGTAAGTCTGAAGTGTGGACAAGGAGATGCAAGTTAGCCCTATCCATGGAACTCCATTTGCACATGCTAGCAATCCAGACCTTCTCTTGGTGTTCAGTGCTCTATAAAGCTCTGTTCAGATAAATATGGCTGCAGAGTTTCCATGGCTGGGGACCCTGATACATGAGTTCCAAATTGTGAATCCATGTTCAGTATAATATTGTTCACAGAGGACTCTGAAGATTCTTGTGAGTAACATGAAAAGATCTACAATGCTTTTGGCCATGTGGAGCCATTCACAATAGTGCTTGTATGCATTTTACATCTCCTTCCCAATTCTAAAGTCTGCACATGAGCAACTGAATGTCTTCACAGGACAAGGCTGACATATAATGGAACATACATATGTTTATCATTTTTGGTTTCTGGTGAAGAGGCCCCTGAAGGGCATTCCTTCATCTGGATAACTTGGCTACAGAATACAGTAACTCTTACAATGCTGTTGGTGTATTCAAGGTTAACTAGAAGAAACTGGGAAATTTGGATTCCCAAGTAAATGGATAGCATTTTAATGTAAGTAATTGCTTAGAAAACTATTGTTCCTTCTCCAGGGAGAAATAAATCCTAGCGTGTTTGGTTGATATTGCATAGGATTGTGTTCCCATAAAAACTGAATAATTTTACATACAACATTATAAATGTAAGAAATAAAAATCCAGTTGTGCATTATTTTGTTGGTTTTATCTGCTCACCCAAAACACCTCCATAATGAAATAATAACGTCAATGAAAGTCAAAACTATTTTGCTGACCAGAATTCATTTAATAAAGAGAGCGAGAAAATGAACAAAATAATTTGAACAATTTGGATAAATATATAGTGCAATACAGATCTCTAAAGTTAACCCCCACCCCCCCACCCCCCAAGAAAAGAGGTGGAAAGAGGAGGAGACATAATATAACAAATATAGCATTAGTCTCATCTCTCAGGTACTAGGTCTCAGCCTCAAAGTGCTATGGAATGAATGCCACAGGAAGGCTTTTGGTTCTTTCCTCAGCCTTGTGTTGATATTTTCAATTCACTCACACACAAACACACATACTCCCACTATGGCCTCCCCAGTCCTATCTTCGATTATCCACTCAATCACACCAGAGCCTCACAAAAAACTGACAAGCTACCCTATAGATCTCTTAGGAAACAAAAAGGGATGTTCTCCAGGTATTAGGTCAGTGGTTATATGTTCTATGGATGCTTAAAACGGAAAGGTTTTCACCAACTCACATATTATTATTCACATGTTCATTCAGCCCCAGTGCTGTAGCTAGCAGTTTTAAGACTCACTGTGTCATTGTCCTTTTCAAAGAAATTCAAAGAAGTAGCCATTTTAGGTGCAGCCAGACAAAAATGAAACATAAATGAAAACCAAAACCCAAAATTGTTTAGCTCCTTAAAGACTAGCTGTTGTTTTTTAGTGGAAGCTTTTGTAGAGCCATCCATTTCTTCTGTCTGAAGAAGCAGATCTATCTAAAGAAGTCCACATTACATTATAAAAGCTAGTCCTTAAAGTGTCCTATTGGCTAAGCTTGATTCACATAGGATAGGCATACATGGGGAGAGGAGATAGGAATGGGGAAGAATTTGTCCCTCCGCATGCTGGGATGCTGGAGGTTTTTTATATGTTTATGATGTTTTATTGTTCATGTTGATTTCGTTTTATTTGATGTTTTTTGTACCTGATTTGCATTTATTGCTTTGTTAGCCGCTTAGAGTACTATATGTAGTAGATAAGCGGGATATAAATACAAAAATAAATAAATAAATAAATAAATAAATAAATAAATAAATAAATAAATAAGAAGGCTTGGTCTGAACAAGAAATAAAATAGATTGATCCCACACTGTGTACACTTGTTTGTTGGTTTCCTTCTATCTCAAGAGGAGTAGCTGGAGGTGATAATAATTAACATCCTCAAGGCATGGAGGCATGGAGGTTCACACTTTTCCTGTGCAGCGAACAGAATGTGGGATTCATGTACCACACCAGCAAGATTTAGTTTGCGACTCAAAACTCTTCTTGTCTCTCCATAAGTTACTGTTTTGTTGAACTCAGGTGTAGCCCTGTGCTTCTTCTGTGCCACAGGTCAAATTAGACTAGGGGTGTAGTAGTTTGGTTGTTACATGATGCTAGTTAGTGCTGGGTTGTTACATTATCCAGATGCCTGAGCTTTACCAGGATTCTAAGCATAGCACCCAGTGCCCATTGACTACATCAGGTGGCCCAGCATGCCTCCAAAATAACAAAACTAAAGTTGCATTTTGGGGTCTTCTCTTGTCATTGCGAAAATACAAGACTCACTAGAAGAACAAACCTTGCTGAGAGAAAATCAGCATGGCTTCTGCAAGGGAAAGTCTTGTCTGACAAATCTTTTAGAATTTTTTGAAAAGGTCAACAGGCATGTAGATTTGGGTGAACCGGTGGATATAGTCTATCTGGATTTTCAAAAGGCTTTTGACACAGTCCCTCACCAAAGGCTGCTGAGAAAATTGCACAGTCAGGGGATAAGAGGGCAGGTCCTCTTATGCATTGAGAACTGGTTGAGATCCAGGAAACAAAGAGTAGGTGTCAATGGGAAATTTTCACAATGGAGAGAGGTGAAAAGCGGTGTGCCCCAGGGATCTGTCCTGGGACCGGTGCTTTTCAATCTGTTCATAAATGACCTGGAGACAGGGATAAGCAGTGAGGTGGCCAAGTTTGCAGATGACACAAAACTTTTCCGTGTGGTAAAAACCAGAGAAGATTGTGAAGAGCTCCAAGAAGGATCTCTCTAAACTGGGGGAATGGGCTACGAAATGGCAAATGTGTTTTAATGTTGCCAAATGTAAAGTAATGCATATCGGGGCAAAAAATCAACACTTTATCTATCAACTCATGGGCTCTGAGTTATCCGTGACAGATCAGGAAAGAGATCTTGGTGTGTTGGTGGACAGCTCCATGAAGGTGTCTCCCCAATGTGTGGCAGCTGTGAAGAAGGCCAATTCCATGCTAGGGATTATCAAAAAGGGGATTGAAAATAAAACAGCCAACATTATAATGCCATTATACAAAACAATAGTAAGGCCGCACCTGGAGTATTGTGTACAATTCTGGTCACCGCATCTCAAGAAAGACATAGTGGAACTGGAAAAGGTGCAGAAGAGAGCGACTAAAATGATTACTGGGCTGGGGCACCTCCCTTATGAGGAAAGGCTAAAACATTTGGGGCTCTTTAGTCTGGAAAAAAGGCGCCTGAGGGGGGATATGATTGAGACATACAAAATAATGCAGGGCATGAGTCAAGTGGATAGAGGGAATCTCTTCTCTCTCTCTCAAAATACCAGAACTAGGGGACATAAACTCAAATTGAGGGCTGGGAGAGTAAGAACAGACAAAAGAAAATATTTTTTCACCCAGCGCGTTGTTAGTCTATGGAACTCCTTGCCACAGGAGGTGGTGATGGCATCTGGCCTGGATTGGACAGATTCCTGGAGGAAAAGTCCATCATAGGTTACAAACCATGATGGATATGTGTAATCTCCAGGCTTAAAACCAGGGTACTTCAAGGGCCAGATGCAGTGGAGTGGTATCAGGAGACATATCTAGTCTCATGCGCTCCCAAACGCATCTGGTGGGGCCACTGTGATATACAGGAAGCTGGACTAGATGGGCCTTTGCCCTGATCCAGCATGGCTCTTCTTATGTTCTTATGTTCTTATGTAAAGGCAAAAACACTGGAAAAGTGGAATGCTGTGAAAAATGAAGGTCCAGTATGAAATGGGTTGACTTTATAAAGGAACCCATGGACCTGAGTTTGCAAGAGCTGAGCAGGGCTTTTGGGTTTGCTAATTCACAGGATTGTCTTAAGGTGGAAGTGACTTGACCTCATATTACCTAACAATTCCTTGAAAACCCAAGACATGGCAATACTGCATCCAGTATTAGGACCAGTGTCGTGTTTTGAGGATCTGGCCTGCTATCGCTTTGAAGTGTACCTAACTAATTAGTGAAGCCACTGACAGTTTGGATCAAATTTTTCAGAACCTTTTAAACCAGTGATGGTGAACCTATGGCATGGGTGCCAAAGGTGGCACTCCGAGCCCTTTCTGTGGGCACCCGACATTGCCCCTTCATAGCCACCTGTATACAGGTTAAATTACTGTATTGGCACTTTGCGAAAAAAAAATAGTGGGTTTTGAATTGCAGCTTGGGCACTCGGTCTCTAAAACTGTTTTAGACTGATAATTGTAGGAGGAAACCCACTGAGGTTTATACTGGGACTATGTACAACTAGGGCATGGACCTGGAGTTTTATCTTTCTTTGCAATACCCTTTCTGTTAATTTCAAAACATTAAGGAGTCTCCTTCTGAGTTAGTTTTATTTTTCAGGCTGGAATCCATCCATGCTCTAGAATGAGTCCTATGGGCAAAACGTTGCATTTAATTCTTGGTAGACCAGGCACTGTTAAATTGGCTGTGGCCAATTTTCCTCAGAAGAAAGTAACTTCCTTGCAGATTTATTCTGCATTTCATTCATCGAGAAATTAGCCACTAGGGTTTTTCTTTCGTGTTGAACTTTATTTTCACATGCTTGTTAATCACTTAAGGCATGCTATGAGGATAGTTGGTCCTGAAAGGGAGGTGTGAAATCTTTTAACTAACCAACTAATGGATTAAATAAAGGAGTAACTGGATTTGTTCAGAGGGATTCAAGTGAACATCACTGTGTAGACATAAACAACTAGCTATGTAAGCATCTATTGTTTTTTTCTGATTTGCAGCACTCTTATATGCTTGAATGGAGAATGCTGGGAAAAGGTGGTTTTCTGAAGGAACACTTCCTGGCTGAGGGATTCTGGGAGTTGAAATTGAAATGGGACCCTTTCCAAGCTCTGAGAACGAGGAGCCTAACATTGACTGGATGGCTGTGGCAAAGAGCAAAGCATTTTCCCTTTATGAAGA
This sequence comes from Phrynocephalus versicolor, assembly GCA_023846285.1. Classification (NCBI taxonomy): domain Eukaryota; kingdom Metazoa; phylum Chordata; class Lepidosauria; order Squamata; family Agamidae; genus Phrynocephalus; species Phrynocephalus versicolor. The sequence continues at coordinate 64,359,037 of JAHTLZ010000016.1, forward strand.
TTAAAGTGACCCATAAGGTCACAGAAATCATCTTAGCCTGCCCAGAAAATGAGTCATTTGATGTTCAATCTGAATTTTGGGAATTTTATTTTTGGTTCCATGATGTAAGGGTTTGACATTTCCACATTCTGTCTGAGGGAAGAAATAAAGGATGTACTGTCAGTTCCAATGTATGGAAAGAAATGAAATAAGGAGCCATCTATTTTACTGTAACTCATGTATGAAGCTGCGATGCCTCAAGTTTTAGATTAAAAGGTTCATTCAGGACACATAAAAACATTTAAAAGGTTCTAAGGAGCACATGCCACAAATCAATGACTAAGTTGTTCAGAGCAGGGCTAACAATGAATATAGCTAAGAATATATAAATCGAGGACGGAGGAAACCTTTTTCTCTCTCATTCTGTCAAATCCCCTGCTGATTTATAAAACAGATAGACCAATTGCCAACTGGGGTGGGAACCATCAAAGCATGCCCAGGAATTATACAGTCATTTAAAAATTGCAATGCCATTGTATTCCCAACGTAGAGGATTCATCACAGATACAGCTCCATAATTATAATTGTTAAAATATAATTCCCCCAAACCAAACTGTATTTCTTTATTATCTCAGTGGTCACTGCTCCTTCTCTACCAAAAAAAGAAAGAGAAAAGAAATCCATGTTTCTCCTGCTGAGTTGCTTCAATCTTTTTCTTTTCAGGACTAAAACTATTTCAAACTTAGTTATTTCCTATATATTATCTCTATCTATTCAGAACTAAGGTTTACACTAAGGAATTGCATTTAAAACTCTATTGGCTCTTTGTATGAATTTAAAAAAAATTTTTTAAAAGAAATTCAAATGTGAGGGTATTCATGATGCAGCCAGGATTTCTTCTCATATGCTTTTGTTGGGTTTCTCTTCTTTTGCCAAGTTGTTTGGTTCCCCCATTACTAGATGAATACTTATGGAGTCTCCTTCTTTGGAGGTTTTTAAGCAGAGGCTGGATGGCCATCTGTCAGAAATATTGTGATGGGGGTTTCTGCATGGCAGGGGGTTGGACTAGATGGCCCTTGAGGTCTCTTCCAACTCTATGATTCTATGGTTCTATGAAAAGCCCTCTTTTCTATTAAAAATAACAGAAATAATCATACCAGAGCTGTTTTCAGAGATACATAAAATATATCACTTGTGATTTCCTTCAGAAATGTCCAGGAAAAAAAGAGATGAAAAAAAGACAAGAACCATAACATCCTGTACAGAAGAACTATGTGTGTAATGGCAATCAAACAAATGTTTTTTGCTGCTTGTTGTCTATCTGTTGTGTGTGTGGTACGATCACCAGTTGTGTAGTCAGGGCAAAACTGGATTGGCAACAAACAGTGGGCAACATAGTGCACACTCTGACATGTCATCTTTCCTTCTCACTGGTACTCGCCAATCAGGAGCTGTCCCTGTCTGATTGGCCAGCGCCAGGGCGAAGGAAAGACAATGTGACCGAGGCTGCTTCCTTGTTGGAGTTTCACCCCATGTGACCCAAAGAAAGGCAAGTCAGTGGTTGATTTTGATCTGGGGGTTGGGTCCGACTTCCAAAGAGCAGCTGTGCTGCTGTGTTTTGTTTCAGAACCGGACCCCTTCTGAAATGAAATGCCCATATCTAGTGGGTAGTCATGCTGGGGAGGTGGGGAGGGAAGCACATGTCACCTGAAGAACAGGTAAGTGTGCGTGGGAGATGAGAAGGGGGGACACCATGCCTACACAATACCTGTGCAAGTGCAGGGATGAATTGAGCTTCATGCCCATCTCTAATTCTGGCCATTTAAGTGAAAGCACATACATACATATAAATCACATATGTTGGGAGAAAGATAGAAATATGTATGTGACTAAAATAGTTTCAATGAATATTTTTTTCTTTTTAATTATATTTCAGTTGTAGTAAGTTGCTGGATAATCATCTTCCCTTGCAAATTATTCTACCTCATATGGTGGGGCTTGTATTCCTACGCCTAACTCATAGAAGGAGGATCTATACAGAATACAGGATAATGGTTGGGATATTCCTTCTGGAAGCCCTCAGCAGACACCGAGGAAACATTATGGGAAAAGTATGTATTTATTTACAGATATATCAGGAACTAGAGATGGGCATGAAACAAAAAAAAATTGTTCCGTTATTTGTTATTTGTTTCATTACATGACGAAATGAATAACAAAAATTGTGATGAAATTGGAACAAACCGAACAGAACCACGAAAATTAGGTTTGTTACATTTCATTTTCGTTAATGGCGACGCGCAATGAAATGAGCTGTTTAAAATGTTAAAAAACATCCTGATTATCCATAAAAACCCAGCAATAATTATTTATTCTGCCTGATAATACCTACCAGGGGGGGTGGGGTCCTTAAAGCATGCATTTATGTCTTTTCTCAGATCACTGTATTTTTTTCCTTTAAGGGGAGTTAGGGGACATCGACCCAAAATGGCTCCTAGATACCGAATATTGATTTCTTGGGTATTAAAACGCCCCGGACATCCATAACAACGCAGTGATAATTATTTGAAATTATTACCTACCAGGGGATTGTGGGCCTTAAAATGTTTATTTTCGTCTTTCTCCCATCGCAATGTAATTTTTCTTTTCCCGTTAAGGATGACACAAAATGGGTTCCAGCCACAAGATGGATGCAAGCCATGTGAAGGGATCATTTAAATTCTTGGACAATTTCAACCAATAGCATGCCCAGGTTGCAGACTGGGTAAGTGTGGCAGCCACAGAGGGCATAAAAAGCTCTGGCATCCCCTGTCCTCTTTGCAGTCTGTGGTGGGAGTTAGGGTGGGATTGCTGTCTCTGCAACTCATTACTTTAGGCCAGCCAGGCAGGTGTGTGTGTCTGTGTTCCTGCTGGTTGCAGCCTGGCACTTAGGGGAGAGAAAGAAGAGATTTCTCTTGCAGTCTCCCTGTGTGCGTGCGTACTTCTTGATGAGTACCCTCCCCTGCCCCGCAGTGCAGTCACTCTGTGTCTGTCTTACGCCCTGGGCAATGCCAGCTGCTGCCTTTGCAGCCTCCCTGCATACCTAGTCCATACTGTGTCTCTGCCAGCATCATTTTAAAGTGTTTTCCCTCTGGTCTGGGGCATTGGGGGACGTCCGCGCACGGAAATGCTTTAAGTCACGCAAAAAGCGGGTAAAAACAAAAAACGAAAAAACGAAACAATTTTTTTCAAAAAATTCACAAAAAACAAAAACAAACCAAAATGGACCCACAATGAAAAATGAAAAATTGAAATGCCATTTTTTCGATTCGTGCCCATCTCTATCAGGAAAATCATTTCTCAACTTATAACTGATGAGTCTGCAAAATTTATTATGAGTCCACTGTGCATATAGGGAGTGGATATTCAATACTTCTCAGCCCCACCCCTGACCCTATTGGGAGTGGGGGAGGAAGTCTGACACAAGCTGCATCTTCAATATAATGTGCAATTTGACTTCTATCAGTGTAAATAGAAGATGATCAGTGTGAGCATTCCATGAGCATCAGAGGAAAAGATTGGATTCTCATGGGCTTCAGTTCCAGATCTGATTTTTGGCTTTATACAGACAGTATGCGATTGTAGGACAAACTACAAGATTAGTTCAACTTGAGCATTTGAGGGCCATACTATATGAGATGGTAGCTTTGCAACTCGAAGAGATGCCTTAGGCAGCTACAGAGTTTGTGCCATCCCCCATGGGGTGCCGGGCAGTGATGCGATCGCTCCCTATCATCCCCCACCCCTTCCAAAATACCTTGAAGCCACCCGGGTGGGTGCCAGGGAGTGATGCAATCACTCCCCACCCCCCACCCCGGGCCCCTTCGAGAAAGCCTGGGAAGCATGCAGGGGGGGGGTGCCGGGGAGCCATGCGATCACTCCCCACCCCCCCGGGCCCCTTCGAGAAGCCTGGGAGGCGTGTGGGTGTGTGTGCCAGGGAGCGATCACATCACTCCCCACCACTCCCCTGGGCCCCTTCGAGAAGCCTGGGAGGCGTGCGGGGGGTGTGCCAGGGAGCGATCACATCACTCCCCGCCACTCCCCTGGGCCTCTCTGAGAAGCCTGGGAGGTGTGCGGGGGGTGCCGGGGAGCGATGTGATCTCTCCCCGCCATCCCCCGCCCCCTCCGAGATGCCTCGGAGCCACCCGGGGGGGTGCCGGGGAGCGATGCAATCACTCCCCACCACCCCTTTGGGCCCCTCCAAGAAGCCTCGGAGCCACACAGGGGGGCAGCGGGGGGCGTTCGGGTCACTCCCCGCCACCCCCTGGGCCCCTTCGAGAAGCCTGGGAGCCTGCGGGGGGGGTGCCAGGGAGCCATGCGATCACTCCCCGCCACCCCCCTGGGCCCCACCGGGAAGCCTGGGAGCTGTGCGGGGAGGGCTGCCGGGAAGCGATGTGATCACTCCCCGCTATCCCCCGCCCCCTCCGAGAAGCCCCGGAAGCCCGCGGGGGGGGGCCAGGGAGTGATGTGATCACTCCCCGCCACCCCTCTGGGCCCCTCCGAGAAGCCTGGGAGCTGCGCAGGGGGGCAGCAGGGGGCTATCAGGTCGCTCCCTTCCACCCCCCTGGGCCCCTTCGAGAAGCCTGGGAGGTGTGCGGGGGTGCCAGAGGGCGGTCACATTGCCCCCCGCCCCCCAGGCCCCTTCGAGAAGCCCGGGAGGCATGCGGGGGGTGCCAGAGAGGGGTCACATCGCTCCCCGCCACCCCCTGGGCCCCTCTGAGAAGCCTGGTAGGTGTGCGGGGGGGTGCCGGGAAGCAATGCGATCGCTCCCCGCCATCCTCCTGCCCCCTCCGAGATGCCTCGGAGCCGCCTGGGGGGGTGCCGGGGAGCAATGCAATCGCTCCCCGCCACCCCTCTGGGCCCCTCCAAGAAGCCTCGGAGCTGCGCAGGGGGGCAGCGGGGGGCGATTGGGTCACTCCCTTCCACCCCCTGGGCCCCTTTGAGAAGCCTGGGAGGCATGGGGTGTGCCGGGGAGCCATGCGATCCCTCCCCGTCACCCCTCTGGGCCCCTCTGACAAGCCTCGGAGCTGTGCAGGGGTGCTGGGGGGCGATCAAGTCGCTCAGCGGGAGGTCAGATCCCCCTGCCTCCACCGATGCGCTACGCCCCAAGACTTCTCGGACATGTGTGTGATCGCCCCCCCGCCCCTAGGCCCCCCCCAACCCGCTTCTGCATATTGTGGATTTTCATGGATCACGGGTGGGGTGGGTCCCTAACCCCCGCAATTGGCGGGGGGTTACTGTATTGCCGAAGGCAAAATAAATGCAATCTAGAGACAATTGGAGCCATGCTTCTTACTGATATGAGTCTTGGATGTGCCTGGTTTTCTTTGGCTTAATCCTAAAATTTAGCAAAACTCACTGGGGAAAATCAGGGCCAGATTAAAAAGAAGCAATTTTACCTAGTGGCTGCTGTCCAGGCCTCTGGTGTCAAGAATGTGCCTCTTTATTCATGGTACATAGGGAGGGCAGCTCTTTTCTTGGTATCTTCATCAATCCATAGAAGTTAAAAAAGTGGGTTGAGCCGTGTGACCAGAAGAACAAATTCAAAAGTAGGCTAGGTGATACCTGTATTGGTCACTACTAAAACAAAAATGTAAGCTCTCTATAGCAACTTGCTATCATATAAAACATATAAAACATATAAATACTATATTAAACATACAAGTACATATAAATAACATATAAATAATAAATATAAATAGATAAATATATATAAATAAATACCATATCAAACATATAAAGCTGACATGGTTCTAACACAGATGACAACTGTTTTGAGACAATGCAATCCATAATGACTAAAATTAACATTTAAAGCTCCAGACTGCAACATTTATCAAAAACATTTCTAGAGAAAAATAACACTGAAAGACACTTAAGTGTCTAAGAGTACATAAATTAATTTGTAAAGTAATTTTGCAAAATATATCCTAATTCATTCTGTAGGGATCTCTCCGCCTGAATGCCCTTGAAATGTTAATACCCCAGACCAGCTGAGGGGATCAGCGGTGGTAGAGATGCAGAAGCTTCTGAATAAACACACACAGGGATTCTTCTGGTGCCGTGCTTTGGATGGATGAGAGAGAGTAAAAAAGTTCCTCCCCGCCTCCTCACTGGCTATTTTTATTAGCTCCAACACATCACAAATAAGTAAACAAGACTCCAACCAATGATCATACAGCTTCAAGTCCCTGGGCATGCATATTTGCAAATCATTACTTCACTACGAAGGCATCTGCCCACCCACTTTTTTCTTCGCAGCCATCTTTAGAAAGAGCTGTTCGTATGCTCCTGATTTGCTGGCTTTCCTACCAATCAGAGAGTCGTTACTATGGTGACATAGCTACAGCCTTTGCAGTACTTTCCTCCCACAGTATGGTATCGGATTCCCACATCATACCTTAGATTCTAAGTCGCTGGGGAGTTTGGGGGGGGGTGCAAGGTTGCACAGATCGCCTCTTCCAAGGGGTGACCTGTGGCCACGGCTCCCTGTGCTTCATTTGGTCCCCACCTCCCTCCCTCCCTCCCTCTCTTGGTCCCTACCTACCTTCCTTCCTTCTTTCCTCCCTCCCTCCCTCCCTTGTTCCCCACCTTCCTTCCTTCCACTCTTGGTTTCCACTTTCTTCCCTCCCTCCCTTGGTCCCTGCCTTCCTTCATGCGGGTGGGGTTGCAAGGGGTCAGTGGGTGGGGCTTATGGGTCAGTGGGGTGGGGCTTGCAGTGGGGTGGCAGGGTCGGGGAGCAACTGGCCCCTGACACATTCTCAGCCACCAAATCTGGCCCTCCTTACAAAAAGTTTGGGCACCCCTGCCTTAGAATGATAACCTAGAGCAGTGTTGGCGAATCTGTGGCACGGGTGCCAAAGGTGGCACTCCAAACCCTTTCTGTGGACACCCGACATCGCCCCTTCACAGCCACCTGTATTCAGGTCAAATTGCTGTATTGGCACTTTGAGGAAAAAATAGTGGGTTTTGAATCACAGTTTGGGCACTCAGTCTCTAAAAGGTTTACCAAACCAGCACTGGCCTAGAGTCCTGTCACACTTCTGTTATACTTTCTTGTAACATACCCAGTATGTCATCCTTAGTCTCATATGGTTTTAAACTATTGAAATGATAAAAATTTGTCTAAAGGCTACTTTCAGACCTTTCAGTTAAGTAATTCACCACAGTAAGGGTCTGCTTCATTGCACACTGCTGTTCCCACATTATTTGTTGCTTAGGTCCAACCCTTGATCCCTCCTCCTTTTTTTTCTTTTTTCTTTTTGCCTTTGGCTGGCCAACTATTGTCTTGCTCGCCACTCATCGCCTTTATTTTTTTTTAATACCCTTCTTGGATATATATCAGCTTCTGCTGCAGCTGATTCACAGGGATAGGACTAATCTTTCCCTCCCTTATTTAACAAACAAGAAGAAGATTGCTCTGGCCCACTGACGGATGGGACCAGGGGAAAAGGTGGGGAAGGAGAATGTCATTAATAGAAAGGGGGACAAACTGGGGTGATCTAGAGACCAGTCTGGATCCTTCTCATGGAAGAAAATAATTGGTCATTTTGAAGGGAAGGATTACTCAAGTGAGAGTTCAACTAGATCTCACTCAAGGTAAGAACTAGAGTGTGCCAGCTTCCCCTGTCTGAACAGGCATAGTATCCAGCACAGAGAATGAGTCTCTCAGTTCTGTTTTCAGAAGCCAACCAGCCAGGCTGCTAAGTCAGTAACACCACCAGTACTGTAGTGTTCTCTATTCTATCGATATTTTAAAAAGTTAGTATAGCAACCACATAATGTGATATGCACTGCAGTATATATAGTAATGCTAATTCAAGTCTTGATAGAGCTGGGCATAGGTACATATTAAGGGTTGCTGGAAAAATGGAAAAATGTTTTGGCAATATAAAAAGGTAAAGCTCTTGAAAACATTAGGCAATTACATACTTTGTTGCATCTTTTTCTACTTGACAAGTAACAGCAATTCACTCTGTGATTTCCTTTTTAAAGTATGGAAATAAATCTTTATGTTTCTGAGTGAAAGCAAACCATTAAACTGTTGCTCTATTGGCATTATTTGTATGAGCGTTGTTGTCATTGTTGTCATCGTTGTTGTCGTTGTTGTTGTTGTTGTTGTTGTTGTTATTGTCGTCATCGTTGTTGTTGTTGTTGTTGTTGTTGTTGTTGTTGTTAATGCTAATAGGGATCTGTCGTATAGCTGTTAAAACATTCCCTCCCAAAGACTTTTAGTGTGCAAACACTTCAGAGCATAACAACTGTTCCAGCTATCCAATCCTAAGTACATTTGATGGAAAATCATTGAACTAAAAGTGAACATAATTTGTTCCGCATCGTCTTTGGCGTGAGATTCTGAGGTCCTGCTTCTGAGTTCAGTGAAATACCTGTGTCACAGTCCCAGCAGTTAAGCTCTGCCATCTTTAATCTTCTTCAAATGAAGAAAAGGTGTGAGCCACTGAGAGATCAAACTCTGCAATGTTCAGAAGGCACTCTGTTGGGTTTTATATACGAGGGTAAAAAGCATGTTTAAAGTTTTAGAGCATTTTATCACATTCACAATTCAAAATCTGAAACCATTGTTCTTCTAGTCTTCTTAGGTGCAAACAATACCCCGTGGATGAGAACTTTATGGGGCAGGACAGTCCATTGTGACAGTTTGAAGTCTGATACATTTGAGGCCTCTCTGGCTTAAGCTGGCTTCCTCAGTATAGAGTGCGGTAAACCTCTCTCTCTTCTTGAGCAGTTGGCCATGAACAGAGATCTTGTTCTTTTTGAATACTTAAGATTTCTTGTGCTTTTCTAAGCTGCTGATTCCTGAACCAATGCAACAAGATATTTGCATAGAATATGGATTTTAAAAAATGCAGAAGTAAAGTTTCAAGAGAGAATGCACCTTTTCTCCATTCAGTACATGGCCAAAAAAATGGGGAGCACGGGGAAAAACAGTCTTGGGGGTACATGCACCCCAAGGGCTATACTTTGCCCACTTGCGGCCTAGATGTTGGTCAAGTATCTCTGGGCTGTCAAAGTAATCTGAATGTAGCTATAACTCCAAAAAGGGGTAGCCCACCAAGAGCACTGTGGGTTTATAGTTCACTGAATAAAGGACTTTACGCTTTGTAGATACTCAGTATGCCTCCCCCTTTAAAACAATTCAAGTTTTTGCTAGGCATATATTTTATCAGGATGAAACACTCTTCAGATGAAATACAAACTATGCTGTAAAGGTTTCACTAGGAGTTCCACATCCCTTGAACAAAGTTTCAATGCCAACTGCTACTCCCTCCACCAACACCCTGGGATATCAGGGCAAGAGGAGAATGGTCAAACCTTTCCTCCCTTAGCAGCTTCTTGATCATTGCCTCCCTCCTGACTTTTTTAGACCCTACTGCAAATGGAAAAGAAGCTTCCATTGGCCTCTCTAGTGATTCTTAGACTTAGTTTAGTGTTGGTAAGGATGTAGCCTTATTAATTGAGATGTTGTGCTCTAGAGCTCTAAACATTTTGTAAGTTACAGCTGCCACCACCGATAACATTGTACATTGCTGTCCATCTCCACTGTGGCACAAAGTTAATACAGATGTACGATCACAATATTATCTAATTTAGCAGGCAATTCCATTGCTGAAAGGAAGAATCTCTTGAATCACTGTGAGAATGGAGATGCCCCAGCAGGCACCAGTGGAACATGTTACCTCTTCATGGTAATCAAAGACTTCCCCATCAACAACTCACAACTGGACTGGGAAGGGGTTAGTGATGAGTTGGGGGGAGTCTGAGAGAGGAGTATAAAGACAGGGACACAACTATCAAAGGTGGGTCAACCACCTATCAACCACCCCTGTTCCCAGACCCCCTGCCTGGCTCACCTTCAGAGTGTTCTGCAAGTCCTAGTACAGTGGTGGTGAACCTTCGACACTCCAGATGTTTTGGACCCAACTCCCACTGCCCTTTGTCATTGGCAGCACAGGCTTGGTATTCTGGGAGTTGTGGTCCAAAACATCTGGAGTGCCAAAGGTTCGCCACCACTGTCCTAGTAGAATGTGAAGTGTCAAGAGCCTCCTTGAATAGCAGAGCCCAGAGGCCAGTTGCATCAGTTAGCAGAACCTGTGTGCAAAGTTAGGCTCTTTGTTTGTACCCAGATTGATCAAAGTTTAATAAACTCCATTTGTTATGACACCTTGGTTTCTGTGCTATAGAAAGAATACAGGAAGGAGGGTTGATGGCTGCACTTGGGGGCCCGTTGGGGTAGTTACAACTAGAGATGGGCACGACTTAGCGGTATTTCCGTTTCCGTTTCCGTTACTCGTTTCCGTTACTCTACGGAAACGGAAACGGGAATTACTCCGCCAGACTTCGAGCTCGAACCGACGAACGAACAATTTGGTCTGATTTGTCGTGCTCGTTACTTGCATCGCGCGATCGCGCGCGATGCCAAGCGGCACAGAAAAAAAAGTTTTTAAAAGTTAAAAAGCCCGGTTCCCGGCCAAAAAGCAGGCGGAAATATGCCTGCCGTGCCTCAGGGCACCTACCAGAGGGGTGGTTTCTGGAGGTCCCCGCCCGGCCTCCCCCCCTCCTCCGTCCTGGGATGCTCTGGTGTGGTGGTGGGACTCGCCCGCCGCAAAAAGCCCAGTCTCGCCGCCGGCCGCCAAAGC
>JAHTLZ010000016.1:64374079-64385907 GCA_023846285.1 Phrynocephalus versicolor
TAATAATAATAATAATAATAATAATAATAATAATAATAATAATAATAATAATAATAATAATAATAATAATAATAATAATAGATTAAATTTGGAAATGTAGAAAGATGTAAAATAGGTGACATTTTCCCTGTTTTAAAAAAGTAAAGAAAAGAAGACCTGACAGAACAAAGTAAGGATCAGAGGTGGATGGTAGAAGCAGAAACAGCCCGTGAATAGAGGCTTGATGTATGTGCACATCCCTGTTATTAGGAGCAATAAGTAAATGCTTCATGAATTTGCAAGACCCAATGAAGCTATCAAAATATGGACATTTATTTTGTGACATTCTCAGAGGAGAAGGAAGAAGAGAAGAATGTTTTGTGTAATTTAAGCAAAATGGTGCAAATAATTCAGATAACAATCCAGTACAGCAAATAATACAATGAACTTTCCAAGATTACATCTTCTGGAAAGGTTGTTTTCATCATTTTAAACAACAGTGCAGTCATTCTATGTTTGTTCTATGTGTGTGTACTTTTATTACACAATTACAACATTACTTGGTGGCTGTTTAGATAGCTACTTGTACTGGATATTCAGAAATGGATTTCCTTTTTTTGAAAAATGTTGGATTGAGTGATTCCCGGGGTCTCCTCCCTTGAAATATTTAAGTGAGACCTCAAGACTTTGTTTTATTTAGGCAAGCCTTCTGAGCCTCCAGCCTTTTATGAATTCTTTATTTTTAACATCTTAATACTCGGTTTTATCAGCTGGGAGCCTTTTAAATTCTGCTGGTACTGCTGTTTTTAGTATTGTTTTTATTGTGTATTTATTATTGTTTTTAAATATTGTCTTTGATATTTTAATATTGTTTTTGTTGAATTTATTGTTGTAAGCTGCCTTGGGTCCCTTCAACAACAACAACAACAACAACAACAACAACACTTAATATACTTCACTGAGGGATCTTGTAGGGCTTGTGAAGTCTCCATCAAAACAAAAATGATTAGTGAGTATCCTTTACATCCCTAATTTAGAATAAGGATTAATTTTAGAAGAACAAAAATCTCAAATGTGTTAGAAGTGAACAAAAATTCCCTGATCAGCCAGAACGGTGAGCATGTGTGTAGAGAAGCTCATTTTACATTCTAAGACACAGAAGACCTTCGAATAGTAAATTATGCATCTGTATATTTGACCATATTGGTTATGTATTTATTTATTGCTTACTAGATAATGCTTGAGCAGTCATTTGCACTCTTTGTATGCCCGTCAAAGGACTGGGAAAAAACCCTTTGCATTTCAACTCCCCTTCCCTCCCTGTTGGCTTTGTTATCTGCAAATACAAAGATCAGAGACACCCCTTCTAGTTGCCGCACATCCCTTTTTACTAATTCATTGCCTTCCTCTGAGTATTGGGGCAAGCTGGAGCATTAGACCTTTAAAATGCTAGAATCATTTTTAAAGAGGAGGCATAGGTCATCTGGCATAACTCTTTGATCAAAACTGATCTTTAGTTGCTAATGTTTCAGGTCATCCTTGGTCTTTCAAAAGACCAGCTGATGATATGAAGTGAGAATTCAAGACTTTAAGGCACGGACTTACATTAGGCCAGACTCTCTCTTACGGAGTAAGGTTATACCTACTGTACTTTGGCAGGCCTCAGGTCTTCAGCATGTCAGGAATGTGTCTTTCTCGTCATCTGCTAATCAAAGAGATTGAGGCATTGCAAATACCTTCAAAGACAGGGGAGAAGAGTGAACGGTTGATGTCACTGGGTGGTTTGGAAGGCCCCATGAGACAAATTTTGATCCATGGCAGGTCAGATTAAGCCCATAGAGTGGATATTCTCCTCCCCTGCACTAAGGGATCCTATCAGCTAATGAAGCCAGACCAGAAACCTTTATCCTTGTCATACCTATGCAAAACTGATCAGGTAACTGCAGAGACAGGCAGCACTTCCATTTCTGTGGATTTAGAACATCTCTCTTCCACTATTGCTTTGCCTTTGAAAGCTTTTGCTGGCATATATTGTATATTGTCCTCTTCTCTGTCTCCCCCTCTCTCTTTTGCTCTTCAGCTGGAAACAGAAAATGCATTCAGTAGCATGTCTCATCTCTGCCATGAATCTCTCCTATCAATGAAATGGTCTTCAGGACTACAACACATTCTATTTTTCTGTCCTCTGTAGTTGATCATCAGAATTAGCTGTCCACATTTGAATGGGATTTATTTTGTGCCATTTTACCAAGAAACTAGCAACCAAAAAAAGCAGAATTTAGAATATAGTAAATGAAATATTTTTCTTCTTATTTCATGCATTGAAATTATTTTTCCATCAAAACATAACAATTGTTATGAATGATATCATAATACTGTGAACTGCTTAAGAGCTTCCACTTTAAAACTGTAATGGGCCATGCAGGCAAAAGGATGGGTGGGGGAATGCTAAAAGCATAAATTGGAGATAATCAATGTGAATAGACCTTACCCATTGTGCAGCTTGAATAGGATAAGCACACATTATCTGGTATAATTGGTTCATGTGATTTTCTAATTGAAGAGAAGAAGTAATTAGAGCCTAATTGAAGCAAAGTAACACAATGTCTGTCAGCATTTCTTCTGCTACTACCCATTATATTATAAGCTGTCATCTTTTACATGGGGTGGACCAAACATACACGGCAGGAGAAAAAAAAACCCCACAAACCTCATAAATGTTACAATGAAGGAGATTTTGGATTTCTAACAGGCAGTGCCAAGATACAGAGGAAAGAAGTGACACAGAAGTAAATGAGATTGATATTAATTGGGTGAAAACGGAGGTCTTGTGAATGGCCTTGGTGCAGAATTTTCAACCAATCTTTCAAAAAATGAACCACATTTTGCAGAATGCAACAAGACTGTTCTTATTTTACCTTGATTAAGGGTCCTTTGACACAGGGTATTTGTTCAGCTTTCTATGCATCCATGTTACCCGAGGAGAACGAGATAGATATTTCCAGGGGTGATGGGGGCAGAGAAACATATGGAGGGCAGCTACTGGGCAGCAGCAAAGGTGAAAGGTGACACGGGCAGAAGACCAACTGAGATGCAACCAGCGTTTTCCCTCGAGACATTCAGAAAATCAGTGAAAACAGAATTATATATAACTGTGTAATTCTGATCCCTTGGATGCCTTTAATATTAAAATTTACTTCTCTTGTTCTTTCATTTATTTTTTGTATGAACTTTAGATCTCTATCTGTGAATTGTCGTATTGTTGAATGTATTGTTATGGGAGGCTTTAATTTTAATTTGTAAATCACCCAGAGCATTGTTTGCACTAAAGGGCGGCTTACCAATCAATCAATCAATCAATCAATCAATCATCTTTAACAGACAATGGCAGTGATCCCAAGCACACTTTTGGCAGTACTTCATAGCAGAAGGTAGCTCCCGAATATATTTATCTCTTTGAAAACCCTATGATGAGACAACCTAAAATGAAATGATAATGTTAGGAAAAGAATGAAGGCAGCAGCAAATGAGTTTTGCACTAAGGCATGTTCACAGAATATACCCATGAAGAAGAGAGCACCTTTGTCAATTGATGGCCATGGTCTTTTCCCACTGAGTAGTCAGAAGGTAAAGGTAAAGGTTCCCCACACACATGCGTGCTAGTCCCTAATACGACACTCCGATTGGAGGCTGGACTAATCTCCATTAAAGCACATGCCCTGATCCACATGTTCAGCTATTGGCGGAAACTTATTTTTGCCCCATCTGGCTTGGCACCCCTAGTATTAGTGGATACATTCCAATCAACTTGGAAAAGGAATCTAACTGTTAACTTACTGCAGCTGGGTTTTTCCTTAGAGGCTATTTTGGCCATGGGTTTTGGCAAAGCCAAGGCTGCCATTAAAAGGAGAATCTGGGATGTAGAACTCCAAGAACATCTAGCTGCCCATGATAAACTCAGCACAGTGAGGAATAGTTCCTTTAGAATGGCAAACTACCTATCCAATATAACCATTCCCAAGTTTAGGAGAGCCTTCACCTTAGCTAGATTTAATGTTCTGCCCTCCAGATTGCTGGAAGGCAGATACCAGGGTCTTCCAGTGGATAGATGTGTTTGCCCTTGTGGCGAGGAGACTATTGAAACTATTGATCATGTCCTCTTGGAATGTTCCCTTTATCAGGATATCCGGAGGACTCTTCTTCAGTCTATCTTGCAGCAAACTCAGGGGAGGCCAAGGGAGTTTTGTGTTCAACACCTGCTAGGAGATAAAAAGCCAGATGTAACTGTGGTGGTGGCTAAATTCTGTGCTACAGCAATGAGGCATCGCTCATCCCTGCCCACTTCAGGTGGTGAGGTCAGATGATTGGCAATGTCCATTGTGTATTTATCCTTACCCCTTCTCATGATATGGGTTGGAGGTGGTCTAGAGCATGGGCATGGTCCCAGGCTGGAGACAATTCTAGACCTATTGAGTTGATTACTCTGTTATTGGGCCTACTGGGCTGGGAAGATTTTACCTGTTCTGGCTTTTATACAAAGGGTATGCCATTGTATTATGCTTGTTCTTGTGTGCATGCTTTTATTCTTTTTATACACTTTTATTTTGGTTTTATGTGGAATGTATTTTGTATTTTATCTGGTCAGTGACTGAAATAAAGACCTATTCCATTCCAAACCTTCTCTACAGCTCTCCCTTCATCCATAATGGGAAGAGGCAAGGCCTTAGACTAGAACTACCATTTGGTAGTTCAGGCTCAGCTTCAAACTAAGGACCGAGATTCGAGAGAGCCAGGTGTAAGTCCCTGCTAAGTCAACAAATTCTCAAGATGGCTTTGGGTCAAACACTCTGGGCTTGGTGGAGGTGAAAACAGCACTAAAGAAATAATTAATGCCACGGAGCTAAAATAATAAAATCATAGAATAGAATAATGGCGCTGGAAGGGGCCAGTAAAGCCATTGAGTCCAACTCCCTGCTCCAAGTCTAAAAATCTTTCCTTGTACATCTCTGTGTTTGTGTGTTTTAAATAATCTAATGAAATGGTTTTAGTAATTTACTAGCAAACATTAATCTGCAACGTCAGGCAATGCCTATAAGGAGAACAAACAGAAGCTCATCACAACAGCTTTCTGTCGTTGTGTTGTTCAAAACCTTTACTCTGGAGTAAATCAGGGCTGTTGTGCATTTCTGCAACAGTTCAATTGGCCCTCAGCACACCCAAACCTGGCTGCATCCAATGGCATGGCTTTGTCATTGTGTGATCGCCGACACTGTGCCATTATTAATTGAACAGACTGAATTCATCTTAATAGTTTGCCCCCCTCTTGGCTTCAGACAAAAGCTTCATTCTTTCCTTATGCTCAATTGCTCCCATAAATGGTTCATTAACACTTTCTTTTGGTGGGTGCAGCAGCTGTTCTAGTTTCTTTGCCCCTTTTTGGTATTACAGCTGAAATTCATTTCCTGGGTGTTAACCATTTTTTTCTTCCTACAAATGCATTCATCCTGAATTATGGGACAAAGGAAATAAGGAAGATGGGGAATTAGCACTCAATAGCTCAGGAAAGCTGAATAGACCCTTTAGCATCCTGTCTGTTGACTTATTCCCCTTTTTATGTGTTTTTTATGGTTTTTGTTTTTTATCTTAAAGACCTCAAATCTTCAAATCAAAATTGAAGCACACATTAGCGAGTAAAACCAATCACTCCGTGGATCCACTCTGCAGTCCATTCTCCTGCAGTCAGTAGTACTAATTCAAAAAAAAGGACTTCAGGAGGATATTTGGTAACATACTCAATCACCATTCAGTATCTCTGGGGGCAGCTAAACACAAACATTTGTTTGCCTGTTTATTAAATGTATAACCACACTATTTCTTCTTCAAAATGTGAGATATGCTTGCTTTAAATTGTGTGAGATATGCTTGCATTAAAATGGGTGGTATCACAGTAATTTGCCACCAAAAACCAGTTAGGTAGTTTTGGGGGGTACTATGGGGGCCATAAAAATAGCATCGTGATACAGGCAACCCCTTGGGTCACAGGTTGCTCAGCCCTGTTACATCTTTTGAGCTTCCTGGATGTAGAGGGTATTATTTTATTTATTATTTATTTTATTTATTTTTACACCACCTGTCTTCCCAGAGGAACTCCGGGCAGTTAACAATAAGGGTAACACAAACCATATAAAACCCAGTACAACAATCAACACAAAATAAGGAAAGAGTTAGAAAGAAGGAGAAAAAGCAAAATGACAAGATAGTTGAGAAGATCATTGTCAGGACGGCGACTCTGGAAGAAAAAAAAAACTAATAAAGGCCGCCAAATGCCACCCTAAAAAACAAGGTTTTGAGTGTTTTTTAAAGGTGGGCAGGGACTGTGCAAGGTGCAGCTCACTCGGAAGATGGTTCCAATGCAAGGGGCCAGCCACAGAGAAGGCACGGTTTTGGGTTACCGATTTCCGCGCCTCCCTGGGCATGGCCACTCTGAGTGAGAGCGCCTGCGACATTCTAGTGGGCCGGGCCTCAGTTGATCTTTGGAAGATACGCTCTGACAGGTATTCAGGTTCCAAGCCGTGGAGGGTGTTGTAAATCAAAACCAAAACCTTGGACCTTATCCGGAGTACAACGGGCAACCAGTGCAGACGATCCAGAACTGGGGTGATACGATCATATCTGCACGCACCACCAGTCTGGCCGCTTGGTTCTGTACCTGTTGAAGTCTCCGGACAAGGGTCAAGGGCAACCCCACATAGTAATCAATCCTTGAGATCATGAGAGCCTGCACAACTGTTCTCAGGGAAGCACTGCTTCTTTCGTCATCCAGAAGAAGCATATTCAGCCAGGTATGTCAACCTGGTCTCACTATTCATTTCCTTGAACCAGTTTGGACAGTAACCTCTTCAGATGGGGGCATTGTTATTCAGTTTGTGAATTTTTATCATTAAGGCTTAATCAGAAGGACTATGAGGAGTCACGTTTCATATCAGCAATATCTGATGAGATGATTAGCTGCAAATGGAAACACATGTCATGGGCAGACATGTGATCATTACTCTCCTAGGTGCTGCCACGGTGAAACTGATGCTGTGATAAGTTCAGCCTTTAAATCTAGTCATCCCTTAGAAAAGGACTTCATGGGGGAGGGGGGCAATGAGAAGAGCATCTTTGTAATTACTTGAAGATTTTTTTTCCTGCTTAAAAACATTTTCTGTGTATCATGCCTTGTTGGAAGAGAAGAGTTGTGTTCAAAGAAGAGAAGTCATGTGGGCATGACTCAGTTTCCAGATAAAGTCACCTGGATGACTGAGAATCTTTATGGTCATTTAGGATCCCAACTTCTCAAGAACAGACTATTCCAAACATGCTTCATTTAGCTTCTTTGCACATACCGATAGCTGTAATGCACTTGAGCCTCATGTTGCTCTGCATCTGTAAACCTTGCATCCCATGTGTGTTCCATGTGCGAATGCTAGCATGAACTAGTGGTCAAGAGTGCTCTATTAAGATATGAATGGCTTTTAAATTGTCACTTGTCTGTAAAGCTCCCTTGTAGAACTTGGGCCAACCGCTCTGTCACATCCTGTCACACCTCACAGAGGTAAGATAAACTGGGGAGGAGGGAAGCCATGTGCACTCTCCATTCTGTTGTTCTCCATGCTGAAGAATAATGAGTGATGTGTTCTGAACGTATGTTGTGTTAGAACCAATGACTAAAATCTTGTGGCTTAGCATAGTAAGTTGCAACTAGTGTAGGCCCAAATGAATCAAATGAAGTCATGTAGGAGTTGCCTCATCAATAACAGATCCGTTGATTCAGTGGGCCTACTGTAGTGTCACTTACCAGATGAAGCAACAGGACTTGGGCCACTATTTCATAATTATTGCAAGGCTTCTGTTGGTATCACTAAACACTCTTCCCATATAATCTAGTGGGGGAAAGGAAATGCTACCAATTTCAAAAAGAGTATGAGGATGAAGTTGCTGTATTTCTTTCATACTGGCTTTTGAACTGATATTACTTTTACTTATAATATTAGATAGTAAAGATTTAACACAGGCCATAAATATTTCAAGTTCTATGAGCATGAACTTCATGTTGCTTGATTAAATTTTATACGAAGTTGAATAGATAACTGTACGCTTATATGTACCTTTAACGGGGCTGATTGTGACCTGTGAAAAGACACACACTTAGGTGTGTGTGTGTGTGTGTGTGTGAGAGAGAGAGAGAGAGAGAGAGAGAGAGAGAGGATTTAAACTAACTTACATATTGATAGTTCCATTCCCATGCCATCCATGCATTGTGATTTCATCTATTGCCTGTATTCCTTTCATGGGACTATGTATAAACATGTGCCCAAAAAGTGGGTTTTGATTCACAAAAGTTCACACTGAAACTAATTTGTTAGTCCTTAAGGTGCTGCAATATTAAGTCCTTTGGATTTCTTTTCCTCCTTTTCCCCATTTGGTTTTGCCAACAGGATTTTTGGGGTGCATCACCAGCGCTTTGTCCTCTGTCTAATTAATGTTGTATTTACAGTATTAAAAAAATCTTGCAAAACCTCTGTTTATCCATCAGGATAGGGATGTTTTAGTAAATGTACAATTTATACTGAGGAGGAACTTTTGATTCAGTCCAATGAGAAGGTCCTCCCCACCAGCAGAAATTGATGCCTATGATCACTGTGTATATGTGTTTTCTGTGGGCATTCATATTTGAGGGCAACATTCAGATGATTGATTTTTTTCCTGCTTGTAAACATGTTGGCTGAGACCCTATCTCACTCTTCTGAAAACTTGCCCAGTGCACTCTCCTTGCCTTAGTCACACTGAAATCAAATTACAATATGAAAGTCATACAGTGGTGCCTCAATTTACAAATTTAATCCGATCCGAATACTTGCTCTTAAGTCGAACTACTCTTAAGTTGGGGTACCTAACTAAAAAATTGAAAAACATGAATGAAAAAATGAAAAAAAATTGTAAATTGAGCAGTTAAAACACCAACAGTTTTCTGCTAAGTTGAATTGCTCTTAAGTTGAGCTGCTCTTAAGTCGGGGCACCACTGTATTTGAATTTAAGCACAGGCATGGACTTGGTGTCTAGCATCTTCTACAGTATTTTGTATAGATTTGTACCTAGATGACAGCATCTTATAGTTTGGTACATAAGATCTGAAGCTCAGAAAGTGGACATGGTAGGTGTATCAAGACCATGTGCCATAAATACCTTTCTGTTTTTCAGATTTCTATCTACTTCTGGGGGCATAGTACAACCAGGTCACAATCAGATGAATGAAAGATAGCTGAAGGATGAATATGGAGCTGTGTGGATTGGATGGATGGGTTGTCTACCTCCCATTCAAACTCCCCCTGTCAATAACTATACTCCCCTTCCAGTTCATCACTGCTTTTATTGAACCCCACTGTCTACTCCCACCTCTCCATAATTCATAGGGTCATAAAGTTTTGCATCAATTGAAAAGCCAATAATGGTATTGATGTAATTACTGTCACTAACATCTCTATCCATACCACATCATACCATTTGCCCTTGTTAAACTTGTTCAGCTTGTGCCCATGCAATATAGACAGTCAATAAATTTTGCATCATAAAGAGGGAAGAAGTCAAGAAAGAAAGGGGAAAGCACTGTTAAGAGAGAGCAAATTGTTTGCGAGTTTAAACAGTGATGCTATGACAGCTACAAAGGTAAACAATACCGATATCATTTGGCAGACAGGCCTGGCCCTAGAATAAACAGTAACGTGGCCAAGGGTGAATTCTGCATCCCATCAGTCAGTCAGTCAGTCCAGTCAGTCAGTCTCTCTGGTGTACCTACAGTGTTTACATAATATTTGCAGGGCTTGCGTTACATTTTCTCAAAATAGAAGTACATCTAGCATATAGGATATCAAACTGAAACTTGGTAAAGCAACATATGGTCAAGTTCATCCCTTCTGTTAAAATGTTGCTTAATTCATTTTTGTGAATAGAACAAAAGTAACATTTTAACAAAAGGGATATGAATCTCAAAACTGCTCCTTTTCAGAGAGAATCAAGAAAAATACCAGTTTTCTGCTTGCAGTGAGATTTCTCATTGTGAGATCCCAGAATCCGTTGTCCATGCTGGTTGGAGGATACTGAGACTAGAGTACAAAAAAGTAACTTTGACAAATATTGAGTTAGCTAGAGGGGAAAAGGAAAGCAGTAAGGTAATCTAACAGGAAAAAGGAACCAGATGTCAACCACCTTGCACTCATTTCTAGCACATTAGTTTGGATAGGAAAAAGACAAAAACTCAAAGTGGATACAGAACATCATCCCAACTAGAAAATGCCACTGAGTCTTGAAATGTTGACTTGGTTTTCAAGTGGGCTGCAGTCTTTCCCTTTCATTGATTTCCTATAAACCAGAGCAAGCAAAATTTAGAAAGCTGGACCCTCACCAAGTGCAAATATCGACGTCCAATGACAGTTTTGCCATTTAGATTGTACAACCCACAGAACCTCCTGGGAAATCTGGCATGTAAAGAATTTTCTGTAAATATTTTACCCCCAAATTCAACTCTCCTAAGCCTCTTCTTCTGCCATGGTTTTCAGTCCTCCAGCTTCATACTTTCCTTTGTTCTGATTCCTGCATACTCCATAAAGGATTGTAGTTCTTCATGAATATATGGGCAAAATTCATGTATGAACTGAGAATTAATATGACAGAACAACCTGCTTATCTGCTAGGAAAGAGAACCGATTGAATTGTTTTCATGCAATGCAGAAAACGCAATAATCTTTTAAAACATGTCTGGGGCCAAGTGAAGGCTACCTTTCTAGCAACATTTCTAGTCACAGATTGCCAAACAGAAATGACAAAAAGTGTGCCTGAAGAACTTTTCTCATCATAAGAACAGCTAATCTTTCAAAACAAACCATGAGCTTTGCAATCATACCCAAGCCCTTTTCCAGTGGTGGTGACCCCATAGGTATGGGCCCATGAGAAAAAGCAACACAGTTGATTGAAGCCTGCAATTTGAAGAAAATCTCACCTAATGTGAGCATTTGAGAGCCATGGCATAAGATTCCAGGATTATGCATAATTTGCCAATTGATCTTCAGAAATTGTATGCAGGATTCCTTTTCACAAACAGAGAGATTGCCTTGATCATGCCTCTACAACATTAAAATCCATTCAGATTTTATGACAGGCTATTTTTAACCTCTGTTTCTGGCCTCAGGCAGCAGACTTTGGGAATTTCCAGAAATAATTTGTTACAAAAATTAAGTAATTATGTGTCATTAAATGGATTCCAATACAAATATCTGCTGGATACTGGAGCACACCAAAGAATTTGAGAAGATCAGTCTATGCTTTATAGACTGCAGAAAGCCTTTGACAGCATGGATCATAAGAAACTATGGGTTATTCTGTAAGAAATGGGTTTGCTCAGAAATTGATTTTCTTGATGCATAACCTGTATCATAAACAAGAAGCTACTTTATGGCAGAATTCAGAGAGAGAATGGTTTTCTATAGGCAAAGGTGTCAGACAAAGGTGCATTTTATCCCCTTATCTGATCAGTTTGTGTGCTGAACATAACATATAGAAATCCATATTAGATAAAGATGAAGGCAAACAGGGCCAAAGCAGGAATGTACATGAATGTTAAGACAAAAATCATGACTACAGAAGACCAACAAAACTTTAGTGTTGACAATGAAGAAACTGAAATAAAGATGTTGTATACCTTGTTTCAGTTATTAATTCAAATGGAGATTATAGCACATAATAATAATAATAATAATAATAATAATAATAATAATAATAATAATAATAATAATAATAATAATAATAATAAT
>JAHTLZ010000016.1:64385917-64408364 GCA_023846285.1 Phrynocephalus versicolor
ATAATAATAATAATAATAATAATAATAATAATAATAATAATAATAATCTGAAAAAGATTGAGATTTAGAAGGGCAGCAATGAAGGAAATCAGCAAGTGTAAGGATATGTCATTGAAGACAAGCACCAGGACAATCCACATTCTTGTACAGTGGTACCTTGTATAAAGGAATTAATTCATTGAAATTATGTTAAGCAAATTTTCCTTTATACAAATTCCCATAGGAATGCATTGAAAACAGAGTGATCTCATTTTTATGTTGTACGGATTCTCCCCATAGGCGATTATGTTAAGCAAATTTCCCCTATCTCCAGAATTTTTTATGTTGTACAAATTTTATGTTATACAAGCTGTTTGTTATACAAGGGCCCACTGTATTTCAGATCTCTATGTATGGGTGTGAAAGTTGAACAGTGAAGAAAGGTGACAGGAGAAAATGGTTTGTTTGAAATTTGGTGCTGGAGTAGAGCTTTGTGGATACCCTGGACTGCTAGAAAGACAAACAAGTAGGTCCTAGAATAGATCGAATAAATCCCAAATGATCTGTGAAGGCAAAAGGTTGAACCTGAAGTCTTCCTACTTTGGACACATTTTGAGAAGACAGGATTACCTGCAAAAGACAATGATGCTTGGAAATGTGGAAGGCAGCAGGAAAAGAGGAAAGACAAAATATGAGATGGACTCACTCAATAAAGGGACACACAGGCTTGAGTTTACAAGAGCAGTGCAGGCAAGTTAAAAACTGGATATTCTGGAGATCTCTCATTCATGGGGGTTGCTATAGGTCAGAAGCAACTTGAGGGCACAAAATAACAATTTGATTTCACATCATGTCAATTTTTTCCAGAATATTCTAGATAGCAAATACCCAGAAGTGATTTACCCTTTCCTTCTTCTGAGGTGCTCTAGGACTATGTAGCTTGTCCAGGGTCATACAGGCTGGCTATTCTCCTGGAAAGTACAATTGGGAATTCAACTCCCAACCTTAGCTCATTAAATTATCCTGAATGTTGAAGCAATGACTGGGAAGAAGCATTTTGTTTAATTTGTGGGGGGGGGGGGTGGGGGGATTTGCACGAATGATGTGCATGAGAGAGTGAGAGAGAGAGAGAGAGAGAGAGAGAGAGAGAGAGAGAGAGAGAGAGAGATGGAGACAGCTATTTGCTGCTTAACTTTAGGCAGAAAGACATCTTGGGCTGGCCCTGTATTTTGTGGTATTTCTATGCTGTCAAGTTGGAACTGACGTATAGCAAACCTAAAAGGTTTTTCAAGACAAGTGAGATATTTAAGATGTGGTTTTACTAGCTCCTCTCCTCTGTTGAGTTTCCATGGCTGAGGAGGCATTTGAATCTAGGCCTCCTGAATCCTATTAGATAGATCACTCTATCCATTGCACCACACTGGGTATCCCACTCCAGTATTAGTGCCTAATTTATATCATATATATAGATTCAGTTGGACAAGAATCTCTCTCTCTCTCTCTCTCTCTCTCTCTCACACACACACACACACACACACACACACACACACACACACACACACACAGAGAGAGAGAGAGAGAGAGAGAGAGAGAGAGAGAGAGAGAGAGAGAGAGAGACATGAGTGGGCACACCACTGAAATGGTCTGAACCACTTAACCACAATTCATGCCCATCTTTATTCCTATTCTAGGAATAGTGACAAGTACTATTCCTAGTATGAAATGTCAGAATAACATCATGTTACATATATCCGCCGCTTCAGTGTTTTTTTTGTTGTTGAGGAAAGGTACCCTGATCCCATCTACTTGCTATGAAAAACATGAAGCCTGTTATGTCCCCCCTTTGTGCTGCACTATATCATTGTTTTTCTCTTCTAAGGAGTAAGCCCTATTTTACCCCAAGCAAATAATGCCTAGCACCCCTAGTGATGAAAACTAGTGGGGTGACCTCCCTGTCCTGTATTTTTGCACGAAAGAAAAAAAATATTTATCTTGAGCCCATCATAAGAACATAAGAACATAAGAAGAGCCATGCTGGATCAGGCCAAGGCCCATCTAGTCCAGCTTCCTGTATCTCACAGCGGCCCCACCAGATACGTTTGGGAGCGCATGAGACTAGATATCTGTCTCCTGATACCACTCCCCTGCATCTGGCCCTTGAAGCACCCTGGTTTTAAGCCTAGAGATGACACATCTCCATCATGGTTTGTAACCCGTGATGGACTTTTCCTCTAGGAATCTGTCCAATCCCCTTTTGAAGGCATCCAGGCCAGATGCCATCACCACATCCTGTGGCAGGGAGTTCCATAGACTTACAACGCGCTGGGTGAATCAAGAGTCAAAACAGTCTACAACAGTGTTCAAATGTTCTGTCATTTTCTCTCCTTTCACGCCAAAGCGCTACCTATTAAGCTTAGGCATTCTATGCTGCATTGCACATCTCTTCTCCTCTCTTATTGTATTTTATGTTGTGTCTCTCTGGTGTGATGCTGTAGGGAGAAGCTGTTACTCTCCCATCTGCTGCAGGCAACACCTGGGCCTGCATTCATTTATATATGCAACATTTGCTGTCCTAACGTCCTGTGTATGTTTTGTCACGAATCTGTAAAAATGATTTGTTCCATTGTGTCATCCTTTTTTTTCCTGAGGTGAGAAAGAGCTATACTTCCCAATAAACCACTTCAGACAAAATAAATATTACCACAGCAAAACTCCAGATGTGAACTTGTCACAAGCGCATACGTTTCATTCATCATCGGTCCCAAACATGACTTAGCTTCACAGGTATGTGTGCGTGTCTTGAAAAGACCAATTTAGAATTGTTTTTATGAACAAAAGGTAGGCTACAGAGTTTCTTATGAAGACTAACTGAAGCAAAGATATTGATCACCACCTTGAACCCCAGAATCTCATTTAAATTAAACAAGCTGGATCCTCATTTATACTTTGTTTGTACAAGTGGATCCCAAAGACCACCAGGCAGGACTGTGAAGGTCTCTGAAGCCCTAGACCAGTGTTGGTGAACCTATGGCATGGGTGCCAAAGGTGGCACTAGGGGACCTTTCTGTGGGCACCCAAGGGAGTGGGTTGTACACCAAACCTGTGTCATGGTCAGATCATTTTCTGCTGACCTTTTCCCTGTCAATCGCTATCCCGCCCCGCAGGGACCCGGGACCCTCCATCTGGGCCCGCCCCTGGAGGCTCCTGGAGCCAGTGCGGTTTTCGGAGAACTTCGGGGGTTTACCGGACGGGCTGGTTGACGACCCGGTCAACTCCCTGGTTGATAAGTGGTATGAGGATGTGGCCGGGGTAGTGGACCGGATCGCCCCCAAGCGCCTTATCCAATGCTGAGCCCGTTCTTCGCCATGGTTTACCGCGGAGTTGCGGGTGATGAAGCAAGAGTGGAGGAGGCTAGAGAGCAGATGGCGAAAGGCTCGGACGGCGTTAAATTGGGCTGCTGTTAAGGCGTTGACTGGTCGCTATTCTCGAGCGATCAGGGACGCTGGGAGATCTTTTGCCTCCCTGAGAATTGGTGAGGCCTCGAACCGTCAGGCAGAATTGTTCCAGGTGGTTCGAGACCTCACCAATCCCGGTCCGCCGGGGCCTCCTCCTAGTGATTTCACTAGTGAGTCATTTTCATCCTTTTAAAAATCTAAGATAGAGGCCATCCGTTCCAAGCTGGACGCCGGTTGCATGGATCCTCCCTCTGATGTGGCCGGTGCCTTGCCGCCTGGGTCGCCCTGGTTTGTTGAGTTTGGGCCTGTTTCATCAGTGGATGCCTCCAGGGCTCTTGGACATTGCAGGCCTGCAGCTTCTCCGTTTGACCCTTGCCCTTCCTGGCTGATCAAGACTGCCGGAAGGAGCATGCCAGAATGGGCTTCACTAATTGCCGCCGCACCCTTCAGAGACGGGATCTTTCGCAGTCGTCTGAAGGAGACGGTGGTGAAGCCCATTATCAAAAGACCTGGCCTGGCTGTAGACGATATGTCTAACTATTGTCCTATAGCCAATGTTCCTTTTATGGGCAAGGTGATCGAGCGGATTGCTGCCTTGCATCTCCAGACATTCCTGGAGGAGAACCATGTCTTGGATCCTTTCCAATCTGGGTTTAGGCCGTGGCATGGAACTGAGACAGCACTGGTCGCTCTGCATGATGATCTGTTGAGGAGGGCCGACAGGGGTTGCTCTACCCTGCTGGTCCTTCTCGACCTGTCAGCGGCTTTTGATACCGTCAACCACTGTATCCTCCTGGGGCGGCTCTCTGAGGTGGGGATCGGGGGTCTGGCCTTTGGCTGGCTCCGCTCCTTCCTTGAGGGCCGCACCCAGCAAGTGAGCTTGGGGGGTGATTTGTTGTTTCCCTGGACACTCTCTTGTGGGGTGCCACAGGGGTCTGCACTCTCCCCCATGCTCTTTAACATCTACATGAAGCCACTGGCTGAGATCATCAGGAGTTATGGAGTTTGCTGTCATCAGTACGCTGATGACACGCAGCTCTATTTCTCCTTTTCCACCGGTGCAGTGGATGCCATCCAGACCCTTCATCGCTGCCTGGCCACAGTTTTGGATTGGACCAGAACCCATAGACTCAAGCTCAACCCTGGGAAGACTGAGGTTTTGTTCTTTGGTGGAGGCCCGAAGGGGTACAGTGGCCCTCTTCCCAGTCTGGGTGGGTCCGCCCTCCAGCTGGCGCAAAGAGTGAGGAGTCTGGGCATCATCCTGGATCCGGATTTGTCCCTGGATTCCCAGGTGGCTGCCGTGACCAGGTCGGCCTGTTACCATCTTAGGCTTATTGCCCAGATTTGCCCGTATCTTGATGGGGATTCCCTGAGGACAGTGGTACAGGCGCTGGTCATATCTAGGTTGGATTACTGCAATGCCCTCTACATTGGGCTCCCCTTGAACCTAGTTCAGCGACTGCAGCGGGTCCAGAATGCAGCGGCCAGGTTGGTGGTTGGCGCACGTAAGTTTGACCGTGTCACCCCCATCCTGGCCCGCTTGCACTGGTTGCCCGTTGCCTCCCGAATAAGGTTCAAGGTGTTGGTTTTGGTTTACAAAACCCTCCATGGCTTGGCCCCTGTCTACCTGGCAGAGCGTATCCCCGACGATTAGACCTGGCCTGACCCACCCGATCCTCCTTGGCCCTCTCGCTTCGGATTGCCATGCCGAAGGAGGCCCGTAAAGCGAGTACTCATAATCGGGTCTTTTCAGTTGTTGGACCTACTGTTTGGAACGCTCTTCCAAGAGAGATGCGGCAAGCTCCTTTGTTGGCGTCCTTCAAGAATGCTTTGAAGACCTGGTTGTTTAGGGACGCCTTCGGAAACTGCTAGGTTCCCCCCCGCCCCTGCCATACTGGTCCGCCGTATTGGATGCTGCTATCTCTGTTTTTATCTTTTTAATCTTGTGTAAACCACCCTGAGTTCCCGTTTGGGAAATAGGTGCGGTATACAAATCTGAAAATAAATAAATAAATAAATAAATTCCCTATGGACTGCCTCAGATAATGAATTTCCAGCATGCATCAGTAAAAAAGTTGGCATTGCACCTGTACCTTTAAAGTGCACTTTTTAAAGAGTTTTGAGCAAAAAACTAGGTGTCTGTGCCTTTTTCCTAGGCTCCAGAACGGATTAAACGGTTTCCCATTCATTCCTATGGGAAACTGCATTTCGGATAACGATGTGTTTCGGATAAGAACTAACCTCGGAGAACGAATTACTGTCGTTATCCGAGGCACCACTGTATTTTCTTATATCTTGTGATTTGAGAATTTGCGAAACGTACATTGTTGCGGAGAAATAATCTCTGATGAAGTCAAAGGGTCATGCTGCTTTTATTTTATTTTTTAAAGCACAGTTCCTTTGTGATCTAGAGGCATTTTAATTGCTTGCATGTACTGCACATTGTTAGAGGTCGTGCATAGACCCAATTCTACAGTTACATTATGGTGCAGTGCAGAGGGTAGTGCTTGGCAGGTTGTGGACTCGGGGGTGGGGTGGGGTGTTGTGCATTGATTCAGTTCACTCTGAGTGGAATCATTTCATTATTATGGTTGTATGAATCCACTAGGGTAGAGTAGCTGCCTTCCTGTCTAGAAGGAACAGTTACTATTGGTTCATTTAAGTTGCAGCATTTGGATCCTTAGTTTTATTGGTTCCTGCCAAAAGGCAGCTTTGTGATTGCTGGAAATTGTTCCCTCCAAAATGTATCCTTCTCTAGCCAGTTCTCTGTCCCTATAAATGTAGCTTCCCTCCCCTCAGTTTCCAGTTCTGCTCTGCCTTGAATGAAGAATGCCACTTGAAGAAGTTGCCTGCTGCCTGCTTGTCTTAGAGCTGAAATCACCGGGTTAAAATCCCACACCATAACAGGGGGTATATTATGGAAGCTGTGATCATGGCACAGTGCATAAAGTTAACATTGCAAACTTCAAGTGAAGCAAAATAGTGTACTTCTGTCTATATATTGGAGATAGCTTCAAGAAGGTTTTGGAGGAAGGGGTTCATTTAACTTCCTACTATTTATTAAATAAATGCCAAGGTGTGACTTTTGGTTGGATTCAGACTTATTCATACTTAAACTAAGTAAGAAATAAATGAAATCGAAGTAGCCAAGTCCCACTGATTTCTGTGGCCTACTCTGACTCTAGATTAGATGCTACAGATTCAACTCATAGAGTCTTCTTAGAAGAAGCGGCAAAATACTTTCTTCCTTGACTTCAGTTCTTTTACAGATTGATTTAAATCTAAGCTGGCACAATGATCACATATATTTAAACATGACTTATCTTGGTTAATTTCTGACCTTTAAATTCCACATGCCTATACAGTATTCATTTATTGGTAGGTTTAGCAAAATCAAAGCCAACATTTTATTTATGGTCATTGACCAGCATGTACAAAATACAGGGTTTGTATAGAATCATATAAATTTGGATAAAACTGTACAACATTAAAAAACTGAATCCTATTACCACCATTGAGCCATCTGGCCCATCTAAGCTGTAGAAATTAGAACCACAATTCTCTGCTAATTTTAAAAAATGTGTAAACTGCTAAACTTAAAACTACAAAGCTCTCCAAACTGAAATGGAAGTATCACCCTTCATGGAGATGTGCAAATGTATCAGGTTTTGCTTTCTCCCAGATTCCTATTTTGAAAATGTTTAGACAAAAGGTGATTTGAAAGAAGAATTCATACCGATTCCTAATAAGTATTGTTGGTATGGGCTCTCAAGTTGAAATCAACTTATACCCTGATAAGTTCCTAAAGATAAGTATGGCATTTAAGGAGTGGATTTACCAGTTCCACTCCTCCAGCGAATTTCCATGGTCGACTGGTGGATCAAACCCTGTTTTCCAGAGATCTGATCCATTATTCTTTACAGCACATTGGGCACCTAATAAGTACAGATGCTTGGAATTTCTATCAAAATGAAAGAGACTTCCTTCCTAGTAGTGTACTTGTTGGAAAATAAAATATTGTAGGACGGGAGAAGGCATGACCAAAATGATCAAAATCCTGGAGCAACTCCCCATAAGATATGTGTCACGACCCACAGACTCACACACACAGGTAAGTTCAGGCTTTTACTGGAAACTCAGAGGCAAACCCCAATACAGCAAATCAGAAGTAAATCAGAGTCCAGGAAACCTATAGCAAGGTCACGCCTATTCAGAGAGCAAAGCAGAGTCCAAGATAAACAGTCCAGAGGTCAAAGCCAGAATGCATATGGTAGCTCACGCCAGGTCCACCGAGAAAGTCTAGACCCAAGAGAGATGATGTCCAGGGTCACGTGAAGCAGGAACAAGGATCAAGCAGTAGCAAGTTGTCATATCAAGGCGTTGCTCCCACAATTTACCTTAGTCCCGAATGCTTAATTTATGTCTCCAGAGAGCAACATAACTTCCCCAGAAACTAACCCTGTCAAAACTCAGGACTCCTTAAATGTAGACATCGGTGGTTCAGATAAAGCTTGTCTCTGCTTCTCCTGGTTGTAAGTCTTCACTGCCTTCAACAAGCAGCCCTGTGTGGGGGTGGAGAATCCCCTGAAGATGCTGAGTCACTCTCCTGTCCAGCTGCTGGAGGAACTGACAGCTCAGAAACCCCATCTGGGGCTTCTTCAGGCATTAAAACTTTAGTCTCTGGAATAGGTTCTGGCAGGGGCCTGACACTATCCCCCCCTCAGAACCCACCTCCTCTGATGGGCTTGGGAGGTCAGGAAGCTCTACATGGAACTACTGTATCAAATCGGGTGCATGTAGATTGGAAGCCGGTTCTCATGATCGGTTTTCCGGTCCATAGCCCTCCCAGTCTACTAAATACTGCAATCCGCCCTGATGCACTCAAGAGTCCAAGATCTGCCATACTTCATATTCCTCTTCCCCATCCACTAATATAGGTGGGGGAGGCTCAGGATTGGTAAGTCGATTTGGGTCAGGTTCGGCAGCTGGAACCAGGAGGGACTGGTGGAAGATGGGGTGGATCTTGAGGGTAGCTGGCAGCTGTAACCGGAATGCAACTGGGTTTACCTGCTCCAACACTGGATAGAGACCAATAAAGAAGCGATCTAGTTTGCGAGAATGGCCAGGTCGACGGAGATACCAGTGGATAGCCAGACATGGGTACCCAGGGTGAGGGGTGGCCCTTCTTGCCTGTGCCAGTCAGCAACTTGGTTGTATGTTGCTTTGGCCTGCTTCAGCTGTTCCCGAAGCAACTCCTGGATTTCCTGCAGTTCCTGAATGTAATTATCCACAGCTGGCACCGGTGTAGCTGGCAGGACAGTGGGGAAATGCTGAGGGTGATACCCAAAGTTGGGCATGAAGGACGTCTGTCTGGTTGAGGCGTGCACCGCATTGTTATATGCAAACTCTGCCAATGGCAGCAAGGTAGCCCAATTGTTTTGTTGGTAACAGGTATAACATCGCAGGTACTGCTCCAGAGTCTCATTGCACATTCTGTTTGTCCATCATTTTGTGGGTGATATGCAGAGGATAGGTGGACCTGAGTCCCAAGAGCCCGGTGCAAGGTTTGCCAAAATCATGAGGTGAACTGGGGTCCTTGATCTGAAACTAGGTGAGTGGGAGACCATGGTGCCAGAAAATGTGTTGAGGGTAGTACTGGGCAGTTTCAGGTGCAGTAGGGGGTTTTTGGACAGGGGACAAAGTAAGCCATTTTCGTAAGGAGGTCCACAAATACCAGTATGCAGGTGTGCCCTTGGGATTGGGGCAGATCTGTGATAAAGTCCATTGAAATGGTATCCCAGGGGCCAGCAGGTGTGGGTAAGGGGTGCAACAGACCAGTTGGCTTGGTCTGAACATCCTTAGCCCAATGACAGGTATCACAGGAGTTGATGTACCGGGCAACATCAGTGCAGACTTGGGGCCACGAAAACTCCTTTGTGAGCAGATGGAGGGTTTTATACTGGCCAAAGTGACCCGCTGGAAGAGTCATGTGCTAAACGTAGAACTTGGGCACGAAGGGAACCAGCTGGGTTGTATAAGCATCCCCGATGCAGCAATAGACCATGATGGACGGCGTACTCTCCCACTGGTCCATTTTTAAGGTCCCGGAGACACTGCTGGGTCCATGGATGTTGGCTCTGACTACATTGGATCTCTTCTGCCAGAGTGGGACACAGGTTAGCAGCTGCAAATACAGAAGGTGCCAGGATGGGTGCATCTAGGACCTCCTCCGGAGGTGCTGCATATTCTGGCTTTCGAGACAATGAGTCCGCTTTCCGATTGTGAGTTTGGGGTATATATTGGATGCAAAAATTGAACCAGGCAAAGGTTACTTCACGTCCGTTTGTCTCTCTAAGTGTTGCACTTCAGAGTGGTACAAAAAAATCTCACTTCACGTCCGTCGTGCAACAGCTGAAATTTGTCTCAACCACACCCCCGGAATGGGTGCTAAGTGAGACAAATCTGTACCTGGCACTGGGTAGGGTATTTCCTTGTCATGGTTTGTTCCCGGTTTCTGTTCCGAGACAAGACACCATGAGGTAACAATTTTCATGCAACAAAACATTCGTTTCTCTTTAAAAACTGTGTCCCAGGTACTGGGTTGGGTGTTACGTTCAAAGTGCCCCCCCCAGATGATCACCACCCCTTGCCCTCCTCTGTTAAATACCAGTAAAACAAACCAAACTTCAAAGCCAGGCAAGAGGGACACCAGACATACAATTAATTTTCTGGCAAAAGGAATAAAGAACAAAGAAAGCCTGAAGGCTATCACCCGGAGCATTCCAATGTGGCCACGTGGAGAAAGTGAAAGCTAGCCAGACAAGCCACAGACTCCTTTCCTGCCTGCAAAGATTTTGACTTTTCAGAAGCGAAATATCGAAAAAGAATTTTTAAGCCCCCCCAAAAGGAAAAAGGAAGCTATACAAATTCAGTGTTTGTCATGGTACAAGACCGTGAGGTAACACTTGTCACGAGACAAGTTATCATGACCATGGGAACACTGAAACAGGACAAAACCACGTGATCGTGACTAATGCTGTCATGGTACAAAACTAGTCGCAGAACAAAGAAGGACGTGAAGTAACCGCCTCTGTAAATGAAGTATCTTTATTTGAAGGGCTAGCCCTCCAATGCACTCCTGGAAATGATCACTGTTTTACACCAGCAGTAAGGAGTTTGACAATAGAATCCAAACTGTAATACCAGCAAATGCTGAAGAGTACAAGGAGATCGATTTGGGAGGCCATGCAAGTGATGACAATGAAAAATGACATTGAATGAAAACTTTTAAAGGAGAAGGAGGCTGGGAGCAATAAACAAAAATTGTGTGTGTGTGTGTGTGTGTGTGTGTGTGTGTGTGTGTGTGTGCAGCATTAAATGAAACAGCCATGTAGCATGCTGGCTGTGAAAAGAATTTAGAGAGTCTGTAGGAAATCCTTGAAAGGTTTTGTTGTCTTTGTATATTGATTGCAGTTAAGACAAGGCAAGACTTGTAGTAGGTTTTGCTTTAGAAAAGGAACTCTTACAAGTCAAAAGAATGGAAACTGCACAGGTGTCATTGAAACCTCACATATAATAATTTGGGAGGCAGAAGTCTGGGGATGATGGGAATTACTGTCCAGTGTGCCTGGCATAAGCTGGGTTGGGTAAATTTCATATATCATGTAATCTTTCATACCACACCCTTCTCCTATAGTGTGGGCCCACCAAGCTTTTCTTGGCCAATATTTTCCACTGGAGACCTTTCCTGATTAATCCTGGTTTTAAAAGAATGGGTGCTGTGGGCAAGTTTTAATACAGCACAACCCTCATTCTTCTCAATAGTGCTTGCCTAAGAGTTGTTCTTGGAAGACAAGGCTCAGAATGATTAAGAAGTATTTCAGAATGATGCATGGTTTCTATTTCAGCTCACTAGCAACCGACTGATGCTTGGAGAAAGAAGAGAGCACAGCATAGTCCTTTCTGGTACGCACCACTTCATACTATAGGCAGAAAGTGACAGGAAAGCTGCCACATGTGTGAAACACAACACAGAAATGACACAATCTTCCTGGCAATCATAGTCTTACCACTGGGGGGGGGGAATCCTCAAACGCTTCCCTTAATTTGAGCCACCTTGGGACTGTTCGGGGGGAAAGGTGGCATAAAAAGAAAGTTGTTTATTATTATTATTATTAATAATAATAATAATAATAATAATAATAATAATAATAATAAATAATAATAATAATAATAATAATAATAATAATAATAATAATAATAATAATAATAATAATAATAATAATAATAATTTCCTAGGGGCACCCCCTTTGGAGCTTAATAACCTATCCCCCTCACTAGGGATGGGCACTTTACAAAAAAGACATGCTGTTTCATCGTTTTGTCACATTTCAAACAGTTTTGAAATGAAACAACAGCAGACAACGTGTCACCCCAAACCAAAATGAAATGATGTTTCCGGTTCGGGAGGAACTGAACTGGGGAGACGTCACCACCATCTCCCAGCTGGTTTTGACAGATCAAGCTGTCAAAAAATCCCAGCTGGAAGGCAGATGGCTAGGGAGAACGGAGCAGGCAAGAAGCAGTAAATTCACTGAATGACTGCTCCTTTCTCCCCTGCCACCCCCTCCTCCCAGGAATTGTTTTGGACAAGGAGTACTGTGGGCAGTGGGAGTACTGGGAGGAGGGGGAAGCACAGGAGAAGGAAGGCGGCAGCAGTAAATTCAAATGGAGCTTGAATGATAGGGAACTACCTGTAGTGTCTGGGTCTTGTGGCGAAGAACACATATTTCAAAGAACGTGGAAGACACTGCAGACTAAAATAGCCAGAAAAATCATCTGAACACATCTTGACATGTGAACACATCTTGAACAAACTGGACATGAAATCCTCTTCCAGGACATAGAGGGTACTGGGCAACACTACCAATCACTATGTCAAACTACACAGGGAAGCCACTGAAATCCACAAGTACAAGCACACCTTCAGCAGAAAAGAAAAAAGTCTAAAAATCAACAAAACCTTGTTTCCTGTACTGAAAACTTCAGCTTGCAAAAGATCAGAGTTCAATAATTCCCACCCAGCCACAAGCACCAGTGATCAGTTCATGCAATAGAACAGCGAAAAACATCCATTAGCCACAGAGATGGGCAAAATGTTTTTCATTTTATTTGTTATTGTTTTGTTTCATTTAGAATGAAATGATTTTTTAAAAAGAATCATTTCGTTGTTCATCTTTTTTGGTTTTAGTTTTTTTACTCACGCCAACCAGCTGGCCCAAGGGCCAGGTCTGAGCACTTTTTTATTTTTATTTTTTGATTTTTTTTTACTTGCACTGACCAGCTAGCCCACAGGCCGGGTCAGCAGGTTTACTTTTTTAATTTTTTTTTAACTTGCACCAACCAGCTGGCCTGCAGGCCGAGTCAGTGCATTTTTAAATTTTTAAATTATTATTATTATTTTTACTCATGCTGCCCTGCTGGTCTATGAGCCTGGTCGGCACATTTAAAAAAATTTTTTTTTTACTCGTGCCAACCAGCTGGCCCGCAGGGTGGATTGGCGCATTTGTTCCCCACTCTGTGGCACCCAGTTGGGTGGGGGAAAGGGCAGGCTTTTAAAACTTTTTTCCCACCAAAGCCCTGTGCTACAACAGCTGATTGGTGGTGGATCTGTTGGAAAAAACAAAGCCCACAGTTTCCCCATCTGGGTGGTGGTGGGGGGGAACTACCGGGTTTTCCTCATCATAATCCATTGCTTCAATTCATTCCTATGGGAAAATGAAAAACGAAGCAAACGAAACGGAAATTTCCATTTCATTTCATTTCATTTTTCTTTGATGGGTCTGTTCGTTATTTATTTCATTCTGTAATGAAATGAATAACAAATAACAAAAAGAAAAAAAATTCATTTTCTGCCCATTTCTAATCAGCCACAGCAAAAGATTGCAAAGCTAATTTGTTCCATAAAAGTTCTCTGTTGTTTGAGTCAAAGGCACCCTGCAAATCAATGAAGGCTACATAGAGTTTGCCCTTAAAATGGACTGAGTATTTTTCAGCAAGAAAAGATAATACTAGTGCATGATCTAAGGTTGATGCTCCCAGACGGAAGCCAGTTTGTTCATTACCAGGAAGATGCTTTTCCTGGGCCAACTCTGTTAGACGTTTTAATAGGTGCCTGGCATAAAGTTTCCCTATTGTAGAGAGCAGACTAACTGGTTTGTCATTAGTTGGGGAAGAAGGATCATCTTTTTAAAAGATTGGGAAAAAATATGAATTTCTGTTGTTGTTGCATCTGCTGTAACTCAAAGTTGTTGTTTATGTTTGCTATCATCTGTAAAACACATTGCCTGTCAGAAATTGTATGACTATGCTTTGCTTGGCTGGAGAACTAGCTAATTGTTTTGCAGCTATTTTAGTAAACTGCTGTTCAAGTCTCATTTTCAAAAGCTATTTCATTTTCAGGCCTACTTTTCCTACACCCACCTTAATTATTTTAACACTTTATACTTATAAAATCTCAGATCTTGACAGATGTGGGGAGGCATCCTTTTCCCTTGGTCTTAGACTAGGTCTTGCCTGTGCAATCAACAACAAAAGACAGCGAAATTACAAAATCAGGGATTACACATATGCTGTTCAGGTAGTTTTTAAAAAGGCAGGCAGGAAAAGGATAGTAAAACAATCAGTGGAAGAAGAAGGACACAAATGTGTTTCTCATGTCCAGCAATCCCAAACTTTACATACCACAATGGAAAAATGTAGTAATGGATTTATCTTGTAATCCAATCTGAACAAAACAGCACCAGTTCACCAAACTAAGGCATTTATTTCACTGTTATCATCTTAACACTACAGTTTCAAGAGTCACTGTATGACCTTTGTTAAATATATTTATAATCAGCAAAAGAAATGCAACCACAGGATCATTATAAGGTATAGTAACTTTGATTGGGAGAAAAGATACAAATATATAAATTTAAAAGAGTTGTTTCTAGTGTCCATTTCAACAGAAGAAAAGCTATCACCACTGAATTCACAAAAGAGTCATTCTGGTTTTAACCTTCTGAGCTAAGGCAAACAAGGTAGGGTACAGACAGATTGGGAATTAATTGGTGCAATTAACATGTTGTGATTATAATGACTTTTAATCAATACCTTATGCAAATGTCTGTATTGATGTGTTGAACAAAAGCTTTTAGTTGTGTTTGGTGTTATTACACACACACACACACACACACAACAGCCTTTAAAAAGTTTCAGTCTCTAATGGAATGCAAGTCATTCAACTCAGTTAAAATCCTGACAATGTCTTTTTCAAGGTAAAAAGATCTTTGTGTGACCTTACAAAGTGAAAAGGATACCAGCCAAGCCTAATTAATGCTTTTCTGTCTTGTTAAAGTGCTACCTATTTCAAATGTTCAAGAGCCCGATGCAAAAGTAGCAAGTCATCGTGTAAAAAACAAACTGTGAAAAATATATGAAATGTTGTTACTTGACTTATGTTAAGTATATAAATCTAAAAGCATTATCTAACCACAAGGTGAGGGGAATCAGTTGGACAGGGTTATTGTCAGAGCTTGGACAGGGTTATTCTCTGGGTTGAGTGGAGGATACTAGAAGAAGAAAACCATTGCTTTAAGAAATGCAACAAATGCCCATAGGGGTGTCCAAATTTCGGCCCTCCAGATGTTTTGGACCACAACTCCCCGAATTCCAAGCCTGTCTTGCCAATGACAAAGGACTGTGGGAGTTGAGGTCCAAAACATCTGGAGGGCCAAAGTTTGGACACCACATAGTGCATCTGAGAAAAGCCTGGAGCAGCCCTACTAGGTTGAAAACCTGTTGTTGCAGCAATGGAGTTTGTATTGTCTGGGAGATGATGTAGCACGACTTTCATATCCACTGTTAAATTAGTACTGTGCCTTTAAACAGAATAACAACTAACCTATACACCACACCAAGTGGGCTAACAATAAAACTTCTATTTTGGTAACAGCATCTGCAATCAGTTTACATTGCTCTCTAAGTCAGAGGTTTAAAGTTTAAAAGAGATATAAGATGCCAGCATCAGCAGGTTTCCCATAGTACCATCATTCTTTTATTATTCTCTACATAAAATAAGGAAGTGAGTAAATGGTCACATTGCAAGCCCTCTGTATTTGATGAGGGATTTTACACCATGTCTGGCTCAGGCAGCTAAACTTTTAAGATGGCCCCGATGATCTTAATCATAGCAATTTATAATTTTTATTTGCTTTTTTTTTGTTTTGAGTGCTACGTCTTACTTTTCCTTGCATCCAGTGAGCAAAAGGCAACCTTGTGGGTAAGTTGGTCCTAAGTGGATTTCAGTTCAGTGGAAAAATTGAACATTGACTTCCTAAGTTCCTATCAAACATCCAACCAGTACATTGCATCTTACGATTTATCTATGGTATTCAGTGCATTGGGGTTGATTCATGAATTAATTTTTGCTCCATGGCCACATTTTACTGAGCAGTCATATGAATGGACCCCGCCCCATTTTGCACCTTGTGTTTCAATAGGAATAGTTCATGCACCTTGCCCTAGTAGAATGACCCAAGTATCATTTTGATTTTGAAGAGGTTATGATGGTTGCCTCTCATGCTTTGCATTTGGTTGGCTGCCCCTCTCACCTCATAGGTCCTCTCATTTTTAATGCAGACGCCAGGTAAGCACTGGTGAATGAATCCCTTGTGGGGTAGAGTCAAAACACTTAGTCACATTGTTGCCCCATTGTTGTTGTATGATGTTTATTTTTTAAAAAATAACCATATTCCAGAACCAGGGGCATATCTAAAGGGGCACATCTGCCCTGGGCACAGAAATCTGGGGGTGCCTGGAGGGGGAGCAGCAGGAGGAAGCCGTGCACCCTCCCGCTGCCCAGCAGTCCTCCTTCCCCCTAAGGCTTGGCGGCACCCCCTCCACCCCCTCTGTCACTGCGCACCAGACAAGTGGCGAAGCGGGCAGGCAGATAGGAGCACAGTGGCCACAGGGCCCTCCTCCTCCTCCTCTTCCTTGCCTTGGTGGGAGTGGTGGGAGATGCATGTGTGTTACCGCGTGTGTGCGTGTGCGTGTGCATGTGCGTGTGCGTGTGCGTGTGCGTGCGCACGCACACACCTGTCCACCTATCCGCCTGTGCACACACGCATGCCACACCCACCCCACACCTGCAGGGTTCGCCCCCCCTTGCTAGGTGGTTGTGATGTGGGGGCAGCAGGAAGGGCACAAAAACAAACTTTGTCCCCAGACACTCCAAATCCCGGCAATGCCTCTGTCCAGAACACAGGTGGTCAGCCTTCAGCCTGACCTCACAATGCCCTCAGCCTAAAACCAACATTTCTCTACACGCAATAACTGCAAGAATGACCCAGTTCCTCTGCAGAGGCCTGCTAAGTGGAAAAGAAGGCACAGTCAGAGACAGGAATATCAGAGTGAAAGCAAAGGGGGAATGTGGATGGACAGGCAGACAGAGAGATTGTAGGTATGACCCTGCCGACATTTCTCTATTGTCCCATCTACCAATGACTACCATCTCACTTCTACCTGCATGCTGCTCTGAACAGTCCCCAAGGAAATGTATTTCTCTGCATAAATGTGGTTGTCTTCCCCTGCTCTAGAATTTTGGCAGGATATGTGACCTGATGTCAAGAAGATACCAAAGCATGTATGGCCATGTTCTGTCTTGCTTTATTTCTCTCTCTGGATTGTTTCCATTTTATCTCTGTGCCAGTTCTCAGGCAGGTTATAAAATGAGTCCTTTAGACTTATAAACATGCCAGTCTCTGCTACTGTTTAATCTTTGAAATTTCACTCTGTCTTGGTGGCCTGGGAAGCAGTTAGTATATGCTTTCAAAATACAACATAAAACTTCTGATGATAGCAGTGAGCCAGAAACCCTTCACATCTCAGTTACTGCAAATGTTACTACAGTGGATCCTTGTATAACAAACAATTTGTATAACATAAAATTTGTACAACATAAAAAATTCCGGAGAAAGGGGAAATTTGCTTAACATAATTGCCTATGGGGCAAATCTGTACAACATAAAATGGGATCACTCTGTTTTCAATGCATTCCTATGGGAAATTTGTATAAAGGAAAAGTTGCTTAACATAATTTCATTTGGAACAAATTAATTCCTTTATACAAGGTACCACTGTAACTGAATACAGTCACGGAGTGATCAAGATGTGCAGCACTGCAGATCTCAGCCTGCTTCTTCACCAGCCATTTCCTGGCTATCACAGTTTTAGTTTAACAGTTACACATAAGAAACAACATATAACTAATTATTTTCCGTCTTAATCATTGTGCAACTATACTATGTTAGAAGAACTATAATAGCACTCATTCTTTAAAAGTTATTTTACAGTGATAAGGGTAAACCTGCCAAAGACAGGAAGAAGTGGCTGGCATGGGCTGTCTTGTGGATGTTGAGGTGATGGCTGGGAAAATATTGAGGGTTTTGTTATAGACCAGCAGCTTGCAGAACTCAGATTTTTTTTTTTTAAAAAAATACTAAATAACTAAAGGTGACAATTTTGGTTACCTTTGAGAACTGGAAAACATCAGCTGAAATCTTGTTGCGTAGTGTAGTAAATCACACTAGAGTACACCCATTGAATCAGTGGGTATTGAAAGAGTCAACTTCTTAGTAAGTTCTATTGACTGATATGAGTCTACTGCAGTTGCTACTTCTTGGACAAAGACAGAATTTGCAGCCACTATACAAATAATACTAACTACTGCACTTTTATTCTTGGGACTATGGGCTCTATCACACATCCTTTGAAATGCTGATTAAATTTCAAGGTAAAGCATTTCCAAAAAAATCTTGTCCCCACGGCCACCAGGCTTTAAAAACAAAAAACCCAGTTATGCCCTCTTTAGCGAGTTTTCCAAGACCTAACAGAGAAGTTGGGATTTTTTTGCTCCAGTAAAAAATGCGAGCCAGAAGTCCGTGGGAGCTTGCATATGATCCGTTTTTCTCCTCCCCCCTAGCATCAACCAGCTCATCCTGGGGCTAGTCGGTGCTTTTTTTAAAAAAAAAATCCCCTCCCCCCAGCGCTGAGCAGGTGTCCTTCAGGCTGTCAGCACTATTGTTTTTTAATTTTTAAATTTTTTTTCCTAGCACCAACCTGTTCATCCTGGGGCTGGTCAGCACTTTTTATTTTTTTTTAAATTTTCCCTCCCCCCCAGCACTGAGCAGCTGGTCTTTGGGCTATCAGCACTCTTTTTTAAAAAATGTTTTTCATTTTTTTCCTAGCGCCGACCAGCTCATTCTGGAGCTGGTCGGCAATCTTTTTATATATATTTTTTAATCCCCCCCCCAGCGCTGAGCAGCTGGCCTTGGGCTTTCAGCACTGTTTATTATTATTATTATTTCCCTAGCGCTGATCAGCTCGTCCTGGGGCTGATTGGCGCTTTTAAATTTTTTTATTTATATATTTTTTATTCCCCCCCCCCACCAGTGCTGTCCAGCTACCCTTCAAGCTGTCAGCCCCTTTTTTTAAAAAAACAAAACATTTTTTCCTTGTGCCACCTGCTGGCCCTGGGGCTGGTTGGCACTTATTTTTTTAAATCCTTGTACTTGAGAACGGAGATCCCACGTCTTCACTCATGTGACCAAGAAAGAAGAAAACCCGGACTTTCACAATATCCACCATTTTCCCCCAGGTGAGATAGCAGCCAAAGAATATAAATGTTTCTGTTGTTTTGACTTACATACCACCCATACTGCTAAAGCACTCCCTAGATAGTTTACCATATAATGATGCAAAGTACTGTATATACAGTAATTAATTTTAAGAAGCAGTTTTGCAAGCTGCATTCAGTGCATGAAGATCACAAATGGTGCTCCTTCGTGTCCATTTCTTCA
Source organism: Phrynocephalus versicolor (assembly GCA_023846285.1). Taxonomy (NCBI): domain Eukaryota; kingdom Metazoa; phylum Chordata; class Lepidosauria; order Squamata; family Agamidae; genus Phrynocephalus; species Phrynocephalus versicolor. Next base: position 64,405,251 of record JAHTLZ010000016.1, read on the forward strand.
TTGGCATTGAACAGAGAAATGCTTTCCCAGGCCTTTTTCTGCTTTCAGTCGCTTCCACCATGATTATGAAAGGTGAGTGCATAGCCACAGTCACCGGTTGTGAGTGGGAGGAGCCCTGCTATCTTGTCTTCTTATTTAGTAGCAGAAATAAAGTTATTAGGGAAATCCCAGCATTTTCTATACACGACAAAATGCGGACACTTTCAGAGGCTGAGTTTTATTTGTAGTTTATAACTCCCAGAATGTATAGATGACCATGGAGAAAGATGTGTCCTCTTGGTTATGGAGTGCCTAGAGTTTAGATGCATTTCTTCGAATGACAGCTTCTAAATTCCCCAACCAGCATAACTTGCAGCCATGATGGTTTGGATATTTTGGCAAATGAATGAATGAATGGATGAATAAATAAATATAAAATTAAATGAATAAGAAATAATTAGTGGTACATAACCCACCACTGCACTTGAATTATTCCCTGTTTAGCAAAACCATCTAATTTCCTAACAGAAGGCTTTTATTTATTTATTTATTTATTTATTTATTTATTTATTTATTTATTTATTTATTTATTTATTTATTTATTTATAATATTTTTCAAAATATTCTTATTTTGAAAAAAAAGGCAAGTGGTGGGGGGAGGACAGTAGACCAATAATGCACTAGTGCCAAGGTTGTCTGTGAAGATTCTCAGTCATCCATGTGAGTTTATCTGGAAGCTGAGTCATGGCAACTGGACTTCTTTTTTTGAGAGACTGAAACATTTCACTGCTCATCCAAACAGCTTCATCAGTCAAGAGTCAAGGTTCTGACTGTACTGGTGTCTGAGAGAGTACTGGAAATGTAAATGATGGCATAAGTGTTGCTTCCCAAATATCTGTCTGTGAATGTGACATGGAGATGGACACTGCTCCAACGGACATGTTCTTTACACAAGGACGATGTTCATGAACCAGAACCAGTGGTCAAAACCAAAAGCCCACTGGTTAATCATCCTTGTGACTTTACCATGAATATTAAAATTGACTATACAGTAATTTGTTGATAATAATAAGCAAATATCCTTTTACTCTATATTGTTAAATTTTGTACTTGATAATTTGTTGTATTAATTAAATATAAGTACAATATTAAGTCTTGTCATTCAATATCCATTGATTTATAAATTTCATTTTGTATAACTGATGTAGGACTTCTACATGGTCCTAATAGAACAAATACATAAGGATTTTGTTTCACCTCCTATTTCCTTTTCATTTTTTCATATTAGCACCACCAAATAAATTACAATTAATTGATTCTCTTACATAACCCCTATAATTATGATAATAGACTGCTTCCTTATTGCAATGAAACAAATTGGTTCTCATATTCAAACAATTATCCATAAATTATATATTTTTAATAAATAATAAATAATTTAGCCTGTTCAAAATATTACACTACTGAACAATTATACCTCCTAAATGGGCTATCCTGAAGAGTTTTACTCATGCAATAAAAATATAAAATCATTTGTGAATGGAATTCTTCAGGAGACCCTCAAAGTGGATAAAGAGCAATGCACTACAATCTCGTACCCCCTGTATCGGGGTTAGTCTGTCAGCTCTGGTGGAGCAAATGACTGAAGTGTTAGATGGTCCCCCAAATACCTGAAAGATGAGGAACCCAGCAATGGATTATTACAGCCCTGGTTGAACAGACACATTGGAAGGTGACAGATTTAAATAGGCTGTTCTAATGTATCAGGCCCTTGAGGGGGGTTGTTTTATTTCATTTCATTTGCACTGGGGCACATGAAGGCTGTAAAATGTATCTCATAACTCCTGAGAAGTGAGCTGAAATGTAGTCAAAGCTAGGTTAACTTGAAACATTTTGATGGCTGTTTTTTTTTAACCCACAATACTTTGCTTATACCTCAATGGCTGTCATTGTTCTTCAAGGCCTTCCTATTGCATATATATATTCATTACAATCAAATAGTCCTTTGCATTTTCTCAGCAGGGGACAGCAGGGCTGGGGGAAGATCTCATTCAGCACTAAATGTACCTCTGGAAGAAATTAGCTGGGATAAATAAGTCTGAAGTGTTTGAGAACAAACTTGACATGAATGCCAGCAGTCACATAAGAATATACAGTGCAACACTTAGAGAACTTACAAAACAGAACCAAATGGTTTCATTGTACAGCATGGGATTGGAACACTCCATTTAGAACTAAAAATGGTCCATTGTTTGTGAGGTGGCACAATATATACACATGCATAATATAGTTACATTTTGTGTGCTTGTTCTTTATGTATGATATTACTACGCATTTTCTAATGAGGAGTTAAAAATATAAGGAGCCTCAAGAGAAACAACCATGGGATAAGAAGTGGAAATATAACAATTAGATTTATATAAATCGTAACAATTTATCAACCTTGTGGTACAGTTTTTAATTTTTCTTAGGTCTTCTACAAACAGTGCCTGAAATCTTGTTGCATAGCATAGTAAGTCACAAGTGGAGTGGAGCCACTGAATCAGTGGGATGGACAGAGGATCTAAATTCCTAAATCTCCAGTGGTCCTACTCTAGTTGCAACACACTGTGGGAGTGGTCACACATGAAAATAGATCACATTTTGTTTCGGAATGGTTTAGTCATTAAAAATACAAGAAGACTAAGGCTGGCAAACACTGTTAGTAAGACCACTCAATGAGTTGATGGCTTAACTAAGACTGGCATTGGAGGACTTATGGCTCATGATTCATCATGAGTAGAGATGGGCATGAAATGAATTTTTAATTAGTTTCATTATTCGTTATTCGTTCCATTAGGGAACAAAACAAATAATGAAGGACCCATCAAAGAAAAATGAAACAAAACAAAATGGAAATTTCCATTTCATTTGCTTCGGTTTTTGTTCCGGTCACTTAACTTGTCCTCCTGGGCCAGGCCAGGGGGGAAATAAAAACAACAACAGAGGCACTAGTGCCTCTCAGGTGGGAAGCGCTGGCCCCAAGTCAGCGCTTCTCAGCTGTAAAAATAAAAAAGAGGGAAAAATCCCCACAACGGGCACTATTTAAAATAATAATAATAATAATAATAATAATAATAATAATAATAATAATAA
>JAHTLZ010000016.1:64408374-64423637 GCA_023846285.1 Phrynocephalus versicolor
AATAATAATAATAATAATAATAATAATAATAATAATAATAATAATAAAAACCAAAATTAAAAACCTGTGTCGCCCCTGGAGACCCCCGCCCGAGCCAGGACCAGGCAGACAGACGGCGGCTCTGGCCCCCCCAACTTGCTCCACGGGGGGGGGGGGGTTCTCAGTCGGCCCTCGGCATCCTGTTGACACGGGCAGGCACGGAGGTGGAGGAGAAAGTGGATGGGGCACCCACTTGGGTCAGCTGGAAACTTCTTCCTTGCTCGCCGCCCCGATGCCCGTTGGCCTCCCCTGGCTCCCTCCACACACATCCCTCTTGCTCTCGCTCATTCTGTGTGCGGCAGCAGCACGTTCCCTCCTCTCTCGCACTTCCCACAGCGCAGGCTCCCTCACCGGCGCCTGGAGCCCATCTGCCCCCTGCGGCGGCTGTTCCTCCTCGTGCTGCTGCTGCTGCTGCTGCTCCCACTGCCACCACTACCGCCACCACCCCGGCGAGGGAGGAGCAAGAGTGAAAGAGTCAGGCTGTGGGGAAGTGCCGCCGGTCGCCACCCATGCTCAGCCCCAGCTGTGCCCCGCCCTGCCCGGAGGTGTGTGTGTGTGTGAGGGGGGATCTCTGTCTCTCTGGTGGCAAGGGTGAGGAGGAAGACGTGTACCCCTGCGGTGGCGGGCCGGCTTCCGCTCCGCTCACTGTTTCGCTGCCTGGGTGGTTCAGCCCCCTTCCCTTCCCTTCCCCTTTCCCTTGCCTGCTCGCTTCCTTTCTGGCCCTCCCGAACAGGCCAGCCAATTTCCCTGGCCGGGGAAATAGGACAAAAAACAGAGGCACTAGCGCTTCTCAGATGAAAAAAAAAGGAAAAGGAAACCCCCACACACAATGGGGACTATTTAAAATACCCCCCCCAAAAAATAAATGTGTCCCTTGGGCGCACCCGGCCAGAAAAAATGAAACAAAAAAGTTTAAAAAGAAATGAAAGAAACAAAGTACAAAATGAATATTATTATTATTATTTAAATTCATTTCGTATTAAACGAAATGAAACGGGGGCCGGGGCAATGAATAATGAAATGAAATGCCATTTTGGAGTTTTGTGCCAATCTCTAATCATGAGCTAAAATCCACCTCTCCCCATGTCACCTGACACACTACTACTTCTGAATGTTATTTTCAGTGTTGGGGGTTCAAGTCTCAGGTCTTGCAGCAAAGTTGGACTTAAGTCATACTAGTGACTAGAGATGGGCACGACTTAGCGGTATTCCCGTTTCCGTTTCCGTTACTCGGTTCCGTTACTCTACGGAAACGGTAACGGGAATTACTCCCCCAGACTTCGAGCTCGAACCGACAAACGAACAATTTGGTCTGATTTGTCGTGCTCGTTACTTGCATCGCGCGATCGCGCGCGATGCCAAGCGGCACAGAAAAAAAGTTTTTAAAAGTTAAAAAAAAACCCGGTTCCCGGCCCTAAAAGCAGGCAAAAACTGTCTGAGGGCACCTACCTACCACCAGGCCAGAAGGGTTTTTTTTGGGGGGGGGTTCCCCGCCCCCCTTTCCTTGGGCTAGTGCTACTGCTGCGCTGCGCTGGTACCAGGCGGGGGGGGCATTGGCATTCGGTGTGCGGGCGGGGGGATCCAAAATGGCGACCGCAAATTTTTCTTTGAAATCGTGGCCCAAATACCCAACAAAGCACCACAGAAACATGAGAAAAATAGCTATTTTAAACACTTGAATTTTTACTGTAGCAGCAGTGGGTTTGTCTTGCCAAAATACATCTCCGTTGATTTTATTTTATTTTATTTTAAATTTTTTTTTTACACGTGCGCAACGATGGGCTGGCCATGGGACGGGACCATGCAAATTTTCGGAGCCATTCCACCAATCGCATGTCCAGGTTTTGACTGACACTTCTGGATGTGCCAGAGGGCATAAAAAGGCGAAGCAGTTCCAGTCCGTCGCAGTCTGGGCTTGGATTTTGTGGAGGGTGGTTTAGTCAGGGCTGGATTGCTGCGCTCTCTAGTTTCGATTTCGCGGTCGCGCTAGGCAGGGACTCAGGGAGTGAGGGAATTGAATTTAATTCTCGCAAAACATACGAATTTCTTTTATTTCTGGCTGTGGGGAATAGCAATTAGCAACTCAGAGTTTATTCTTTTTTGTTTTCGAAAGAGTTCCATTTTTTATTTTCTTTGCTATTTGCTTCAAGGGGGAGGGAAGGTTTGAGCAGGAGGGGAGGGGAGGGGAGTGCAGATTGGAAATATATTATTTTTATTTTAAACTACCATACTATACCATTTCTTTTCTATCCCAATTTCCCACCGAGTTCATTTACTTTGCAAAGGTCCTTTTACCCTGCGCCTACCTACAGCTTTTTTGCTGCTTTTGCGATTGGGGTTTTGGAAGGGAATCCAGCAACCCTATCCTACCCTTAGCAGCTTATAGTTTTATTTATACCTTACCATTCATTTTCTATTCTACCTACAGTTTAGCAAGTGGCAGTACTAGTGCTAAAGGGGAGGTTGGAGGCTGTGGATTAAATTATTTTAGAAGTTGAACTATTATACATATACATACAGAGTAGGCAGAGTCTCCCTTGCCAACCAGTGCACTCAAAGATCTCAATTCAAACACATTTGTATTGGCATTGGCATTTGGCAACAAGGCTAGGGCAGCTTCTATAGAACATTTTACAATTTCATTTTACTTATAGATAATTAGATATTCTTTCTCTTGTCCAACAACACCTCACCTCATTCATTTTTTGGAATTAAGGCACTCAAACAAACATTTGTTGAAGGGCAGGCACCCAGCCACTTTATAGACCTTTTTCTACAATTACATCTTTGAACAAGTTACCTGTGCATTATTTGTGTGAAAGTTGGGTGCTGCCAGATCTTGCAAACCCCTTGCTTCTATTACCTCGGTTTTTGTGCAGTAACTTGTTGTAACTTACATCTGTGAAGAAGTTCAGTTACAGTTCTCCTAATTACACTTGCCTTGTGAAACTTCTTTGCCAGGATTGGCAAACCCCTTCCTTCTACTAGATTGGTTTTTGTGCTGTTTTTGTGAGTCAACCTCACTCATTTACTTTTGCCACCAGGCTACATAAACAATTACATTTTTGAAGAAGTTACATTTCTCTTTGCTACACTTGCCCTGTGCTGTGCATTGAGGAACTTGTTTGCCAGGATTGGCAAACCCTTTGCTCCTATATCCTTGTTGGTTGTGTTGTTTGTGGTGTTCTTGTTGTGAGTCCATCTCACTCATTTCCTTGCCACCAGAGCCTACATACACAATCCAATTATTACTGTGAAGAAGCTACAGTTCTCCTCCTAATTACAGTTCAATTGTGCAGCAGGGCATTGAGAGACTTGGGTGCCAGGGTTGGCAAACCCCATGCTCCTATCCCCTTGTTTGTGCTGCTGTTGCTGTTGTTGTGAGTCCATCTCACTCCTTTCCTTGCCACCATAGAGATAGTCCTCCTCCTTGTATAGCCTAGTGGGCTGGGCTGTGGGCTGTAAAACTTAAGTCAGAGCAACCCAGAGCCCTATGCCATTCCCATCCTATTCCCTACCAAAACTATTCCTGGCTGTATACTAGCTACAACGTAGCTTTAACCACCTCAGGCTCTAACTGTAGTGCTCCTAATGCTGCTGACCAATCCATGACCAAAAGCAGGGTTGCATTGGCTTTGGCTTTATTGCTGCTTGTCCTTTACGTGTGTGTGACTTTGTCTGTGAAGTGTGAATGCGAACTGAAGCCAGAAGGACCTTGGAGATGGGGGGGGGGTCAATTTGAGAGTACTAGAGGAGTAGAGTAGACCCCTCATCCAGATTTGGGGAGGAACGGAATGTCTTTCTCCTGCTGCCTCTGAGAGAGGTGGAGGGGAGATGGGATGGATTCAAAACCAAACAACGAAAGAGTACAACAAACAGGCACGTCAGCCAGACCAAGTAGGGTGGCTGCTGGCTGGTTCAGCATCAGCAGATTCAGCACAGCAGCAGACCAAGAGGAAAACGAAAGAAATGCAAATTTGTTTCTACCCCACTTTGTTTGCTTAGGATGCACTAGCCTTGTAGTACAGCAACAAGTCCATCACCCAGGCAACTGTATTTCGCCTGCTCGTTTGCGGGACCCGCGCCCGCCCGCACGCCTGCGCGCTAGCCACTCCCCCTGCCGCTGCCGCCGCCCACGCATGTCCCCCCGCGCCCCTGCCGCCCGCGCTATGCCCGCAAGCTGCCCGCAAGTCTCGATCGGACGTCAAAATGCGCGAAATCGCGGCAGAAACGAAAACGAAAAAAACGAAAAACGAAACGACTAATTTTTTTGATTTTTCGCGAAAACGGAAACGAAACGACTCGGACCCTAGCCGAAAACGAACACGAAAACGAAGTTTTTTTTCTGAGTCGTGCCCATCTCTACTAGTGACTCAACTTGGACTTGATTTGGGCTCCCTCTCCCCGCTCCAATGACTTGAGCTTGACTCCTTACTCAGAACCCACCCCTCCCTTTCTTTTGAGGAAAAATACTTGTTTTAATAGGGACTCTGATTTCGGTCTTGGGTCTCAGAACTTGGTAGTAAAGACTTAGACTCAGAATTGGGACTTGGTAATAAAGACTCACTCAAGACTTGTCAGGATCCCTGGTTATTGTCTCCTTCTTCCTCAGGTCTCAGGAAGATCTGGGGAAGATTCCAAAACTATGGAATCTGCAGAAGATCCCACATACTTACTGTCCAGCTGGAACATTTCATGTGTTAACTTGTGCCTATATATGAAGATTATTTTGTATTTTTATAAGCGACATTGTGCAGCATTAATGAAGCAGGAGTGAAGAATGTTTTTTTTGCATAGACCAGAGATGTCAGCATAAATCCCAAGAAGTATTTATTTCCTCTTCTCATTGTGTACTGACTCACCCTTGGGCAACCTGCTCTGCATCAACAGCTTTTCTGAACTGATGCTGTAGCCAGGATGGTGGAACACTAAATACCAATGAAACTCTTGGCTGGTTCACCAAGCCAATAGTTTGAGTACATGTGCCTCTCTCCATGTTACCTGTTTAGCACCAGCATTCAGTACAGCATCTTATAATGCTAGAGTTTGGAGCTGAAAAAACCCACCACCAAACAAACCACTTTAGGATGAGTGAGGTGAACATGCCCTGAAAGATTGATTTAACTTTCATGAGGTTGGTGGCTGAGGGTTATTATTTCATTTTGTGTTTAATAGAAAACATACTTCCTCTTCAAGTGGTAGATAGACTGCCACCAGCAGACCAATAGTACTTCCATGAGCAGAACTCAAAAAAGTAGCATTTTTGTGAAATAACTTTCGGAATCCTCTGGCCAGTGTGGTTACATCCATGGTGGGAGTATCATTCTTAATCTTACAATCCCCAAATTTTACTTTTCTGAGCTTTTCTGGTGGGTAGAGATGGGCACGACTCAGAAAAATTTTTCGTTTTCGTTTTCGTTTTCATCTAGGGGTCCGTTTCGGCTCGTTTCCGTTTTCGTGAGCTAATTTTCAAAATTTTTCGTTTTCGTTTTGTTACGTAACGAAAACGAAAAATTAAAATGAAAACGAAAATTTTTTCGTTTCTTCCCATTTAGCTCCATTAAGTGCTTTTCCAGTAACGAAAAACGAAAATTGGCTCAAAATTAGTCGTTTCGTTTCCGTTTTCGGTCCATTTTTGAACCGTTTTTCGTTTTCGTTTCGTTACGTAATGAAAACGAAAAAACGAAAATGGAAACGAAAATTTCGCTAAGTCGTGCCCATCTCTACTGGTGGGAGTCATTCAAGGAGAATTTGGAAGCAGTATGTCACCTCAGCACATATCATTCATGAATAAGCCTCTATCTGTAGCTGTTTTCAGTGGTAGCTTTGGATTTTTTTCAAAAATATGAAAAAAGGAAATAGCTGCACATACTGTATTACCTGCAAAGAGAACTCACACATAATAACTTAAACAAATTCATGGTAGCCACATTGACAAGACTCTAGAAATGCAGTTTTCAAGATGTGGTGACCCAAATTTGTCTGTCATATAAGTGCTTTAATGTGAGTGGACCAATTATGCCTGAACGGGACTATTTGAACATAATAGGCCAGGAAGAGATGGGATAGTAGAGTAAGAGGAGAGATTGCTTTGGAGTCTGGGAAATTAAAAAAGACAAATATTCTACAGAAGATTTGTAAAATGTCAAATGGTGGAGTGTTTCTTTTGTTTTTCCAGTTGACTGAAGTTTTATTAAACAATATACTCTCTGAAGAAGTGGTTAGTCCTAGGCCAAAGCTGGTATAGGTAGAGAAAACCTTTCATAAAGAATTGCCAACAAATGGGATTTAACACTCAAGAGGCTCGGATGGCCTATTAATTCTAGTTCTGGCTTTCCTCCAAAACAACTGTGCTTCTCTTCTAATTCATGGATAATTTCTATCAGAGGTACCAAGAGACCATTTCTTTTTTAGACAGGAAGCATCCACATTGCTTAAGTGGATTCATGCGAGGGGCTTTAGCAAGCAGGCATTGATTGGCTTGTCTCAGGGGCCTAGCAAAGGCCTGATGGGTAGCAGTTTGACACAAGCAGTAAATGAAATATGACCTCCGGTAAACAGGCCTGAGCTTTTGGGCATTTGCAGAATCTGGGAGTTAAGGACCTTTCCAATCCCTTTTAATTAATGAAGTGATTTGATGTGGCCAAGTTTGTGCTTAATAAGATGAATTAAAAAGTAATAAAACAGCCCTGGCAAATATGTAGCAGGGAAGCAGAACAAACTTACGCAGCTGGCATGCACCTTTCACCTATTTCATACCTCAAGCCTAACTTATCATTTGTTAGGCCACAGAATGCTCTACGTTTAAACTTGAGGGCCTAACAATACCTAATTAGTCAGAGGAAATAGAAGAGGAAGCATCAAAATGGAAAGGCTGCTGTTTTACATCTTGCCATGTGAGGGCAAAGGGATCAGGTAACATCGGCTTTTTTTCTCCTTCAAAAAGTAGAGAAGAAGCTATCGTCTATCCTCATAGCTATCCTTGAATTGGTTCGAATTAGACATGGGCACGACTTAGGGAAATTCCCGTTTCCGTTTCCGTTCCTCGTTTCCGTTACGTAACGGAACGAAGAACAACAATTACTCCGCCAGAACTCGAACTCGAACCGACTAAAGAAAAAGTGGGTCTGATTTGTCGTGTTGTCGTTCCTGGCATCACGGCGATCGCGCGATGCCAAGTGGCACAGAAAAAAAATTTAAAAGTAAAAAACCCCCGATTCCCGGCCAAAAAAGCAGGCGAAAATATGCCTGCCTGTCTGAGAGTGCACCTACCAGAGGGGTGGTTTCTGTGGGGTGGGTGGGTCCCCGGCCTTCCCCCCTCCTGTCCTGGGCTGCTCTGGTGGGGGCTGGGGGGCATCCTCGTCATCTCGCCAACTCGCCATGCCATGCGGTGCGGGCGGGGGATCCAAAATGGGGCGGCGACCGCAATTTTTTTTTGAAATCGTGGTCCAAAAACACACCAAAGCACCACAGAAACATGCGAAAATTGCTATTTTAAAACTGCCAGAATTTTTACAGTAGCAGTGGGTTTTTCTTGCAACAAAATGTCTCCTCTGTCCTCCTCTCCATTTATTTTATTTTATTTTATTTTATTTTTATTTTTTACACCTGCACAATGATGGGCTGGCCATGGGAACAACCATGCAAATTTTTGGAGCCATTCCACCAATCGCATGGCCACTTGGCCAGGTTTTGACTGAGCCAGATCTGTGTATTCGCATTGCACTACACGCAAGTACACTTCCCTTCTTAGTGAGGCACAGGGCGCCCAGACAGAGTGAGGGAGCCTTCCCCACTACGTTCACTCTGACTGCACAGTGCACAGCGCAGAAGCGCCACACTATAGCAGTGGGCCTGTGACTCACAGAGGCACCCAAAAAAGAGAGGTGCCTCTGCCACTGCAACTTGGTATGCATATCCAATTGGCTATGCATGCCATTTTGTAGCGTTCCAGAGGAGGCACCCACCCCACAGAGGTGCCTCCAGGAGCCCGCTTTCCCTTCATAGCGGGTCAGAGGAGGCACCCACCCCACAGAGGTGCCTCCAGGAGCCCGCTACCCCCCCAAACCAGTACTAACGACAGATGAAAAAACGACAAATGAAATGACAAATTTTTGAACAATTTCACGACAAATGGAAACGAGCCGAAACGGGCCAGCTCCGACACACGACAACTCAGAAAAAAAATTTCCTGGTTGTACCCATCTCTAGTTCTAATTCTAACTGTTGTGTATTGATCTGTATTCCTATTATCTGTAATTGGTTATGTTGAAGTAACTGCCTTCCTGTTCCAAAGGGAACAGGCCTATTGGTTGATTCAAGTTGCTGCATTTGGATCCTCAATCCTATTGGTTCCCGCCAAAAGGCAGCTTTGTGATTGCTTGCAATTGTTCCCTCCAAAATGTATCTTTTCCTAGCCAGTCCTCATTCCTATAAATGTAGCTCCCTCTCGCCAGTCCCTCAGTCTTGTTCTCTCCCTGAATAAAGAGTTGTTACGATAGAAGCTGTCTCCAGTCTGCTATGTCAGAGAGCTGAAATCACTTGCTGAAATCACTAACCCTCCGCTACTACACTAACCAACAGAGTTGACATGGTCGAAGAAGTGGCAGTGGGGGTGGAAATGACAATCTTCAACTTGAGTTCTTTATTTTAAAGAAAGCAAAAGCAACGTGCAGCCACACAAATACTAATTTTGATGAACTCAAAGCAATGATGGCAGGAGAGCCTGACAACAAAAGGACTTCAAGATGGGTGGGAATTTGTTAAAAAAGAAATTCTAAACGCACAACTCCTAAAAATCCCAACAAGAAATAAGGGTCAGAAACAGTGATTTGGCATGAAAATGTTCAGACAGGAGCTGAAAACAAAAGGACGTACACAAGAAGTGGAAAGAAGGCCACTGTTATGAGTTTGGTGTGACAAAGGAAGTGTACAGACATTTAGCAAAGAATTGCAGGGACAACATTAGGAAGGCAAAAGGTGAGAAAGAGCTGAGGTTAAAAAGAAACACTATGAGCAATGAAAGAAGTATTCTCCGTTATGTGCATAGCAAAAGACAGAGAAACGAAATTGTGGCTCAGCAAGTTAACTAGATGTTGGCTAGATAAAACAACTATCAGGAAGATATACAGTTGGTTATGGAATTGTTCTCAGAGACTGCTTATTAATTAAGAGATGGGTACAAAACTATTTTTGTTAAGTTTTTAGTTGTTAGTTTCATTTCCTAATGAAACTAAACGAAGGTCCTTTAAAAACAAAATGAAATGAAATGGAAATTTTTGTTCCAATCCGTTTTGTTTTTAAATTTTTAAATTTTTATTATTTATTTTGACAAGCACTGATCTCGGCGCTTGTCAAAATAAATAATAAAAATAAGCACTGATTAGCTGGCAGGGCCCTGTGCACCAACTGATCAGTGCTTGTAAAAAAAAGTGCCAATCGCTGGCTGGGCCCCATATGCCAGCTGATAGGTGCTTGTAAAAAAAAAAGCATGGATTGGCTGGCAAGGTCCAAACTAGTTGCTAAAAAGAAAAATAAATACAAAACAAAAACAACAAAACAAAAACCAAATGGAAAAAGCAAAACAAAAAACAAAATGAAACACTATTTTTGCATTTCATGCCCATCTGTATTAACTATCCCTTCTCAAAGTTGGAGGAGATAAAAAGTGAAATACCAGAAAACTCAATCCTGAGCCCATGACTCTTCAGTCTTCTTAATGATTTGGATGTGGGGCTGCAGGGAATGCATATCAAGTCTGCAGATGATAGGAAATTGGGTGGACTGAAACAGTTGATACATATCTTGAAAGGCTCAAGCACTGGGCCGAAAACAACAGACTTAAATTTAACAGGGCTAAGTGCAAAGTTGTATACCTAGTAGGGAAAAAACTCCCCAAACCTACAGTTAAAATGTGGGGGATACTTGATTCAGTAACAGTGATAAGGACCATGGAATTGTTGTAGTACAAGTGATAAGGATCATGGAATTGTTATAGATCAACTCGGACAAAAACCAAAACATATTTCATTTATTTTTTTCTTTAGCCTTTAGAGGGCACCTGTAAGTACTACGGTCACTAAAAACTTTGCACCTTTAGGGGTATGTGGTGATTCTAAGAAAAGGTACAGCTCTTCAGCATCCATCAATGGGTATGCACTGTTCTGAGACCTAAGGAGATCCACCATCCCTTATCTAGGTAATCCTGAGGTTGCAATGCCAACTAACCAAATTATATCACCACATAGTGCCATATGAATGGGGCAGCTTTATAGGATAAAAGGGCAGACTTTTATTGTGGAACTCCTTGCCACAGGATGCAGTGATGGCATCTGGCATGGATGCCTTCAAAAGTGGACAGATTCCTGGAAGAAAAGTCCATCACAAGTTACAAACCATGAGGGAGATGTGTAATCTCCAGGTTTAAAACCAGGGTACTTCAAGGACCAGATGCAGGGGAGTGGTATCAGGAGACAGATATCCAGTCTTGTGCGCTCCCAGGCAGATCTGGTGGGGCCACTGTGAGATACAGGAAGCTGGAGTAGATGGGCCGTTGGTCTGATCCAGCATGGCTCTTCTTATGTTCTTATGTTCTTAAGTGACACACACATTGGTCAAAACAGAGCTAATCTTCAAAGAGGCATTCTGTCCTATATGAGGAACAGAAGCAGGAATGCTTGCTGTTACACTGAGCCTATAACACAGGTTTTATATCTAAGTGCTCCTAGACATTGGAGGCTACTGGCTCTAACATCAGTGGGGCTCTGAATCCACTGTGTGCTAATGCACATGGTACGATCTGATGAAACAAAATCTGACCACAACAAGGTCAGGGAAATAAGTAATGCCAAACTCATGAATTCTGACAATTTTTTGGAAAATGAACTAAAATCAAGGTTGTTGTCCCTCTATGCCAGTGTCGAAGAACCTATGGCACGGGTGCCAAAGGTGGCACTCAGAGTCCTTTCTATGGGCACCCGACATTGCCCCTTTGCAGCCACCTGTATTCATGTTAAATTGCTGTATTGGCACTTTGAAAAAAAATTAGTGGGTTTTGAATCACAATTTAGGCACTCGGTCTCTTAAAAGGTTCACCATCACTGCTCTATACTGACCCAGGTACTGAACAGGTACAGCTCTTCTCAGCACAGAGAGAAATGTACTGAATTTGCCCAGATGTAGGTGTTAAAGATGAGATGCCAACTTGTTTGCAGATTTCAGGTAAACCGAGACTCAGAGCGGCTGATTCAGTGCTATTATAGTTGAATATGCACGGATTCAAACCAGACTTTCCGGGTTTAACACACAAACCCTGGATCTGGACACATCGGAATCTGCCTAGTGTAGAATCTGGCATGGGAGATTTCTTGCACTTCTGCAGTTTCTGGAATTAGTATGACACCACTGCAGCACTGCTGAATTTCCTGTTCTGATAGGAAAACTCCTCTAAGTAAGATTTGAACTAGAATATTCCAGAAATTTTGTCCCTTTGTTTGTGTCCTGCAAAACATCCTGGCAAAGCTATTAGTGTTGTAAGATGTTAAAATTACTGTGAGATGATAAAATTATTTTCTCCTAGACAGCAGCATGCATGCACACACCTAAACATTCATGTACACGCAGAGAGAGAAAAGGAGAGAGAGAGAGAGAGAGAGAGAGAGAGAGAGGATTGCCATAAGCAAGAAAAACCACTGTTATGTGTTTGGTATGAGGAGGGTGCTGGGTGGAATTATTGTGACTGTTAGTCAATTTTTGTAAGGGAGAAAAATTGATCATTTGACAGAGATTAGAACATCAAATGAGTAGAGGAGTTGTGTAAAAGTCTGGGGTGTGATCCTCTGGGAACTCATTAAAGAGCAGTTTCACTTAGATACCATTAGGTTTTTAGGATTACTGCCACCTTTGCAACAGGTGTAAGGAGTGGACCTTGAGCAGTAAAGAAAAAGCATTCATGTGGATTTGTTATGATATACAGTATACACTATCACTGACATACACCTCACATTCTGGTCAGGAGCCTAGACAATAATGGACATATTTCGTTTTCAACAGACTTATTTTACATGTTACAGTGACATGAGAATTCATGTGCTAGCAGTGTGAGCTTGTCATATGCTTGTGTATGTGTTTGGGTGTGTGTGTTTTTAACAAGTCCATTGCTTAAGAGCAAATTACATTGTGCTTTACACAACCCTTGCTGCTTGGTTGAAGACTGTTAAATCAAATATGATGGCAAAAACAAGGGCAGTTCATGTTTTCTCCCATCATGTGATTATTATTGTGAAGGGACGAGAAAAGTGAATAGTTTCCTTTTGCCCCACAATGGTGCTCTAGATCTTTTGCTTTATTTGGATCAAATCCACCAGGAATGACAGCCATTCCTAAGAAGTATGGATATATGTCATGCTCACCTTCTTACACACAGATATTTGGTGAGTATTGCATTGCAAATATAGGCTGGCTAATCAAAGAATTTCAGAAGAAGATCAGTCTATGCTTTCTAGATTACAGCAAAAGTGTGGGTCACTAGAAACTGTAAATTCTTCAGAAATAAATGGGTAAATAATCTGTATTGTAAACATGACCCTCACGTTCAGACAGAATATGAAGAAACAGAATGTATTCTCATGAGCAAAGGTGCCAAAGGAGGATAAATTTTATTTTCCTTCATATCATAGAGAGAGCTGGATTAGTGTCAGATGAAGGTGGAGCGAAAACTAGTGAAACAAAAATAAAAGATTAAAGAAATGCAGATGACACCATCTTACTGGCAGAAAGGAGCAACAACTTGAAAATCGCTTTTAGTGAAAGTGAAAGAAGAAAGTGCTAAAGCAGGACTGCAGTTGAATATGAAGAAGAAAAAAACGATTACATAACGTTAATGCTGAACAACTGAACATGTTAGAGACTTTTTATACAGCTGGATCCCCTGTACTTACAGGATCAGTAGCGCAGGTTTCACTTATCCATGGTCTGAAAATCTTAAAAATCTTAAAAGAAAAACACCAGAATTAGAAATGTGTATTTTCATGATGTATTTATCAGAATTGGCCACTAATGGAGGATACAACCATGCTATGCATTCTTGTTGTTGAAGAATACATAGCATGGACTGTGTCTCCCTTTATCGGCAGTTCTGGGAATACATTTTCTCTTCATTTTTTTTCTTTTACCATGCTGTGTATAGTGCTTCCTTTTATGTGTAGATTTTAGCATCCACAGTCCTCCATGGATATGGGGTCCTGCTGAAGCTTGGTTAAATCATCAATCCAAATGGAGAGGGCTGTCAAGAGGACTGAAGAAGACCAAGACTTGGAAGGGCCAGCAATGAACGGATTAGAAAAGGTCATCAAGTTCAAGGATGTGCCACTGGAGACCAAGACCAAGATCATCCACACTCTTGAATTCCAAATTACTATGTATGAGATGAAAATCAGGACAGTGAAGAAAGTTGACAGGAGGATGCATAACAAATCATAGCAATACTAATCGTCTAAAAATCCCAGCACTTTGCATTGTGCCGCAAACACATTAGTAATGAGTACAGATGGTTAATATTTGGATGGCTGCATTTTGAACCAACCAATATTTCTGATTACTTTTCCAATTTAACTCTGTGTAGAAGGTAATGCAGGAGTCCGATATGGATGTTACTCAAGTATGAATGCCAGGGCCGTCTTCTCTAGGAAAGGCTGCAGATGGCATAGCAGCCTACGCACATAAAAGATTCTCCCACTGCCAGCCACCGCTGCTACGGAAACATCCAGTTGCAAGCAGAGATCCAAATGTACAAACCCCAACCCCCAACCCCAGCTGCAAGTTAATGAACATTGATTACACAATGAAGAGTCAGCCTCCTTTCCCAAGGTGTTTATAACTCTGCGGTTAAGTTTTGCTCTCATTAAGATCAGCCACGCTTGGCAGAAAGTTAACAAATTGTATAGTCAATCTTGTTCCATTATTCCTCTAAAGCATATGAAGAAGGTTAAGTTTTAAAATGGTTTCAAAATGTATAGGAAATTAATTCTTCAAGCTTAGATTCCTGTTGACTCACTGTGTTCTTGTTGCAGTTTTCCAATTATGATTATTAGCATAGCTGGCACGATTGTTAATAAGGATTAACAACAAATATTGACGGGCTCTGCTGTTGCAACGGTATCCTACCATCTTTGGATCTAATCCAGGTTTTAATTAATCTGTGTGCCACTTACTGTTTTCAGCAAGAACAGCAGCGTGGCCGTGTCCATTCTGTCAGTGCCTCTTCCCACGGAGGGAGCTCCACTTTGTCTTCAGGCCACCTCCTTAGTGGGAGGCTGGTGGACTCTCTGGCTGAGATTTTCGGGGGGTGCAAGGAAGACTGCGGCGGTGGGGTACGGGAAGACGTGGAAGTTTTGTTGCATCAGCAGACGTTCGCTTGTAAATGGCAGGCTGTGGGTTGGAGATTCTACAGTCTGATGGTCCCAAACTAGAGACAATAAACATGCTTCACTGACATCACTAGAAGCTGACCTGATTTGTATCAAAGGCACATAAGCATTACTAACTTTCTTTGGATCAAGAACTAAATTGGCAATAACTCAGCACAGAGAGGAGCAACTTCAGCAAATCCAGGAGAAAGGGGCCGTTTGGACTACCAAAACTGGGAGGGAAAAATAGAAACACAAAAAATGGAAAAATATTTTGAGGCTTTTAAGGAAACTATGCTACATGAGTCACTTTTCCTGGCTCCCGGGAAAGGCAATCAGTGAGGACTTCTTAGATGATTAGAAACAGTTTTAGGAGTGAAGGAGTCTGATGTGTCCGACAACAATGGCCTTGCAGGTATATGCACCCCCAAGAATGCAACAGAGGCATTTCCCCACCTGACAGATAGCCTTTGGTTTTTATTCCTGCCTGGAGTAGGGGGTGGACTTAATGGCCTTATAGGCCTTTTCCAACTTCTCTCTTCTATGATTCTACAATTCTAAGCAAGGCGAGGCATGACAATTCTCCCATTGTTCAGATAATTGGAAAAGAGGTGGCTATACTGTGTCATTGCTGCCTGTTGCTGATCACCTCCTTCCTGTTTCCTGTCTCTCCGTGTGTTACCACACTGGGGCATAAGCATTGGCTGTGCCTCTTTCTTTCCAGCCTTGTGAGATGGAAGGCACACCCTGTAGTATAAGTGCATTGAAATATTTATTTATTTATTTATTTATTTATTTATTTATTTATTTATTTATTTA
>JAHTLZ010000016.1:64423647-64446663 GCA_023846285.1 Phrynocephalus versicolor
TTATTTATTTATTTATTTATTTATTTATTTATTTATTTATTTATTTACTGCCTGTCTACTAACCAGAACTCTGGGCGGTTTACAATAATATAATAAAAAAGAGTGCAAACAACAATAAACATAAAATAAACCTTTAGTTTTCATATAAAAGAAGGCTTGTGCTTTGCCCTTGACCCGTGGGACAGAACAACAGATACATTCTTTTCTGGGTAGGTAGACAGGTCCTTTCTGTGCTGTGAATAATCTCACCATGTCTCAAATGCCAACGTGATGTGCATGTTTCAAAGAGAAATATACATGTCATCCCAGAGAGACAGACAGACAGACAGACAGACAGAACCAAACCAGAATAGTTTAAGTACTGTATTTTTTCATCTATAAGACGCCCTCATGTATAAGACGACCCCCAATTTCCAGCCCAAAATAACAGTTTCTTTACTGTGTGGTTCTTCTCCCCCACAAAATACCAGAACTAGGAGACATACACTCAAATTGAGGGCTGGGAGAGTGAGAACAGACAAAAGAAAATATTTTTTCACCCAGTGTATTGTTAGTCTATGGAACTCCCTGCCACAAGATGTGGTGGTGATGGCATCTAGCCTGGATGCCTTCAAAAGGGGATTGGACAGATTCCTGGAGGAAAAGTGCATCACAGGTTACAAACCATGATGGAGATGTGAAATCTCCAGGCTTAAAACCGGGGTATTTCAAGGACCAGATGCAGGGGAGTGGTATCAGGAGACAGATATCTAGTCTCGTGCGATCCCAGACGCATCTTGTGGGGCCACTGTGAGATACAGGAAGTTGGAGTAGATGGGCCTTTGGCCTGATCCAGCATGGCTCTTCTTATGTTCTTATGTTCTCATTGGCTTACTTCCATGTATAAGACAGCGCTAAATGTTTAGTCTAAGAGTTTTAGCAAAAATATAGTCTTATATATGGAAAATACAGTATAGCTCCTAAAATCTGCATCTCTTTCAAGTGAAGCTATATAACACAGTGACCAGCTGGCTGGTCATAGCTCATTGGTTGAGGTACTTGGCTGCAAGGTGGGAAGTTCTATTCCCCACTGTGCCTCTGAGGGAAAGAACCAGCCTGCATGGACTTGGGGAAGCTGCAGAATTCAAAGGTGCCCCCAAAAGAAGGGAATGGTGAAACATTTCTGAGTACTTTGTACCTGGAAAACACTGGGAAAGGTCTCCATAAGTCAGAAGACACTGTCCCGATTCAGTGAGATGACACCTTTATTTCTATTTGTCCTCCTCCTGAGCAATTAAATGCTTTGCATCTAAGGTTCATAATAATCCAGTTTCACAGAGCAGAGGTGACATTTCAGTCAGCATCAAGCAGTTTTGAGCAAGAAATGCCATCAGATACTACAATCCTATCAGCAGGCACCTACAGCTGGCTAAACTGGAAATAACTCCACTGAGGTAAAACTACTCTATTCTGCCTTTTGTATGACCTGGTGGATGATGAAGGGAAAGAAGCCAATGGGAAGCACCCAGGGCAGGGTTATGGTGGGGATAAGGCACCCAAAGTGGTGTGAAGAAAACAAAAAGAAAAGTACAAGGGGAAAGAAGGAAGGACAGATGGAAAGGCGGCATTAGTGAAACTCCTGGCACATTTATGGACCGAATCTTAGTAAAGTGATGAAGAGAAAGGGTCTTTTTTTGTCAGTGGAGGTCATTCCCTCTAACCCTCAGAAAGAAAGAGGGTTTTATAATGACAAAAGCAGAGCAGAATACGCTCTGTGCACTTTAATGATTTCTTTGCTCCTCACAGATAGAACTGAAACTCCGTGCTATTAGCCTCAAATGGCATTTTGAAATGACTTACTTTTTTTTTGGGCAAACCCAAAAGACATTGCTAAGATTTACATGTTCAAATATATGCTGACCTTTTTCCCCCTCTTTCTTTTAGTTCATTTGTCATCAGTATGTAATTGAATCAATATATTTCCTGATCAACCCAAAGATTGAATAAGGTCACGGGAAGCCATGTGTGGACATTAAAAATCATTATTTTACTCAGAATGAGCAGAGATGGCATAGACCATTCAGAGTTCCAAATGAAATTCTATTAGATTCTATTACACTTTTACAATTATAGAGACGTTCCAATATTACAAGGGGAAATGAAGTCATAATAAAAAGCCCAGAGGTGTATTACAAAGAAATAGGCATACTATTTTTCTAGTTAAAAACTTGATGAAGGGAGCTCTGCTGCTTTCCAGTTGCTGAAATGTGACCTTGTTCTTAAAAAAAAAGAAAGAGAGAGAGAAAAGAGGACTGCCAAGAGTCAGCTTTCATTCGATGCTTACCCTTTTCACTCCTGTTTTATCACAGATTTAAAAGCAAACACAAATGGCAGAGAAGGGAGAAGGGCTAACACCACCTGACTAACCTGTTGATAGGGGAGGCAGGGGAGGAGTGTTGGGTTACAGCGGAAAACATAGAGGAACAGTCACCTGATTGCTCCATTGTGTGACCACAGTTAGTGGGCAGCTGGGAATGAGGCATGGGCATTTTGCCACTAGACATGAGGTGAAGGCAGGATGGTAGGAAGCTAGACAGTCAAGCAAAATCTGCTGCCCTGCAGATACATTCTGTCTACTAGTAAGAACTATATCAATTCTGAATAAAATGTGTGCATGTTTGGTTCCCCTCGCTCTAAATCCACATTTCTTTCTTTCTTTCTTTCTTTCTTTCTTTCTTCCTTCCTTCCTTTCTTTCTTTCTTTCTTTCTTTCTTGCTTGCTTGCTTGCTTGCTTGCCTTTTTACTTATATATTTTCACCCCACCATCTTCCTAAGACAGGACCCCAAAGTGGCTTACATAATTAAAAAATATTACTAAAACAGACCTAGAAGCAACAAAATACAAACCATCTCATTTTAAAACCTATCCTAGACACTCTAAGGAAAAGCCTGCCTGAAGAGAAAGGTTTTTGCCGGCTTGCGGAAGGGCAGCAAAGACGGGATCAGCTTGGCTTCCTGTGGGAGGGAATTGCAGAGTCTGGGAGCAGTGCCAGAGAAGGCCCTCTTCTGTGTCCCCAAGTGCACCTGGGAGGATGGTGGGACAGAGACAAAGGCCTCCCCAGGTGATCTTAACACACAAGCAAGCTCATAGAGGGAGATGAGGTTTTTGAGATAGCTTGGACCCAGGGCATTTAGGGCACCTACTATGGGGGGATCCAGCTGTGTATTTTCACTGATAAAATGGTAGGCCTTTGGAGAACCGGGAGAACCAGGAGCAATCCTTTCTTTTCGGGATAGACATCCTAGCTTCTTCCAAAACAGTTTATGAAAGGCTTGGAAAGCTTCTTGAGCCAGTTTCTGGATCACATCCAGCACTACAGATAGGGAGAAGGGGGGGATTTCAATTGCAATTTTTATTGGATTTAGTTTTTAAAAAGGTAAAGGTAAAGGTTGCCCCCGCACATGCATGCTAGTCGTGTCTGACTCTAGGGGCGGAGCTCATCTCTGTATTCAAGCCGAAGAGACAGTGTTGTGCAAGTCTGTGACCGTTTGGCCAGCATGGCTGCAAGGAAACAATGTTTTACTTTCCCGCTTTTTATGGCAGTGCCTATTTATCTACTTGAATTTGCATGCTTTCGAACTGCTAGGTTGGCAGGAGCTGAGGTTAACAGCAGGAGCTCACTCCACTGAGCTGCCGACTTTGCAGCTGACAATTTTCAGTGCTCTAGGCTGCTGAGCCACCACACCCCTTAGATTTAGTTTTACTGATTGATAAATCAGTGATCAATTAATCAATCATTTGCCTGGTAACATTTTCCCCTATATCCCAGCTTCTCCACTATTTCCATTACCCTGGACTGTGGGCCAAACTAAATGTGACATATGTACAGTAAATGTGTTTATTGCCTTGAACTTAATGTTTGTTCACTCAATACCAGTTCCAGGAGAGGTGTAAGAAAGATTGGAGCCCTGACTTTAGAGAGAGGGACATAACCGTTTGCTTCACCATATTCCCAGACCAGATATCCTCTGAGGGAACGGATATATTACAGGAGAAAAATATCACTGACAGCTTTCTCTATGGCATAAACAGTATATTCGGCTCTGAGATGAGGAAAGTTACCTGATTGACTGCAACTCCCAAAAGACTCCAGCTAGCATGACCATCACAGCTGAATCCCTGAAAGTTACTTTTCTGCATCCAACCCTGAATGAGTATGTCCTCAGCTTGAGTGTGCTTTTATGTGTCCTCCCCAGCTTCAAGGGACCAAAAGCTTTTGGAGGAAGGCAGATAGGGGCCTCTGAGGCCATGTCAGTAAGCTCACCAGGTAACTGGGGAAGTGCCATTTCTTGATAAGGAAGTGGACTAGGGGGACATGTCTCAGCTACCTAGCAAGAAGTGGAAGTGGGAGGTGTCACCTAAATTAACAGTGCAGCATTAGGCTCCTAGTGGGAATCCAGAGGCTTATAGCCCCAGTTCATGGCCCACGGGACTGGAAGAATTCAAGGACTTGGTACAGTTTGAAAATATCCCCTTGCCTAACTCTGAAATTGGTGCAAGAAGCATATTTTATTGAATGCTTTCTGAGGGAGTTTTAAAAAAGGAACAAAACCGCATGGACCATACCAGACAGGCTGCATGTAACAATGAAAACAAGTGTTTGCCAATGACGCTGGAAGTTCCATCAGAAGTTCTTTAAATAAACTGTTTACAGGAAGATGAAGAGCAGCTTATTGACTGGCATGTTGGTCAATTTTAGTGCTGTGTTTATGCTTATCCAGTAACCACTCTTTAAGAGTGTGTCTCCCTCACCCCCACCCCCTTGCTCTCCATGCAGTCATTTTATGATGCCAAAAAAAAAAAAATAAAAAAAAATGAAGCTCTAAAGCATCCATCCCTCTGCCTCAGCTACTTTGATATCATTTGTTATTTCCACTCTGTCTTTGGCATCCCTGTCTCTGCTCAAATCCCTTTCCTTTAAAAGAGATTGATATGGGAGAGATTAGTCACAATGGCATTTTAAAGTTGTCCCTGTAGACTCAGTGGAACATCCTCATTTAGTGGAGGGGACAGGATTACATAGAATATATGCATCTCTCCCTCTCCCCCAGCAAGTGTCTTAGGGCCAAATGAAACACTATAAAGACATGCCAGTTTGGGGAGTTGTGGATTTGATTGCTGCTGTCATGCGAAGAAGGGGGATGCTTAATCCTTGATCCCCCAAGTTTGTTTCAGTTCTACATACCGTAGATACATCCTTGAATAATTGTGTATTCCTACCTGCCCGCACGGAATGGTGCCCATGGACTGAGGCTTGCCCCTGCCTTCAGATTACTTTACAGCTTGAGACTTTTCACTACAGACTGTACCACCCTAGGTCGGGATCACAGGGACGTTTCAGTAGTGACACTAGGGGACCATACTGTTGTTTCTAGACAAGCTGACCTTGTATTTAACATCCTTTGGGTGGATCAGTTTTAGATCTTAGGTTTCATTATTAGCTCTATGGTTTTCTAATCTTAACTCAATGCTTGTTGTTTTGATGTTTCATATTTTTTAAACTGGATTTCTTTTTTCATTGTTGCTTTAAATTTTCTTAATACTATAAGGCTGGAATGCTGCCTAGATGCCCTAAGCACATCCGATCTCGCTTGATTTTGGAAGCTAAGCAGGGTCGGCCCCGGTTAGTACTTGCATGGGCGACCACCAGGGAATACCAGGTTCTGTAGGCGCCTGGAGTAGGAACTGGCAAACCACTCCAGTACTCCTGCCAAGAAAACTCCATGGATATGGAGTCACGTAGAGTCGGTCACAACTGTAATGACACAACACACACACATAAGGCTGGAATGGCACTTTTACAATAATCCATAATAAAAGAATTTACTGTGAGTCAGCTGCAAAGAGATATGAATCCTCTTGAAACACATGCCTTATTTTAATGCACGGCCATGCAAAGAATCTCTGGATAGTGCAAATAAATTCAGAGAAGCACATCCAGAGAAGCTTGTTATTTAGATTGCTTGTGGCATTGTTGGTTTTGAGTCCACATGTGTTTTGACTTCAAGTGACCCATCTCACTTCTTTTTAGAGCTACCATGCTCCTTTATGGCATTATGCTATGGCTACAGGGCATTTTAAAACACAATTTGGAGAGCTCTTGATAATCCCTTTCTGTAGTCCATGTGGATGATTAGTTCATACAATCATAGAATCATAGAGTTGGAAGAGACCTCAAGGGCCATCCAGTCCAACCCCTTGCCATACAGGAACCCCCATCACAGCACTCCCAACAGATGGCCATGCATCCTCTGCTTTACAACCTACAAAGAAGGAGACTCCACCACCCTCCTTTGTGGCAGCATATTTCCCTGCTGAACAGCTCTAACCATCAGGAATTTCTTTATAATGTTTAAATTGAATCTCTTTTCCTGTAGCTTGAAACCATTGCCCTGAGTCCTAGTCCCTGGAGCTATGGAAAACAAACCAGCCCCTTCTTCAATGTGACATCCTTTCAAATATTTAAACATAGCTATCATATCCCTTTTCAGCCTTCTTTTTGAAAGGCTAAACATTCCCAGCTCCCTAAGCCGCTCCTTGTAGAACATTTCTTCCAGACCGTTAACAATCCTGGTTGCTGTCCCCTGGACCTGTTCAAGGTTGTCAACATCCTTTTTAAACTGAGGTGTGCAGAAGTGGGCACAGCACTCCAGGTGGGGTCTGACCAGAGTGGCACTATTACTTCCCTTGATCCAGGCATGTCCAAACTTTGGCCCTCCAGATGTTTTGGACCACAACTCCCACAGTCCTTTGTCACTGGCAATCTAAGCTTAGAATTCTGGGAGTTGTGGTCCAAAACATCAGGCGGGCTGAAGTTTGGATATGCCTAGACACTATGCTTCTGTTGATGCAACCAAGAATCACATTGGCTTTCTTGGCCGCCACGTCACAATGCTGACTCATGTTCAATTAGTGGTCCACCCAGACTTCACGATTCCTTTCACACCCAAATAGAGCTGCTGGTGGTGTCATCTGAAGTGACAACTGTGTGACATATTTGGTGGGTTATGGCATTGAAAGGGATGATAGGGAACCCCCCTCCTCTATTTTATTTTAATCTACTTTATTGTTTTGTTTTATTTTTAAAATATATTTTCCTACTGATACCACATTTGCTGGTATTATGTGTACCATGCAAGGCAGATTCTGTTGTGCTATGTCACTTACTTTATCTAAAAACAAAAACAAAGGAAAATTGCCAGGGCCGTCTGGATGACAGCTTAAGAAAAAACTGGGAAGAGTGTGGGCAGGGGAGTGTCATTCATTGGGTAGGAGACAAAGTGAAGCGATTCAAGGATGTGTCTGAATTGTTTTCCTGGGAGGAAAAAAAAATCAGTGTAAATGGAAGGGTTACTCAAGTGAGAGATAAAGGAGATTGTACTAAAGATAAGAAGTCTAAGATGTGTGCATCAAGTCTCAGAGGTCAAGTGTCTGAAAGGTGATGAGAGAAGGGATGGGAACAGAGGATAGGATCTGGAAAGTCAGGGATTTGGACAGGAGATGCCCACAAGCAGAAGAGCCCTGGAAGCTGGCACACCATCCAAATTCCCAGGAGTAAGTTCCCAACAACTGGTTGACTCTGAACGATTCTGATGACTGGAGTGTATATGTCGGCACAACTCGCCCTCCTCAGTTTCTGAGTTCTCCAAAGCTTCTGTTTGGGGGAGGCTTCCATGGAGTGTAAAAGTCCAAATAGAAAAGGATGTTTTTGGTCAGATGGGTTGGGAAAGGGTGTATGAATGGATTCTTAAACCACAGCATGCACAGCAATGGAAGTTGCTGTAGATTCCACCTAGTTTTTCCAGAGTGTGTCGTTCTGACCAAAGTTCCTCCAAGAACTTTGTATTACAGGGCAGCTAATTACTAAGATGCATAAGCAAAGCAGTGTTCTTCCCACAAGATGGGGAAAAATGAAGGGGGAGGGGACTGAAAAACAGTGGAAAAGTTATGACCCCTCCCAGCAAAATACTGGGATTAAATTTTCAGCTACGCTGCTACATACATCTCTGTGTGGATGCCTTTGTATTATTTGTAAAAAAGCAACAACAGATTGATCTCAGATCACGATCAGTTTGATGTTACATAATAATCATAGTTTGGTCATTAAAATCCAAACAGGCTCTTAGCATAAATTTAGCAGTTTTGTGCTGCTTTTCTATCCTCACCTGGCCTTTTCCCTCATCAAAAAAGTCAAGTCTGAAGATCTAATTAAAACCATATCACCAGAGCCCCATCCAGCATGGCTAAAAATTAGAGGGAACATTGCAGATCACAAATGATTTATATTTTCTTTTTTAAAAAAAAAAAAACTATATCCACACAGAATAGCAGCAAATCAGCTTTGAGGGCCTAGGGGAGGCTGACTGGCACTGTCTCCTAATACTTCACTGTCCTCCTATAATTCTCTCTTTGGGCTGTGGGCTGTCCCAACAATAGGCCCACTGGCCCACTCTGACCTAATGGTAGGGCCAATGCTTGCAGTTAGAGATGGGCACGACTCAGAAATTTTTTTAGTTTTCGTTTTCGTTTTCGTCTAGGGGGTCTGTTTAGTTTCGTTTCTGTTTCCGTGAGCTAATTTTCAAAATTTTTCGTTTTCGTTTCGTTACGTAATGAAAACGAAAAACGAAAATGAAAACGAAAATTTTGTTGTTTCTTCCCATTTAGCTCCATTAAGTGCTTTTCCAGTAACGAAAAATGAAAAATGGCTCAAAATTAGTCGTTTCATTTCCGTTTTCGTTCCATTTTTGAACCGTTTTTCATTTTTCGTTTCGTTACGTAATGAAAACGAAAAACGAAAATGGAAACAAAATTTCGCTAAGTCGTGCCCATCTCTACTTGCAGTACATTGGCGGCCACTCTTCTCTTCTTTTCTCTTCAGCTCAGACTCATTCTCAGTTCCAAAGCAGACTCATTTACAATACAGAGATAACAAAACAAGTTCCCGCCAAAATTTCAGTGGTAGTTTTGTGGGGGTCTTGTTGTTGTGTTGCTAAAGGGAACTGAAATAACATCAGATAATTAAATACTCAAATCATGCTACACACCAACTGCTATATCTACTGCCATTACGACACCCTTTATAAAATTCTAACCATTTTGGACACTATTGGAACATGCATCAGCCAGACCCCTCTAAGAGTTCTGCCAGAGCTTCTGTGAATCCAAGCCCTTTGATTTAACACTGCTCTATGTGTATATGCATACTGATTTCTAAGATGTGACCTTAACACAAATGATAAATCATTATTGCCAAACCTAATTGCCTCACTAATATGCTCCCACACCTGTCCCAAGCTTTTCCACTTAATTTTTCAACCTGCTATTGATAACAGCTGATCTCATTTCCACTCTGAATTAAAGCTACGTTTCACCAAAACCCAAACATAAACTTGAACAGCTTTCTTGTCTTACATAAGAATGCTGCTTAATCTTTGGAGGTGATGAAGCTATTTAGGAGAATCAATTACATCTAAAATCCTGCTGCAAAGCTGTATTATTCACCCTGTAAGATGCACCGGGCCATAAGACACACCTAGTTTTTAGAGGAGAAAAACAAGAAAAAATGTTTAGCCTAAGGTTTTATGGCGGGGGAAGGGGAGTCTAGTAAATGAGGTAATTGGAGCTGTGGAATCCAAGCTGCAAAAGGGGAGACTTGCAAATGAGGTAATTGGAGCTGTGGGATCCAAGCTGCAAAAGGGGAGGTTTGCAAACCAGGTAATTGGAGCTGTGGGATCCAAGCTGCAAAAGGGGAGGCTTGCAAACCAGATAATTGGAGCTGTGGGATCCAAGCTGCAAAAGGGGAGGTTTGCAAACCAGGTAATTGGAGCTGTGAGATCCAAGCTGCAAAAGGGGAGGCTTGCAAACCAGGTAATTGGAGCTGTGGGATCCAAGCTGCAAAAGGGGAGGCTTGCAAACCAGATAATTGGAGCTGTTGAATCCAGATTCCAGGCTTCTGAAGGGGAGGGCAGATGCTCCATGGAGACCTCTTTTCAAACAAGGTGATTTTTGACTAGGGAATCTTAGCTGCAAAAGGGGAGGGGTGGGGAGAGGCTGCCTGGAGGAAGCCTCTTTGCAAACCAGGTGATTGGAACTGCAGAATCCCAGCTGCAACACAAGATGGGACAGGCTCCATGCAGGTATCTTATATCTAAATGAAAATTCTGTGATATATATGTAGCGGGGACTGCTGTATTCACTCTATAAGACACACAGACTTTCCCCCTTTTGATGGTGGGAAAAGTTTGTCTTATAGGGCCAAAAATATGGTAGTTAGCCCTGCAGAAAGCAAACTGTAAAAATGTTAGTAGCATCCCGCTTGTAAGTAAGGAATTCTTGCTTAGATTTTTGGGCATGCAACTGCCAGTGTACAACTGGCATACACTACAACATACCCCAAGCAACATCCATCCTTGCTACTGTGCTATTGCCCTTTTTTGTTTACTGAAAGAAGAAATGGACATCTGAATATAATCATGTCAAACTCCAACTCTTTTGGAGTAATGGAAGCAGACAAATAGGTAATATACAGAAGGCACCTTTTCCATCTTTGATGTTGACCAAAATGCTTTGCATGTGCTACTCAGGAAACCAACTGCCTCCTGTTTGAATACACATGTGATTGGGTGAGAATCTAAAATGCATGTGCTGTGGGGGATGGGGAAGCTAAAAACTAAACGAGCTAAAAAAAATGGTGTTGCACAAGCAGCAAAGCCCTGTGTCACTATGCTGCAGTGCTTCCATTTCTGCAGTTTAGAAACTCTCCTTAAGAAAAGCCACGAAGCACAATACACTCATAATGATGCCACTCTAGAATGCAGGTTTGGGGCCAGGAGGATCACATGGCAGGGATGCTATTTGGGGAATGTGTTCAGCACTTTGGATAGCTGCTTCAACCATGGGGCAGACTAAAACCCAGCACAAATTCACCATCCCATTGACATTGGTATGTCTCCACATTGCTGTGCTTCAATGCTTCCTCCTGCCAAGGTCTCTCTACCTATGAAATGTCCGAAGTGAGTAACCTTCACATGAAGGATACAAGAAGAACCCAACTAGGTAAGACCAAAGAGCTGCCTCGTCTGCACTGTTCCCCAAAGTAGCCAGCCAGGCACCTCTGCAAAGCAAACAGGTGAGACATGGAAATAAAATCCCTTTCTCAATATGGTTCCGCAGCAAGACTGCCCTAAGCACATCCAATCTCACCTGATTTTGGAAGCTAAGCAGGGTCGGCCCTGGTTAGTACTTGGATGGGCGACCAACAGGGAATACCAGGTACTGTAGGCGCTTGGAGTAGGAACTGGCAAACCACTCCAGTATTCCTGCCAAGAAACCTCCATGGACATGGGGTCATGAAGAGTCAGTCACAACTGTAATGATGCAACACACACACAACACAAGTGTTGTTCAGACGCATGCCACCATGAGAGCTTGTCGTGAGAGCTTATCCTCCATAAGTGTGTCTTTTCACCTTTTAAAGCCACTTTTCTTCATTTATTTAAAGAGTGTCTGAACTGCCTTTCAGCAAAGCAGCCAGGGTTTGTGCACTTAAAAGGCTAGAAATCAGCACCACAGGGGATGGTGGCAACTGTTGCCCGCTAATGAGGCACTCTGAAGTGCATCCTCTTGTCCATTCACATTCTCCAGCTAACCAGACTCTCGCATTAAGAGAGAGGAAGGAAAACCTTTTTGGTAGAATGCCCAGTTTTCTCTAGCTTTCCCATAATTTTAGAAACCTGTAAAAACTTGCCTCACTGTTGATCTACCGGTATGCCATGCTGATGAGAAACGTTTCTATGTGGGATAGTTTTCCCTGTGTAAGATAGCTACCAAACAGCCAATGCCATGGAAGGATGTGGCTGCCACTACCTTTTTTTTTTAATAATACTTCTACGTATGGGAAACAGTGGCATTCATAGGATCATATGAACAGATTTTGACTTGTCTGCCTGCAGAAGAGAACTCTAGCATTGACCACCCCACCCCCCAGCGCCAACATACCTCCAACCCCCTAACTTGACTCCAGGAATATGCACAACCCCCAAAGGAGACAGAATAGTTCAGTAGATGGACAGTGGAAGAGGAGGGATTTACATTCTAACAGTGATATCAGTACGGACATTATTGGATTTAACCCCATACATGGTTTTGTTTTATCACTCTTAATTGTCTCCAAAAATGTACAAAGTGTAGATAAAGGCATGTCTCTGAGTTTATTTAAGCATGCTCTGGAACAGAATAGGGTGGGGATACGGGTTACCACATCCATGCATCATATAGTTTTGAACTGTGAATGTTTGGCCACATTCATGTGCGACAGAGAGCAGAAGAGAGCAATTTTAGAACTTCTAATTGATGCAGAATGAATATTTCAATGGCACATGCGGAAAGATATGTTTATATCATGCCCTGAATTAAATTAAATAAGTGCTCAAAATCTTGATACACAGTTACAAGAAAGGCATGACTTTTAGCAGCAAATTGCCATATGTTAGTAGGGGGATCTTTGTGGGGATTGTCTGTTGCATGCCAAGTATTACAGCTCAATATGCAATAGATAACCCCATACAGAGATTTCTTAATGTATGGCAAAACACTACGAAAAGTTGTGCTGTTTATGTAACTGCACTGCAGGGTTCCGGTTACTTTTTCCTTACCCTCTGCCAGTGTAGGTTAGCTAATAATAATGGAAAGGGAACTTTTCCATTTAGAAACCCCAGTGATGTCCAAGCAGAAGCAAAACGGTATGACACCCTGAAGCAACCCAAAAACGTTAACTGCTGTTTCCGTTAAACATTTGTATTTTGCTATTTCATTTAAATGATGTATGGACACATTTCCCGGACTTTCGCTGTTGTGTGCAAATAAGGTTGAAATGGAAAAGCAAAACAAGTGATGAGTCAAGATAATTGAAAAAAAAAAGGAAAAAACCCTACAATGCTGCCCTCCCAATGCACATGGTTTGGGACATGATGGATCATTTTTACAACTGGCGTTGTGTGATAAATAACATACCAAAAATATCTCTCTGTGCTTGCAGAGGTGTGTGCTTATAGAACAATATCATTAGAAGGCCCTTGTGCTAAAGCCACAGGTGAGATGTATGAGAGAGTAAATTAACTCATGTATTGAAAAATGAACTTATTTGTTTGAATGGAACAACTTTCCCGTCCATGAAGTTCTTTGAATTTGCCTGCCAGAGTTAAAGTCAATGAATGGGCTGGGTAAGCAATAGAAAGAATTGCAGGATAATTGTGAATTAGGAGCCAAATTATGCCAAGCACAATGAATA
Organism: Phrynocephalus versicolor; assembly: GCA_023846285.1. Taxonomy (NCBI): domain Eukaryota; kingdom Metazoa; phylum Chordata; class Lepidosauria; order Squamata; family Agamidae; genus Phrynocephalus; species Phrynocephalus versicolor. Next base: position 64,436,976 of record JAHTLZ010000016.1, read on the forward strand.
AGTTTGACTTTTCTTACTGACAGACATGTATATTAATAGTTGGCACTTATTGAACCAAATATGAATATTCATCTTCATTTATATTTCAAGGCCTTTCATTCCTCAAGGACCACAGTGCTTTTGACCAATTTTATCCACATTACTAAAATGACAGCTTTCACTCTTGGGCCCTGACAGAGGTCTGCAGAATTCATTGGAGGTCCTGGGAGGAGGGAGCTGCCCCCCGCTCCCAGCTGTCCACAAACACTCATTAAGAGAGGCAAATATCCAGCAGAATCTCTGTGAGAATTTTTAATCACGCAAAGGCTCTGCTAATTAGGTAGCTGATGGGGCATAGAGAGCACAAGGACGAATTCTTTAAACAAAGGACTAGAAACTTTAAGAGCTTTAATTACTTGGGCACAGAGTTCATTCCGGAAACTTGGGAGCAAATTATTCTAATAACAATAGGACTAAGTGGCAGGCTGTGTTAGAACGGCGTGGAAAAGTTCAATTTCCTTTGGCTGTCACCGCCATGACTGGAGTCTTCTGAAAAACCAAGAGGTTATGAAAACAAACCATGTTGTGGAAGAGGTTCGCTGAAGACAATTAGCTTCATTGAGGCTTTGTCCCATTCTTCGTTGCTGTAGGTTGTATTCATGTGCATGCCTCCACATGTGCACATAGGCATGCACAAATGGTGACTGGGTTTAAGCATCTGGCTGCAGAGCCATAGGTAGGTGGTTCAGTTCTTCTCTTTGATGAGGGCTGACTTGATGATTCATAGGGTGTCTTCCAACTTTGCAGTTCTAGGATGATTTGATTTTTCTGGTACCAAAAAAAAAAAATTGATGAATTGAGGTGGTTCATGATGTGTGGCTACCCACAAATCACAAACTATCCCCAATCCCCCGGAAAATGAACCAGCACATCGTTTTTTCAAGTTTGGGTATGGGGTGGTGGTGGTGGCCGCTTCCACTGCCACCTATCTTCTTCCCACTGCCACATCTCCTTTCTACTTGGTCCTTTCCCCTCCTCATCCTCTTCTTCATCTGCCATCTTCAGACGCTTCACTTCCAGGAGCCAGGCCAGCGATTTCTGTGCACGTGCATACCTGTCAGCTGATAGGGCGATGCATATGCGAAGAAAGCAGACCCAGCTCCTGGAAGTGCCAGGCCACTGTCTCTGAAGATGGCAACTGAGTGGTGGAAGAAAAAGAGGAGGAGATGGAAGGATCAAGTAGGGAGATGATTGGGACAGTGGGGATGGGGGGGGGGGGAAGGCTGCCGTTTTGCCAAAGCAAAAAGTTTGGCTGTTTCCATCGCTCTATCAAAATAGTTTGCACAAACTGAACCACAAACCAACCCGAGTTGTGTGCTTCGGTCCAGTTTGTAGTTCAATTTGTGCCAATCTCTAATGATGACGACATGTTTTTAATGGAACAAAAGCAAAAAGCAGAGTGGTCTGCTTCTATACTGCTCCATACCACTCCAAGTAGTCTCTGGGCAGTTTACAGTTTTTAATTACAGTAATGCAGGCTACACATTCCCCCCCCCCCGCAAGCTGGGTGGGTACTCATTTTACCGACCTTGGAAGGGTGGAAGGGTGAGTCAACCTTGAGCCTGCTACCTGGGATTGAACCCTAAGTCATGAGCACAGTTTTACCTGCAGTACAGGCATTTAACCACTGTGCCACGAGGCTCTATGCACTATGTAGATTGGGTTTTCAGCTCCTGAGGTTTGACTGTGAGACCCAGGTCTTATGGTCCATTCCCTGGGGCTCAGGCTTTGTAGTCTCACCTAAAGGGTTGCTGCCAGGCTACAGCAGAATCCCAAGTCACTGGACATCCTAGCAGAGAACTCTAACTAAACAAATGGCAATTTCCAGGGTCCATAGGATGGACCCATGACAGTGGAGGAAGTAAAACACTAATACAGAAACATTCCAATTCTCCAGACTCAGCTGGCAGCCCAAATGCTGGTGATTTGTGTCTGGCCATGCTTCCAGTTCACTTTATCTATCTGGAGAAGAAAACATGGGAGGAGGAGAGAAAGTCAGTCTCTAGTTGAAGTGATGGCTGGGCTGTTGGGGCTGCTAATGGCCATTGCACCGCCCTCTGACATTAGTCAGTCCTTGAACAACCTTCTTGGCGGTGCACCATAAACTAGCCCATCTCCCCCCCCACACACATTTTTGCCATGAGTTTTAGCATGCTCCTGCTCAATAACACCATCTTCTGTGCAAACTACCATTTAAAGCAGAATTGGAGAACATGTGGCTTTCCAGATGTTGTTGGGTTGTGTCTTCCATCAATCTTAGCCACTATGGTGATAGTAATGGATGGTCAGAGTTACACAGACCAGCAAAATCTGGGAGGCTGTGTGGTCTCCACCCCCTTATTTGAAATGGGCTGCAATGCAGAGAATTATACCCCCTTCCCCCCTTACGCCAGCTTTCTATCTAAAAATCGGGTGAAGAGTTTTTCAAATTAACATTAAAATCTAATTAATGACTTACTAAAGCTCATTAAACCCCATAAAAAGATTAACCAAAACATATTAGAAGCCACAGAAACAAACTGCCAAAGAGAGCAGGCCTCTGAATTATGAAAAATCCCAGGCAATTCCATCTTTTGCCATGCTTTAACCTGTTGGTACAGCTCCAAAGGAGAGGGTTTTTGCCCTCTAAATATTAGCAACTTTTCTTATTTTTCCATTAGCCTAAAGGTATCATCTGTTCTACTTTTGTACAGTGGACCCTCGTATAACAAACAGTTTGTATAACATAAAATCTGTACAACATAAAAAATTCCGGAGATAGCGGAAATTTGCTTAACAGAATTGTCTATGGGGCGAATCCGTACAACAACAAAAATGGTGGTGATTAGGCATTACTCTGTTTTCAATGCATTCCTATGGGAAATTTGTATAAAAGAAAATTTGCTTAACATAATTTCATTTGGAATGAATTAATTCCTTTATACAAGGTACCACTGTATTTGGTTTTTGTGATGGCTATATGGCTCCTCAATGTGTTTTGCTTCAATTGGAAATACTGGGATACCAGGAATGAGCCCCCCTCCCCCAAGTAGTAAGAAGGAGGCAAGTGGACCATCAATGGAGATACAACAAGACTGCAACCACTAGATAATTTCCTTTTTATTTGATCCATTTGGCCACACCTAGTGGACTTTTTGAAATTTTATCCCAAGCCCCAAATGAAATGCATGGGTCTTCTACACCACCCCTCCCCCTTCCATGGCCAGGAAGGAGCAATTAGCCTTGAAGAGCCACATGGAGGGTGTGTGTGAAAGTGTGTGTGTGAACCCTGACATGTTGTTTGAAGGACTGGGACAATAAAAACACCACCCTTTACTTCAGATGCATCCTCAGAACATCTAAGCTTTGGGTCTCAACTAAGAAACAACCTGGCATATTTTCCATCTTGCCAAGGACTTTACATCTAAGAAATAACTCCCTGGCAACTCCATCTTTTGCCATGTTTTAACCTGTTGGTACAGCTCTGAATAAGAGGGATTTTGCTCTCAAAATATTAGCAACTTTTTGTTATTTTTCTAGTAGCCTAAAGGTATCACCTGTTCTACTTTTGCAAAAACTAAAGAATTGTAAAATGAAAAACAGCCTCTCTATTGCTATCCTCTTTATCCTTCAAATGCTGAAACTGAACTTCAGAATGGACCCTTTTTACCTCTGTAGGATCCCAACAAGCACGAGCTATAGAAATGTTGAACATCAGAGTTCTAAATTTAATGGAGGCCAGATCCTGTTTATCCTTGTCCTCAGTGTTCCTCCTCCTTTGTTGATTAGAATGCCTGAAGACAGGTTCTGTTCATTGATCCGTCAACTTTCTTCCTGTATGAGGACAATTACCAGAAATGGGGCCAGTTTTATTGATCTACACACAGGGGAAGGATGAAACTACACTTAAGAGTTCTCCACATTTTCTGAAAAGGGAGTTTTAAAGCTGTAGTCTTCTTGGCTGACAACTAGGGTTGGCCAATAGCTAGCGGGGAAACCTGGCCTAAAGAGAAGTTCCATTTAAATACGAAGGTCAAGTGGAAAGACAAAGTGGATGTGAGTGGATTTTGCCAGCAGATGATGTGATATATGCTGGGTACTGCTGAGAAACTAATATGGGCTATGATGTGGCTGAAATTTATATTTGCTGTAACAGTTTGTAGAGCTTGTTATGACTGCCTTAAATGCAAGGCTAGAAATATGATGGACCCAAAATGTACATCAAAGAACATTTATTCATTTCATTTCATTTCATTTGTATACCACCCCATTAGTGCACTGCTCTGGGCAGTTTACAGTCAATAAAAACAATACACGTAAATGAAAATGAAACACTAAGTAACAGTTAAGCAGCATGTCAAGAAGCAGAAATATCAAAATAAAAGGTAGCACAGGGCATATATACACATAGAGCAGCAAGGAACAGATTGAGCAGGGGCGGGGAGGAGCAGGCGCAGCTCCACCAGCAGTTGATCCCGAAGCATTGGAGCCACATCAAAGAAGGCTCTACATCCAGTGGAGGATTTCTTGGCCTCCCTTGGAGCGTCTATCAGGAGTATCATGGCCTGGAAGGCCCTGCTGGGTTGGGTGGATGACTTCAGGAAAAAAGACCTTAGGATGGAACAGAAACCAGTGTAGAGGAACCAAGACTGGAGAAATATCATCAAACCCATGAACACCAGCCAGCAGTCTGGGTTCTGGACTCATTGCAATCTCTGGGTGAGACCCAAGGGAAGTCCCAAATGGAGTTGATACGGGAAATGACAAATGCATGCAGCAAGGTCCCAAGGAATTCCTTGTCCAGGAAGGGGTAGAGTTGGGAAATGCACCTCAACTCAATGAAGGAAGCTCTTAAGTTCACACTTTGGAGACATCATTCTGAGAATGCAATGCACTACACCTTTGTCATCATTTGGTGTAACATATTGTTCATTGCCATGTACTGTATGAAAATATCTAAAGCAATGCCTTATTTTCAGATCATGGTTGACCTTATCTTTTCATTTTCTTTTAAACATAGGCCCCAAATCACTAGAAGCAGTCAAAAATGGCAAAACCGCTTCCAGTCTTGTCAAAGGCAATCTTTTTATTTAAAAAAGAAAAGAAAGAAAAATTGCAACTTTTGTGGTTTTCACCTTAAATGTGTAATACTGTATGTGCTGGACGATCTCAGTCCAGAAAAGGGACATATCCTAGATTGGCTGTCAGGGTCGGTTACAGGGCAGCACTCCCAAGGGAGAGGAATTAAAAGAAGAAGCAAACAGGCAGCATTGATATATATCTTCTTTTAGTTTAAAATTTTAAAATTTTATTGGAAAGCAGTGGTGATACCCTCAGTGTGTTGCTACAACGTGTTTCTGTTAGCTAAATTCTTTAAAAAAAATAAACTTTTCAAACAAGTTTATTTTTTTTAAAAGCAAAGACTGCAGTGGCGGACACTGTGTTTAATTATTTTCAAAAATAAATTGGGGTATTGGAGAACCTTTGAAAACTTGAGGAAATGTCCCATCAAGCCCCCAGATGGCTCTAGTCTAGGAGGTCCATTTGAGAAAACCGAAACAACAAAAAGTGGGCTCGCTGACAGATGGGTGGTATAAAAAGCTAATAAATAAATAAATAAATAAATAAATAAATAAATAAATAAATAAATAAAGTTTATTTTTAAAAGAATCATAGAATCATAGATTTGGAAGAGACTTCAAGGGCCATCCGGTCCAACCCCCTGCCATGCAGGAACTCCTATCACAGGACTCCCAACAGATAGCCATCCAGTCTCTGCTTAAAAGCCTCCAAAGAAGGAGAATCTCCCTCCCTCCATGGCAGCATATTCAACAGCCAGGGAGCTCTAACTGTCAGGAAGTTCCACCTAAGGTTTAAATGGAATCTCTTTTTCTGTAGTTTGAAACCATTGCCCCAAGTCCTAGTCTCTGAAGCTATGGGAAACAAACCTGTTCCCTCTTCAGTATGACATCCTTTCAAATATTTAAACATAGCTATCATATCCCCTCTCAGCCTTCTTTTAGAGATGCTAAATATTCCCAGCTCCCTAAGCCATTCCTCATAAGACATTTCTCCCAGACCTTCAACCATCCTGGTCACCCTTCTTTGTACCCACTCAAGGTTGTCAACATCCTTTTTAAATTGAAGTGCACAGAACTGGACACAGTACTCTAGTTGGGTTCTGACCAGAGCAGAATAGAGTGCTACTATCACTTCCCTTGATCTAGATACTATGGTTCTGTTGATGCAACCAAGAAACACATTGGCTTTCTTGGCCGCTGTGTCACACTGCTGAGTCTGACTCATGTTCAATTTGTGGTCCATCAGGACTCCCAGATCCCTTTCACATGTACTATTTTCCAGCCAGGTATCTCCCATTATATATCTGTACAATTCATTCTTTTTACCTAAATGCAGCACCCTACATTTCCCTCTGTTGAAACCCATTCCATTAGCTTTGGCCCAAAACTGTAATCTGTCAAGGTCCTTTTGGATTTTTATCCTGTCCTCTAGGGAATTAGCAACCCCACCCAATTTGGTATCAAATGCAAATTTGATCAGCCTACACTCTATTCCTTCCTCCAAGTCATTAATAAAGATCTTGAATAGCACCAGACCCAGAACAGAACCCTGGGGCACCCCACTAGTCACGTCTCTCCAAGGTGAAGAGAAACCATTAATGATCATCATTTGGGTGCAATCAGTCAACCAATTACAAATCCAGTGGCACTATCTATCCCACATTCTAACTACTTTGCAAATATACAATGGGGAAACTTATTGAAGGCCTTACTGAAATGTAGATAAGCAATATCCACAGCGTTCCCCTCATCCACCAGGACTCTAATTTTATCAAAGAAAGAGACCAAATTGGTCTGGCATGACTTGTTTTTAAGAAATCCATGTTGACTTCTCGTAATGACAGCATTACTAGTTTAATAATTATAGACTGTCTGCTTAATAATTTGTTCCAGGATCTTGCCAGGAATTGAAGTCAAGCTGACTGGGTGGTAATTATTTGGGTCATCTTTTTCCCTCTTTTTGAAGATAGGGACAACATTCGCCCTCCTCCAATCTATGGGGACTTCCCATGTTCTCCAGGACTTCTCAAATATTATTGCCTCATATTATCTCCTATTGTTACACCTCTCTGTTTTTACAGAAAACTTGGTTATTAATACACACCATGTCTTCAGAAGCCCTTTTCTCTGTGTAGGTCCTCAGAGATGCAATGGAAGTTGTTTATGGTCAGAGGCAGCTGTTTATGTAACCAATTCTTGCTTTCTCTCTCTTTGGTCTTCCTTTGCTATTCCTTTTATTTAAACAATGAGATTTATAACAGAGTGTCCTGGAAGGCTGAGCTGTTCTGGCTTGTGTGACCCACAAGCAGTCTGTCTCATTGCCTGGAAGGCAAGGGAGTAATAGAACAGGAAGAGTATTTAATTACTGAACAATAAATATGGGCACAAAACAAAAAATGAAACACTGTTTTGTAGTTTCATTACAAAACAAAATGGTAGAATGCATTTTGTTACAAAAAAAATGAAACACACTTTTCCCCTCTAGGAATGATTCATCCTAGAGGAAAATTCAGCCCCCCGAAATCCCTGTAACCCCCCAAAATTTGGAAAGGTTTGGGGCTCAAGGGGCTGAGTTATTAAACTTCAAAGGGGGTGCTCCTAGGAAAAATAATTCTAATTGAATCAGAAACCCTCAATAGCTTCCCCCCACAGGCAAGTGCTTAGTGGCTTCACTGGCTTGGCCTCTGAATCCCAATTCAATTAGAATGATTTTTTTTCCCTAGGGGCACCCCCTTTGGAGCTTAACAACTCAACACCCTGGCCTGCAAATATCTCCAAACTTCTGGAGCTTACCTGGAAGAGATTGAGGAAGCTCCTCAGTGGTTTTGATGCCGAAGATACATGGCTGTGATACCTATTTTGGAGTACATATTTATGTACTCCATAATAGTGATCGCAACCATGTTTCATAATTGCTTGCTGTGGGCGGGCTATTGCGGTTTCCAGATTCAATTAGAATGTTTTTTTCCATTGGGATACCCCCTTTGGAGCTTACTAGCTCAGCCCCCTGAGCCCCAAACCTCTCCAAATTTCGGGGGCTTACAGGGAAGAGCTTGAGGAAGCTCCCCTGCCATTTTGGTACTTCTAAGACCCAGGGGAGCATATAGTGTTTCATTTCATTTCATAATGAAACTACTTTAAAAATTCATTGCTAATGAAACTAAACTAAACTTCTAAAGAAACAAAATGAGACAAAATAAAACACTATATTTCCATTTCACACCCATCTCTACTGAATACATTGCACATCACTCTTCCACAGGTATAATTTATGGAATAAGTCTTTGGCCACCAAATAGTAACTTCTCCTTGTCCTGTGGCTTGCTGCATAAAGGCACATTTTTGCTCTGCCTCAAAGGGTGTTAAATATCTGGATTGGAAGAGATTTGTTGAGTTCTTTGAACAGTAAAATTGCTGTTTGTGTATCAGTCCCCCGCCCCTTACTAAATGTCTGAAGGGCAGTTGCATTTTATTTCAAATGCTATTTTAATTAGGATAAGAACTACATTTATCTTTATTTCAAGGCAAGCTTACGTTAATGATATAGTACTAGAAAAATGTGGAGATGTTTATTTTCATGCACGATAGAATGTGTTTTGGGAGTCTTCTTTTCCCACCTCTTTCCCAGCCTTTTTGATCTCTCTGGCACACATCTCCCCCCATCCACCCTGAAAAGCACTTAAGGCACTTAAGCTTCAGATATTCCAAGTTCCATTTCTCCTGTCGATTTTCAGGGGAAGAAAATGCAATTTGGGGCTACTGTATTTGTACATGTTATTTTCACCCTTTCCCCCTCTAATTCTCTTAATCTATTCTGCTTTGGACAGGGACGACATAAGCAAGGAAAATACATCTGCCATGTAATTAGGGTATAGCTCATGTGTTTTTATATCTGTACCTTATCAGGGTAAAACTATGCTTTAATGCCTTTAGTAGGGGAAGGTACTGGCTAATAGCGGAATCAAAAGAAAATGATATCCCTTATGAAAAACTATGAGAATTGTGCAAATATCTACCATTAATATAACCCAGATTTCCTGTATTTGTAGTCCAAAAAGACGTTCGAGCATAGTTCCAAAACTAGCAACAGTCTTCTTTTAAGTACAACTGCATTGGCTATTTTGATCTTCTTTTTCTATCCATTCAGTCATGTCTAATGCTGGGTCACTTTGTGGATCAATGCTCTCCATGCGTTCTTGTCCCTTACAGCTTCTTTTAGCTTCATCAAAGTCATTCCGGTGTCCCTTTTGACAGTGTCAAGCCAATGAGTCCTTGAGTGGCCCCTTCTTCTTTTGCCTCTGACCAATCCCAGCATTATTGTCTTCTCCAGTAACTTGGCTTGCATAACATGAGCAAAATATGACAGTTTGTGCTTTGTAAACTTGCCTTCCAGAGACATTTTTTGGTTTGGCTCTATCTAGGACTTCCCTGTTGCTAACCGTTACTATCTATGGGATGTGTAGTAGTTGTCTCCAGTACCACAATTCAAAATTTGATCTTCACATACTGGTTTTGTTTTGTTTTGTTTGTTTAACACTTGTGTGTGTGTGTGTGTGTGTGTGTGTGTGTGTGTGTGTGTGTGTGTGTGT
>JAHTLZ010000016.1:64446673-64473897 GCA_023846285.1 Phrynocephalus versicolor
TGTGTGTGTGTGTGTGTGTGTGTGTGTGTGTGTGTGTGTGTGTGTGTTGTGTCGTTACAGTCATGACTGACTCTTCGTGACCCCATGTCACCTACAGCACCTGGTATTCCCTGGTGGTTGCCCATCCGAGTACTAACCAGGGCCCTGCTTAGCTTCCAACCAACAGTAGGATGGTTAGGGAATGTTATAAAACTTTAAATGTTTTGATCTTCTCACAAACCTCTTTGTGAGAAAGAGAAAGGTATACTTTCCTTTCTCTAAGTGGTAGCATGTACAACTTCTCTGATTTAGTAAAAAGTAAAATGGCCACCCCATTGCCTCTGGGGCTGGTCTGCTTATCCTGCTGAATGGGCTCTTGAATTTACCTCTCAAGAGTCCTGTCATGATGATCGCAATGGAGCATTTTGCAGCTGAGACCACAGAGCCATTTAGTAAAAATGGTGGCTCCTGAAGTAAATGTGAGTCTCTCACAGGAGTTTGGGACATCGCCATAAATCCTTAGCAGAAAAAGAAGAAACCTATAATAAATGCAAAGTATTGGCTTGGAGTGGGGAAAAGGAAAATGAATAGGGATGGGAGCTGGTGCTGTTTATTTTCCTAACATTCCCCTGTACATTCACTTTTGGATTTGTGTGTGTGTGTGTGTGTGTGTGTGTGTGTGTGTGTGTGTGTGTGTGTGTTGTGTCGTTACAGCTACGACTGACTTTTCGTGACCCCATGTCAATGGAGTTTTCTTGGCAGGAATACTGGAGTGGTTTGCTAGTTCCTACTCCAGGCGCCTACAGCACCTGGTATTCCCTGGTGGTCTCCCATCCAAGTACTAACCAGGGCCGACCCTGCTTAGCTTCTGAAATCAGGCAAGATTGGATGTGCTTAGGGCATGGTGTACTGACAAAGCCCCAGTTTCCCTCCTCTAGCTACAGTCTACAATAGTTTATCTTGAGTGGGTGGGGAATGCTCTACCTTCACACCTTTTCTAAGAAAAGAAGAAAGCAAAGAGAAATACCTGCGATAGGAAGGAAGACAGGGATTCCCATTCTGAGGGACTGAGGTAGTGATGCAAGGAGCCATGGCTGCCCCTGGTCTCTTCAAAACGAAATCAAGACACCTCCTCTTTCAAGAGTAGAGAATGAGGGTGAGAAGGAAGTGAAATCAACAACCTAAGCAAAACTAGACTAGGTGATACCTTGAGCCTACTAATAAAATAACAAAAAAGTTGCTAATATTTTGAGGGCGACACCCTCGTCCTCAGAGCTGTACCAAAAGTTCAAGCATGGCAAAAGATGGAATTGCCAGGAGTTAGTTCTTAGATGTGACGTTCTTGGCAAGATGAAAAAAAATGCCAGGTGTAGTTTCTTAGTTGAGACCCGGAGCAGAGATGTTGTGAAGCTGCATCTGAAGTTATGGGTTGTGTATTTACAGTTCCAGTCCTCCAAACAACGTGACATAGATCACGTAAACACATTCACACCCACCCTCCATGTGGCACTTTGAGCCTAATGGCCCCTGCTTGGCTAGAGAAGATGGAGGGTTGGTGCTGAGGACCCCAGCCAACTGGATCAAATAAAAAGATAGCTATTACCTAGTGGTTGTAGTCTTGTCAAGCTCGCATTGATGGTCCATTTGCCTCTTTCTTGGTACATATGGGGGCCCCCTCTTTCTTGGTATCTCATTATTTCCAGTTGAAGTTGGGGAGCCATGCCATCACAAAAACAAATACAAAACTAGACCAGGTGATACCTTTAGGCTACTAGTAAAATAACCAAAAAGTTGCTAACATTTTGAGGGCAATACCCTCTTCTTCAGAACTGTACCAAAACCTAAGCCAGTGATGGCGAACCTATCGCACGGGTGCCAAAGGTGGTACTTGGAGACCTTTCTGTGGGCACCCGACATCGACCCTTCATAGCCACCTGTATACTGGTTAAATTACTGTATTGACACTTTGCAAAAAAAAAAAATAGTGGGTTTTGAATTGCAGTTTGGGCACTCAGTCTCTAAAAGGTTCGCTATCACTGAACTAAGCAGATTGTGAACAGTGGGTAAAACTAATGTGGGTAATACCATAAGTTTGGCATTCCCATCACCTGCATCACAGGATGCAGTCAGTAATGCAAATCAGCCTGGAGGTTGCCTCCTACAATATGTAGTTTTTTCCTCCCCTACTTTTTTAGCAACTTGAATTCTTTCAAATCAGTTGAGCCATGTGATCACTTGAACTGATGCAGAAAGGGAGGATGAGGTACACGCATCTTCCCCTTTGTTTCATGAGCGACACACACACACACACACACACACACACACAAGCAGTGGCAGCAAAGCCTATCCACACGTCTGTCTTGCATTTTATTTATTTATTTATTTATTTATTTATTTATTTATTTATTTATTTATTTATTTATTTATATAGCTTGTATGCCGCCCACTACCCAAAGGTTTCTGGGTGGCTCACAATCAAAGTAAACAATTTAGACAATTAAAACATCAAATTGCCATAAAATTAAAACAATAAAACATTTAAATACAATAAATACAATATATTAAAACACTGCTTCTCCTTGCTGGGCAGAGCTCCTCCGTGTGTGGGTGCTCTCAGTCTAGCTTGAAGTCCAGAAGAGGTAAAGGCCATTCAATGAAAATGGAGGTAATCCCTCTCTTTCTCTTCACTTCCCCCAATGGAAAGATTATAAGTGCAAGCTGTGTTGCTCCCAGTGACACCTCTGAGAGGGGGCACAGAGAGAGAATATTGGAGTGGCTGCTCCTCTCCTGCAGTATAAAGATTTTTTTTAAAAAAAGTCTTTTTAAAAAATCATACTTTTTAAAAGTGCAAAAAGTTACACTTTTCAGTTTATATCAAGTGCCTTCCTGCTAATTTATAATTCCAAAACTAAGGTGATTGGAACAAAACAGAGGTGGCTCAAATAAAACAGTAGTGTTATATGATGCTTATTTGCCCCACAGTTTGTGCTTTGTTTCCTCACTGTTCTTTTTTATATTTATCCCATTAAAAGCATTAGTGCTAATTGTGAGTGAATCTGATCTTTTGACATAATATGTGGCATATTTTGTTTGGGTGGATTTGGGAGCTGCTGCTGCTGCTGCTGCTATTGTAGCATTCAGAGGTAGATTCAGAGGATCCAGAGGTGATCCAGGAAAACTAGTCAGTTTAACCTGTGTCCCAGGTAAAGTAATGGAAATCATCCTAAAAGATAATATTAATAGGCACATAGAAGACAAGGTGCTGCTGAAGGAGAGCCAACATTGCTTTTGCAAGGGCAAATCTTACCTCACTAATCTGTTGGAATTCTTTGGGTGTGTCAACAAGCATGTGGGTAAGGGAGATCCAGTTGACATGGTTTATCTGGACTTTCAGAAGGCTTTTGACAAAGTCCTGCACCAAAGGCTCTTGAATAAACTCGGCAGTCATGGAATAAAGGGACAGGTCTTGTCTTGGATCAGCAACTGGCTAAGGGACAGTTTAAAAAAAGGGTAGCACTAAATGGACATGTCTCCAAGTGGCGGGAGGTAAAGAGTGGGGTCCACCAAGTTTCTGTACTGGGACCCCTGCTTTTCAGCCTCTTCATAAATGATCTAGATGGAAGAGTAAATAACAAGGTAGTCAAATTTGCTGACCACTCTAAATTATACAGGGTAGTAAAAACTGAGAGTGATTGTGAGGAGCTCCAGAGGGAGAGCAAATATTGGAATGTCATCACAGGGCTCCCAGCTTTGTTCAGACTCCCTATAAGAGACTTATAGGCTTGTGTTTTTGCATACAGTTGGTAAGGAATTTATTTGTAGCCTCAGAAGATCTTGAACCCTTTTTTATATTAACTCAACTCTTCCTCCGGAATATCTCCTTGATATCTTTCATGAACTGAACAGTCAGAAATAAATCTTCTTTTCTATTTAGCAAGCAAGCACATATATATAAAGCTCAAAGTTGCAGGCATATATTTGTATAAAATATATAAAACTGGATGGGTATATGAGTATATACTTAACAATCTACAGTCTTCTTACACAAAATTTCATTTTATGTATACAGATATTATTTGGAATAACTGTGTAACTAACCAAAGTAGTAACTTCTATGCGATAGTTTAGAACTTAAACTAAATATTCAAAGGACATAAGGCTTTAAAATATACTCTTAACAACTGAAAAGAAAAATACATAAACTCTCATACAAGTCACTTGAAAAAAGTTACTTGAAGTCTATTTGGTTAAGCATTTTCAAATATTATAAAAGCATGCCATAGCATAGCATAAGGCATTTCTAAAGAAGCCACATCTTATAACATAATTTTTACCCATTCCTGGCAGAGATTCCCCACTGCCCCATGAAAAAACAAGCATATACCATTCTCCCTTCAAAAATATTGTGTAATCTCCCTGTATTTATAACTCATTTGGGTCACAGTCAAGACAAACTTTTGCCCATTCCTGGCAGAGATTCCCCACTGCCCCATGAAAAACCAAGCATAAAGTCTGGACTTTTTAGCCTCTGGGAAACTCAGAGGTTGAAGGCCACTGAATTTGACCATTTTAGAGTGTTAATGAGTCCCTCTTTTTGAGACTGTCAGGATCTGATTAAAATTTCTCCTTCCTTGTGTATTACCACCAGCAAGTACAAAATGTAGTATATTGCCATAACAATACAATATGGATGTCAATTACATTTTGATACTACAAACTACGTATATATTCTTTTACATCTTCTATCAATAAAATATTTCCCCATTTAAAATGTATTATTTTCACTCACCATATATTTTATTGAACTTTGTAATTAACATACGTATCTAATAGATAGAATGCTAATTCAAACGCTCACTAAGGGTGCCAATTACATTAGTGCAGCTCTGTGATGTGGGGATGCTTGAAATATACCTTCTCAGGATAATTAAGCACAGCAGCAATGTAAATGCCAGGATGGAATACAGAGATATCCCCATGAATTCAGGACAAACATCTGTGTAATCATGCTGTTAGGTCCCTTCACTGGGATAAAGGTGGTGCGAAAATGAATTAAACTAAATACATTATACACTGGATGAATAGCAACCTCCCAGCAACAACACATGTCCACTATGAGTTCAAGAGGTGACTGTGGAATGCACTCATTATGTAGGGTGTGTTTATGTCAAGAAAAAAGTTTCCTGTAAACCTGGTGTAAATGAGAGCAAAGAATACAATTCCCCGATATTTCAAAGAATGTGATGGGGTTCCTGCATGGCGGGGGGTTGGACTAGATGGCCCTTGAGGTCTCTTCCAACTCTATGATTCTATGATTCTACGACTCTACGGTTATATGCTTCAGTTATACTGCTTTCCTTATGGACAGCTGTAAAACATGAATATGGACAGACCATGCCTTGTGAT
Source organism: Phrynocephalus versicolor (assembly GCA_023846285.1). Lineage (NCBI taxonomy): Eukaryota > Metazoa > Chordata > Lepidosauria > Squamata > Agamidae > Phrynocephalus > Phrynocephalus versicolor. The sequence goes on from JAHTLZ010000016.1 coordinate 64,452,059, forward strand.
CATCCTCTAAGTAGTGGGTTCCTCCAGAAGTGGCGAAGTTAAAGGGTTTAATTTCCTCCTTTGCTGTCCTCTTTCACAGGTGGGATTGCAGAACAGCAGGTCATACATTTCAACACTGCCTGTTTCATTGATGTTGTGGTTTCCAAAAGTCTTCTCACCAAAAGCCCTTCAGTTTTACATTTAGGAAAGTTCTCATTTAGAGACATTTTCATAGTGGAGGTCATTGGATTGTAGGAAAGACTTATCTTTCTCTCTTTGCATGTATTTATGTGTCCTGTCCCGGGTTCCCATCTGGCACTGGATGAAGTCCTTGGGGCTTTAAAAGATGGCACAGAAGTAGAGATGGGCACCAAATGCAAACATGGCATTTCATTTCGTTTTTCATTTCATTGGCCTTTGTTTTGTTTAGTTTCATTTAAATTTTGTTTTTCATTTTGTTTCATTTGTTTTTAACACTGTATCCGCACCTCCCCCCCCCAATGTGCATGATCGGTTGCTCCAAGACATTTTAAATGACCTGCATATTTCCCTCCAATGCGCCCAATTGAGAGGGGAAGGCGCGGGTTGTTTAAAGTGGTTTTCCATAGGAATGCATTGCTCAATGCATTCCTATGGGAAACCTAACAAAAAAACTGAAATGGAATGGATGGAACATTTCCAGTTCTTTTCATTTCATTTTTCTTTAAAAATCATTTTGTTTTTTGTTTCGTTACAAAACAAAATGAAAAACGAAAAACAAGATTTTAAAAAACCATTTCGCGCCCATCTCTACACAGAAGCTTTGGTGACAGGGTAATTACTACATCTCATCAGAGGGAAAGCACCCTTCCATCATCTCCAAAGTACAGCAGGAAGGACTGCACCACCAATTTCCAGACATATAAAATGTATAAAATGGTTTGGACCATCTGTAACCACTTGGGGAATTCTTCTGTGCGGGAGCCTTTTTGTATAGGTTGTAAAATTATCAGGTTATGAGTAATGCCAAGTTCTCACTTACAAGCAGCCTAGCCAGTTTTCAATATCCTGTTACGACTAAGAAATAGAATACGGGCCAAAGCTACTTAGACCTAGTGTACTCACTTATGGTTTCAAGGAGTAAAGTGAATGACTTACAACTTGAGAAAGACTTCAGGGTTGTGGAAAAGCTTATACTTTATGACATTTCAAGAGCAAGGGTCTGATCTGAATGCCCACCCCAAAGGGAATTCCCAAGTGCATGACTATAATCTAACATATACTCCTGAGGCAGTTTGGACCACGGTACCCAATATTCTCTTTCATGGAACATGTAAAGATGGTGAGAGTTATAATCCAAACATCTGGAGGACACCGTGTGTGTGCTGTGGGTAGGGGAGGGTGCTGTATTTTCTTCCACTTCATTGTTCATCTTCATCCCAAATTCTTTGATGGATGTTAATAAAGAAAACAAAATTGATTTCTCTATATGCAATACCAAATTAATTGTCTCTTTTAAGGCATACTGGATTTCACAGGGATCCCTCACAGAAGGGAGTTGTGAATGTACTGTAGATGGGTATTACAGACTATTGCAACACAGACGTCACAGAAATACTTTTCTGAACATTTAAATTGATGTCTCTGAGACAGTTCTCAGATAGACATTGATATATGCTATTTTTTAAAAAATACATAAAATGTCTGTCAAGGCACATGTGTAAACATTTGTCAAGTTTTGCATCAAATTGTCTCCAGAAAGTGTTCATTCATCATGGTCAGCCACGTCTAGGGAAGGGATCTATAAGAACTGAAACAAAATCATTAATTCAGACCAGTCTGTATCTGTGTATTCCAAGCATGCTCCAGCACCTAAGGAAAAAGAAAAGCAACAAGGTAAACATTTAAGCAAATAACATTGAAAGCATCTTTGATATGTGCAAGCTGGCATAGAGGCCCAATCCTGACTGCAGTTGATGCAGGGCAATTAATTTTGTTGAAGGGAAATGAATGATGCTGGGCAATTTCCTATCACCTGTTTATATGTGAATCTCTGGATCCAAAGAGCACATTCATTGGTGGCCATATCCTTCTGCCTTTGGCATGTTTTCTCAATATGGAAACAGAGGGTGTCTGATGAGACTCTCACGATATTTTCCTGAAAACTTAATTTTTTTGAACAGCTACGGCACTTTTTTTGCCAAGTTGTCAGGTGTTTTAAATTTTGATCCAGACTATTAAATCCGATGGAAAGACTGCTGTTAAGGTAAGCCCTTTGTTAGCAAAGTGGGAACAGTGGTGTTCCCTGTGAGCTTTTAAACCCAACTTTCAGTTCAATTCTCTGGAGCAATAAAGCATGCTGAAGTTTAGTTTAAAATAAAAGTTACTAAGTTTCTTTAGAAAAAATTTTTGACAGAAAAGGCCATCCTGAGAGAAAGCCACCTGACTCAACCCCGAGCACAGGGGTGAAATATGAATCTGTTTTTTTAAAAACAGTTTTCAAAACAGGGCACTGATTTTGTACAAAGCATGCAATGTGTAGAATGTTATGTCCATGAGATTAAACAAATTAACTCTTTGTGCGTGTGTGTTTTAATTGTTTCTTCCTGAATGTTATTTTGTTTTTATTGTTCCATTCTCAAGTGATTGACTTGGTCTATAAAACTGTACATAAACTACAGCTCATGAACCCAAAATACTGCAAGATTGTACTGGATGATGACAAATTAGCAGTGCTTAGTTTTAGCCACAGCTTAATAAAATCTTCTCATCAAGGAAGTTTTGCCCTTACTGCAGAAAATGAAAGCCACCATTTGTAGACCAAAGACTGAATTGTCATTGGCCGATTCAGAATTATTTCCAAAGAACACATAATGCTCAATCTTGTGCATAATTCTTACAAGCTATCAAGTAATACTTTTTTTAAAAAGTGTTTGCAGAAGTTTAATTCTAACTTTCAGAAAAGTTTGTGAGTAGATTTAAGGAGGATGCAATCTAAATGCACTAAAAATGAAATAAAACACATTACAGATTATCATTGGCTATATCTAATGACAGCCACATAGAGCCAGGGTGGTACCACCTACTTTTCATTTTTGTTCATTTTTAGCCAAAGTAATACCACTTCCTACACACCTTACTGTGTATGCTGTATGTTATCCACATTGTATTTCATATGAAAGACACTTTACGGTGACTGACAAGTGATTGAAGATGAATTTTCCCCCCAATTTCAAAAATACTCCTAAGTGGGGAGACAGAATGGTTGCATTAGCAGAAATTATTTAAGGATTTCCACTCTTTTTTTAAAGCAGAGCCCTTATACAAATTAAACTGAGAATAGATTCAGATCTTGTAAGTAACTTGTAATTTATTGTTTCTCGTTAATGAAGATATGATCCACCACCCTGTGAATGTGACTTAATAAGGGATAATTCCATTGGTAACAACTTTGCTGCTGTTGTTTAAGGTCAATAGTGGAGGCAGAGGAGGAATGTCACAGAGGAGAAATATCACATGGGTCAAGTGCTGGCTTGCATATGTCTTGCATTGAATAGAATAGAATGGGATTTATTGTCATTGTATAAAAATACAAGATTGTGGGCGCTGATGTTATGATGGGGTGGAAAGGAGGATAGGGTAGGACAGAGCCCCCCTCCTTAAACTTTTTTTTTTTGCCTGAGCCAACTGTCACTTTGGTGGTGCTCTTATCTCATTGGATGTTGCCACAATGCAAGCTCTCGGCTGAAGTAGCCCAATGGCACAGGAAGCATTGTGCTTCAAGTCTGCAGCTTCACGCAATGTTCATGTGAATAATAATTTGATTGATTCTGTTACCTGTGACTCCTCTAGGGTAAAGGACTGGCAGTGAACCTGTGAACCAAACCGGAAAAAGCATTTTGTCTGGTGGGACACAGAGTTTATATTGGTGGTGTTAGATCTGTGATTGCCAATTAGTTGGATTATTCAAATAATCTCTTAATGTTACGATCATGGAGTGATAAATCTGGGTCTTCATAATATTCATAAGCACTGTGACAGTCTATTCATCCACTGTCATAGAAAAGTAGAAATAACTGCCATTTAGGAAAAAATTAATATTTTAAATCTCATTAAATCTTTAAAATGCCATAGATAGGCTACTTTAATATGAGTTGTAGGTTATTGAGGAGTGATAATATCTTCTTTTTAAAAAAGGAAAAGATGAAAAATGGGCATAAATGTACTTGGAAGAATTCTCCTTGGAGGGTCTTGGTGAAATAAATGGGAGCTGTACAAGACTACTTCCATGTTTTCGAGCACCTGCTATATATAGCACTTGGCACCTTAAATAGTTGCTTCTGAAATTGAAACTATGGATAACTATTCCTTTGTTGGGTACTGTAACTATTTTTAAAGCATGCTGCCAACGATTATTAGCCCCTGTTATGCAAGAAACGCTGGACGTGGAAAGGCCTAACTTTCCAAATGCTAGCCACTGAATTTATGTCAGGGCCAGACCAGAAAAAAGGTATTATTCCACACTTGACCAAGGAATGAAAGAAAGAAAGAAAGAAAGAAAGAAAGAAAGAAAGAAAGAAAAGAAAAGAAAAAAAAGAAAAAAAAAGAAAAAAAAGTGTATCTCTTAATTTATTTTTGACCTTCAGTCTGTGGGAAATATGTGTTTGAAACTACAAAAATGGGGGGTGGATGTATCCCCCATTTTTTATTTCTTATTTTACTAATTAAATTTTCCTTGAAGTTGCTCCTTCCCAATGTATTTTTGCTCCATATGATTTTGTATGTTTATATCCATAATGCCAATTTCTTCAATATCTGCATATTGAAGGAAAAAAATATTTTTTAAAAAATATATATATGCTGTACCTACCATTATGTCTCTAAACATATGCTTTATCTCCAAATATGGCTGGTGTATCCTGGTACAGTAACCCCCCGCCATTTCACGGTTCATGTACTACGGGACCGCAGTACTGCCCAGGCTCCAGCTGATTAGTACTGGGGTGGGGGAGAAAAACCTTTATTTCCCCACCCCAGTTCCAGTGAGCTGAACCCCAGGGTGTGAGGAAGGGGAGAAAAAAAGGCTTAAAAGCCTGGGCTTTTAAAACTTTTTTCTCCCTTCCGCAAGCCCCAGGCTCCAGCTAGGTGGTGGATCAGATCCCGCAACGCCGCTCACCCATGCTGCTCCAAGAAGTCTCAGGGCAGCGTGGGTGAGCAGCGGTGGGGGATCAGATTCCCTCAACACCACTCACCCACTGCTCGCCTGCACTGCCTCAAGACTTCTCGGAGCAGTGTGCGCAAGCGGCGTGATCAGATCCCCCAATGCTGCTCAACCGTGCTGATCCAGGAAGTCTTAGGGCAGTGTGGGCGAGCGGTGGCAGGGGATCAGATCCCCCAACGCCGCTCACCCACCGCTCGCCCATGCTGCTCCCAGATGTCTCAGGGCAGCACAGGCAAGCATTGGCGGGGGTCAGATCCCCCCACCCCCATGACCCACCCGACCTGCAGCTGCATATCATGGATTTTCAGTCATTGCAGGTTGGGTGGGTCCCTAACCCCCATGATAGGCAGGGGGTTACTGTATCATGCATTTCAGAAGGCATCTCTACTATAATGTCTACGAGGATTTCCAGTTGTCCAGTTGATCTCCCTTCTCTCCTTTCAAAGTGTGTTATTGTCAGTCCACAAGGGGACAGTGTGAATTATCTCCCACCTGCACCACCGTTGTCTAACAATATCTGAATATGTGTTTGGATAAATACAAATATGTGTTTATCCCTCTCTAAGCGGGAGCTCTAGAAAAAGTGGGAGTTCATGCCAAGCATGGATTGTTGGGTTGAGGGAACACCTTATCCCACTATTTCAGGAGAAAGTACTGGTCATAAGCCACCCTGGCTTCCAGTTCACAATGGAGAACCTAGTGAGTGCTCTCCATGTTAGAATGTCACCTTCCTGTTAAAGGATGATTACAGAACAGGAAATGAAGGTGGGTTAAAACTAGCCTTTTGAATTGTGCCCGGAAATGGAAGGCCTTTCTCTTGTGGCAGGCATTTCCTTCGTCACTGTTTCTCTAATAGAGGTGATAAATTGGATTGGGTTTTACTTTGGTTTCTTTTAAATCTGTTTTTGTAATGATTTTACAGAAAAAAAATATAATGTTTACTTATTTTTCATAATTGAATAATCTAATGTTTTTAGCTTTTAATATGCCAGATGGGTGGGGTATAAATTTAATTAATAAATAAAATATTGTAATATTGTAATATTCTCATGATGTAAATCACCTTGGGTCCTTTTTTAAGGAGAAAGGTGGGCTAAAATATTTGAAAGTGAGTAAAATAGAATAAACAACATCATAAGCCACTTTTAAGAGATGTGCCTTCACACCTTTTCAAGAAAGCTGCTGAGAATGGAAATTATTGCAGTGACTGAGGGATGTGCCTTCCATTGTTCAGAAGCCATGCAGAAGGAAACACCCTCCTTCAAAGTTTTCAGTAAGCTGCAAAAATGTGGGAATATCTTATAATTAACCAACTGCATTACTGTAGCAGTAAGAAATAAGAATCTCTCTGGTGCTGTGTTTCAGGTCACCCTGTTTAGATTTCCTCAGTTTCCAGATAGCAATGTAGTAGTTAAATTATTAGATTTTAAATGACAATAATTAGCCTATTAAGATGATTAATGCTTATTCGTGATGTTTTAATTTGCATGCTATAAACGTGTGTGGGACAGCTAATTTGAATTTATGCCAGCTAGAGTATTTAGCTTTCATATACGACTTTGTTTGCCTTCCCAGTACGGAATAATAGACAAGAATAATCATAGCCAGGGAGTAAGGTCAGCAAATTTCCTCTTCTCTTTGTGATGTGTAACTTAGTGTGCAAATTGCCAAGGAAAAGTTTGCTTGCATTGGGTTATCCTAAGAGGGATTTTCTGAATAATATTTAATGGAACATTAGCCAAGATACTACTTCTGTCATTCTCTCAGCCAGGTGAAAGCCATCTGTCGTAGGCTGGTTGTGCGTCTTTTCTCTGCAAATTGAAGATGGTAGCAAGGTCATTTGTCTGCATCTTGTGATCAGCACTACATTTGTATATTTATATATTAATTTATAAAAATCAATTAAATGATAATTAAACCACTGGTCCTGAGCCAAATGTACACTGCAAATGATATGTGTTTTGTTCAAACAACCATGGCTGGAGTCAAGTTCTTCAGGGCGTGATCATTCTTATTCACTTCCCCTCTTTCTCTCTCTCTCATTGTGGCTATCCATGGGATATCCTTGTCCAGGCCCATTTGTTTTAGAATATTAAAAAGTTTATCATCTTTGACTGAGTCAAACGCTTTTTCATAATCAGTGAAGCAAACATAAACATTAACATTGACGTCGAGACATCACCGGACTAGTAGTTGAAGACTATATAATGCCTCCCGAGTTCCAGATCCATTCCTGAATCCATTCCAGAGCTCTCTTCACACTGCCGATATATTCTTAAATGCAAGACTTTTAAAAATAACTTCAGGATGTGACTCAACAAGCTGATTGTCCGGAATTCATTACAAGTTTTTGTACTAGGTTTCTTTGGAAGTAGCATAAAAGTGGATTTGAGACAGTCCTGTGGGATGGTTCCACTTCTATATTTGCTGTTGTATAGATTGACCAGAAGGGAAAGGGATTGTTCTTCCTTCAGCAATTTCAAAATTTCCGTATATATTTCATTGTGGCATGTTCTACCTCTTCCCTCATGATAACTACACCATCATCTAACTTGACACCATGGTCAATACTTCTGTTATCCTTAAAGAGATGTTCTATATATTCCTTCCACTCCTGTAGTTTCTCCTCAGTGCTTGTCAATGTACAGTGTTCCCTGCCCTTTCACAGTTCATATACTGTGGTCCTGCTATATCGCGGACCGCAGTACCCAAAAGGGCTTGGGGGGGGGAGATGGGCCGCTTTCCACCACCCATGGGGTGGTGGAAAGTGATGCGCAATAAATGCCTTCAGCAAAGGAGGCAAGCACTTGCCTCCCTTGCTGAATGTCCCTTTAAACCTCACACGCCGCTTACCCGTACCCGCCCTGGGGGTGCTGAAAGCATTTTATACCAATCCGACCTGCATCCGCATATTGTGGATTTTCAATGATCACGGGTTGGCTTGGTCCCTAACCACCATGATAGATGGGGGGGGGGTTACTGTACTACCATTCTTGCCAATAAGAGATTCATTTCCTCTACTGCTCTACACACCTGCTGCTTGCCTTATTTTCTTGTACATGTTAAATGAATCATGCTTAGTATCCAATTCTCCGATTTCGCTACATTCCTTTGAAAGTTTTTCTTCCTTCACCATTCTTATTTTCTGCCATATTTCTTTCTGCAGTTGTTTAAATATTTCAGGATCTCCATTTTTCATCTCTCTTCTATGATCTATGAGGTCCAGAACTTCATCTGTCATCCAAGGTCTGATCTTCTTTCTCTCAATCATCTTTAATTTATCTTGGCACACTTCATTCACAGCAGCTTTTATTTGGCTCCAGGTGTTTTCAAATTCATCTACATCTGCTTTTTCCTCAATGGTTTCAAATTTTGTGCTCAGGATTGATTGAACTTCAGTTCTTGATTGGTCCTGAAGCATAGAAATTACAATTTGACTATTTGTCACCTTTGACTGACATTTCTTCAAAATAAGGTTCACTGTTGCTAACAAAAAATTATGATCTGAATTAATACCTGCACCAGGGTATGTTTTCACACATTTAATTGAATTCTGAAACATTTATTAATCAATACATAATCAATTTGATTCCTGATATTCCTGTCATCATTTGAGGTCCACGTATAAAGACGGCATGGTTGCATCTGGAAATATGTATTTGCTGTTATAAGTTCTTTTTCTTGACATAACTGAATTAATTGGTCACCTCGCTCATTACCAATTCTTAACTCAAAATTACCTACTGCTTTGGCCCGTTGGCCTTGTCCTATCCTTGCACTGAAATCACTTATTACTATGATTTGGTAAATGATAACACACTCTTCGAGTATAAAATTCTTCTATAACATTATCTAAAAGCTTCAATGTCGGTGCATGCACCTGGAAAAGATTTACCAAGATAGGTTGTGCATTAAGTTGGGGGGGGGGATGACTGTCTGACGCTGGCACAAACTTTCTGAAGTCTTACTGATGTTTGGATGGACTATGAATCCCTCTCTGTTAAAGTGATGAGGTTTGTTGTTACCAGCATAGTGTACATGAAATCCATCTACTGCACACTTTTCCTGAATGAGGCCGACACAACTCACAAATACCAAGGATATCAATATTAAGTCTTTCCATTTGTGTTGTGAGTTCCCCACATTGAAATAAGCTTTTGATTGTGTTCAGTGGTCTGCGTTAAAACTTCTATTAGAGAAATGGGGTTTTGGAGAAAATTTTTTAAGTGTAATAAATCAACTCTACTCAGATAGTACTTCGTCAATTATAGTTAATGATGGGATGACAGAACAGATTACCTTAGGCCGAGGAATGAGACAAGGATGTCCTTTATCACCAGTTCTGTTTTGCATAGTTATAGAGCTATTTGCAAATGCAATAAGGGATGATCAACTAATCAAAGGTATGGGGAAGGAGGGGAAGATTAAAATTAGTTTATTTGCGGATGACGCCTTGTTAACAATAAAAAATCCATTAGAAAATATACCAAGAATAAAATCACATTTAAAGGAATTTGCCGAAACAACTGGATTATGTGTAAACTGGCAAAAATCAGAAATTATGCTGTTCAATCATGATAACCGAGATATGGAGGAGATCTCCAACTATGGATTGAAAGTTTGGAAATATATGAAATATTTAGGGATACTTCTAGACAAAGATATGCGTAAGACCAAAGAACGGAACTTTATCAAAATAAAGGAAGAGATTAGAAATAAATTACAAAATTATTCCAAATTAAATCTATCATGGTTTGGTAGAATAGCAATGGTAAAAATGAAAATACTTCCTAAAATTAACTTCCTTTTTAGAATGCTACCCATTCAGTATACAGAAGCTGAAATTAGAGCTTATCAAGATCTCATAAATAGATACTGTAATGGTGGTAAAAAAAGCAAGAATAAGTAAAAGCTTTTGGTATAGATCTCAAAAGGATGGAGGTATAGGTATACCTAATCTTAGAATCTATTATACAGCTAACCAGCTTAGTTGTGTGGGGGAAGTATTATTTAAACCCAAAAAATTAATATGGTGGGAACTTGAATCAGATGAGTTAAGTGGAGATATAAATAAATACTTGCTTACTCTCCTCCAAAAAAGATATCCAATTAAAAACCCGCTCCTGAGTTCCCTATTGTCCACTTGGAAAAAGTATGGAAGGAAACTGGTACCGGAAGGATCCCCTCTCAGTTTGGTGATAGATCAGATAAATTTCCCCACGAATATGAAGAAATACAGAGAATTATTTAAAACAATGGAAGTGGCAAGATTAAAAGACTGGATTAAAAAGATGAGAACAAAGCAGGAAATTAAGCGCATACTGCAAGCCAAGGATTTATCTTGGTTGAATTATGCCCAATTAGAAAGTTGGACGAAAGAATGGACAAGGAGAAATATACAACTCAGAGAATATACAAAGTTTGAGCAATTCCTGTTACATATGAACCAGAGAAAGGAAATACAGGGAAAGGAGCAGTAGGTAAAATATACAAAATAATCCAGGATTCACTTGAGGAAAGGGAGCTAGGCACAATAAGAGAGGTTTGGAAACAAGACATAGATAAAGAAATAAATAACGACGAATGGAAAAGAATTTGGAATTTGAGGATTTTACTATCATTATCAGTCAGAATAAAAGAAAATTACTTTAAACTAGTTTTAAGATGGTATATGACACCAGTCAGACTGAATAGAATGAACCCAAGATATTCTAAGCTCTGCTGGAAATGTGAAAAAAAGATAGGCACCTATATTGATCTTTGGTGGGAATGTGAAATAGTTCAAAAGTTTTGGCAACAGATTTTTTGTGAGATAAGAGAAATACTACAAACTGATATTAAATGTGAACCAGAAACTGCATTGTTATCATTACCACCTATTAATGAATATGATATGAAAACAAAATAATTAATTGCAAATCTTATGACAGCAGCAAGATTGATTATAGCTAAAAATTGGAAACTGAAATTAGATTTTAAAATTGCTGACTGGTATAAGGAAGTGTGGGATATAGCTTTAAATGATAAATTATCCTGTAATATAAAAGTTTTGCGAGGGGAAATGAAAAAGGATATTTTTTATGATATTTGGGGGAAATTTATAGAGTATGTACTACTAAAAGGGAAAGGGACACAACCGACGTATAATCCAACACAGTTCTGGAGAAAAGGACCTTAAGAAGCCAACTAGAAAAAAAAGATGAAGAAGGAAGAGAAGATTTAAGAACACTGGATGGTCCCGGGGGGTGGGGGTGCACTTTGTAGTGTTTGATGGTATTATTATTTATTATTGTTTATTGTATGTTTGTATGTCTGTAATAATTAATAATAATAATAAAAAAGAAACAAGCTGTGAACATTCCAGGTAGCTATCCTTCTCATGTCTGGCCCGGAGATTCTTAGCACCCCCTACCCACTGAAGGGCTGCCGGGCACTGGGAGCCAAGGCTTTAGGTTTTCCAGTCATGCTAAAGATTTGCCTGGGGAAGTTATCTTAAGTGAAGTGGTTTCCCTCTTGCCTACTTCACTGCCATTACTGGCCATTATGTCAGCTGCCCATTATGGATCAGACACTATTTGAAGCTGCCCACTCTGGACCAGACGCTTCTGGGGTGGACACCATTAGTCTGGTTTCTCCACTGAGACCTGTCTGGCCTGGGAGACTCTTCTGGTAGCAATGCCATTGCAGCATAGCTCTCAGTTTCACTGAAGCACCCAAGCTCCTCCGCCTCATCAAGGCCTGTGTCCATGGGGGAGTGTTGAAAACATGAAACATTCAGTTCCAAAAGAATATTGCTACAGTTCAAAATTTAAGAACTGTTTTATGTTAGTTGGTGTTAAAAAATAAGATAGTGTGGGAAAAGTAATATTTTGCTTTTGCTTTTGTAAATGAATCCTCCAGACACCCTTATTATTATTTTTATGTAACTAGAGTTACTATAGAGTTACTATATTCCTTGCACACCACCAGATGCAGATCCCTGTCCATAGGTAGGGATAAGGTTTTCCAACAAGTATTTGTGGATGTTCATTGCTGTGGCTCATAATATCTGAAATGCATGAATGTTCCAGTAGAATGACAACTAACTCGTGCTTACTTCCTATTTCCCTCTTTCCAATACTGTAACAGAAGATGGACTTGTAATCATCTCTGTTGTAGAGATAATATGAGATCAGGTTATTGTGGAGATTGCAACTTTGTCTTTGATATCTGAGGTGAATAATCACTTGTTCCTATGGCCTTCAGATGTTCTAGGGCCGGCTGGAGATGGGAGAGTAGGAAGCAGACTGAGAGAGCAGCTTTAGTACATGGCAATCTTAAACGTTATCTGCTTGCTTATAAACACAGTAATTAGATCAACTTCCTTATGTGTCAAGAATAAATATATCAACATATTTGGGGGGGCTTCCATGAAATTTAAGCTTCAATGCCCTCCTCCTCACCTTGCCTTTGTAGCCTGATCAGCTTTCAAGAGTTCCCACTCAATTTAAACCTCCAGGAATGGAGAATTTTACCAAAAGGAGAAGTCATACTACCTGGCTGAAAGCCTGCAGTTCTATTAGCAGCATTTGGCGACTGTTAAGAGGGCAGAGAGTTTTCACAAAAAGGGTTCTTTTTCCTGTCGAGGACAGGGTCCGCAACATTCTGCTGCTTGCCTGGAAACTGCAGCAGTCCAGACGTTGGACTGTTATTTGGGCCCCATGGATACCCGTTCTTTTGCTCTGCATTTTTTTTTCAGCCTTAAAGAAATGGTTTCAGTGCTTTGAATAGAGGGGGTCTGATTGATAAGCCAGTTTCAGCCAAACCTGCTTTTGCTAATTGTCTTTCAAATGCCCTCATTAATCAAACTGAGGAGCTACTCTGAAGGGAGGGCTGTCAGTGTTTTCATGATTTCCTACCTCTCCCCTCGCAGTGTGAAGCCTGGCTGCCTACCCAAACCATGGCCTTTAAAGCAGTTCGAGTGCTTGTTCACCGCAGAGCACACCTGGCTTGGGCGGGATGGGGGCTTACCCAACTCTGAGGCATGATCTGTCTCCAGAGACCAATTTAGCAGTTATTTAATGATTCATAGCTTGATGTCTGGAAATGAGTGCTCCACATGATAACATACATAAACAAATTTAATTAGTTCTCCTCCCCCCATTTTTTTTGCATAAGTAGCCACTAGTGTATACAAGGCTGCAAGCACACCCAGGTAGGTGGCTTGAAAAAGCCATTTAATGTAGTTAACTGTGTGTATGCGGCTAATATTATTGTGATTGCTTTTATCTGCCACTGATCTTCACTTGTTTTTCTTTCTTGTAGTGCCAGGCTTGGTTTAGCAAGAAACCTGGTTGTCTTCGACTGCACTGCATTAGCCTTAAAACACACAGCTATAGGAAAAACGGCACACAGAGTAAATTACTGCACCCCTCCGATGCACGTACAAGTAGAGAGGCAGTGCACAAAAATCAGCTACAAAATGCATTATTTGGTTGGTACTTAAAATGCTACTGTATCATTGTGCAGCAAAATGTGTTACAGCATAATGGTAGAGTAGCATTTTACTCTTTATAACAGCTACAAAAAAACCCCAAATATAAATATAAATTATGTGATCCTTCCCATTGAATGCTTCATTTTAGAATCATTCTCACCACCCCCTCATTTATTTCAATGCCTTATTATGCAAACATTGTTATACAAAACAATCATATATCCACTTCTTGGGGTGGGGGGAGAAGCCCCACTGAACTCAGTGGGATGTCCTTCTGGATAGTATTGTGTGTGTGTGTCAGTGAATAGATGTGTGTGTTATTTGCGTATCCCAGTAAAATGTAGTTGTTTCTCTCTCTCTCTCTCTCTCTCTCTCTCTCTCTCTCTCTCTCTGTGTGTGTGTGTGTGTGTGTGTGTGTATTACTTAACTCATCATATGCAGTTGTGGCCAAATTTGATTGTATCATGAAAGGGTTTGCCTATAGATACACACAATGCTGATCTTATAGTTGCTGTCATATAGGCCAGTCCACATATATGTTGATATAAACTACTGTGCAGAGGGTGTTCTAGGTACATATAAGGGCCAGTATCATGTCCTTACTGGGCTGTATCTGTATTTAGATCCCTTCATGTAAAAAAGATAAATTTGTAAATTGATTTGTGTCCAGAGTGCAGATCAAATCACTTTGGGCACAAATAATTTCCACCTTTTTTGTCTTTCTTTTTTAAAAAGCAAAATTTAAAGATACAGTATTTTAATGCAAATTCCTAAAGAAATTTGGCAGATTTACTCCCTTCTTTAATATCTATCATCTCACCTGATCTCAGTACAAAACATATACTGTATAAAAGATATAGAGAATTGCATAAAAGCATACAAAACACATATATATGTTTTATATGTTTTAGGTAATTCTCTGTATCTTTTGTTGTTTCTGTTTTTTCATTTTTGTTTCTTTTCTGTCAGCTTTTTTGTTCAGTTATTTAATTTACAGTATATTTTTAATTTTTGCTATTTAGTCATATCTACTAATACTCTTGTTAGTTTAGATCATGTACTGTAGTATTTAAGTACAAGCTACTGGAGTATAAACTCTTATAGATATTTAAATAATTCCTTCTTTACTATATGTAATTGATTCACCTATGTGTTTGCTTTCTATGCTTTTTAAAATTTCTACTAGGTCTGTGCAAGGGTCCCTTAATTCAATTCAGGACTCAATAAGATCCCTATCTTATTTGCTTTGGACCAGTAGAGATCTGAATCTGAATTGAAAGCAGTGTTTGAGATCTTCATACCTCTCACTGATTTGTATTTGGAAATGCTAAAACCTGCATCTTTTTCATTTTTTTCAAAGGTATGCATGAAATATATATTTGAATAGAGAGCTTCAGTGACATCACAAAACCCCTTGTTGCAAAAGCTGTGATTGGAAAGCAGTTTAAAGGTTTCTTTCCAGAGGCTACAAGCTAAAAACCCCAATGAGGAAAAGACAATTCTGCTTTTCACATGACCCTTAGGATTTTACTTATACAGTGCTGATTTGCAACATTTAAATTCCATCTTTAATTTAACAGATAAATGCTGAAGCGGATTAATCTGGATCTAGCTCTGATTCAGTATGGAGCGAACCAATTATCTTCAGACCTGGGTTGAACTACTTCAAATTGGCAAGATTTGGTTCAGCATTCGAAACAAGGATGCATTGCATGGCATTGACAACGATCGGTTGCACAGTCTTGGTGTTCATTGTCTTTTTTGTTTTCATGTTTTTGCATCTTTCTTTTTGCATTACTTTTTGGAGCTATAGGATATATTTTTATCCTCTGCAGAAGAATTCAGAATCAACAGAAATAGCCCACCTTCTCTTTTCTTGCTCATGGAAGACTTTACTAGATCAGAGAATCTTCGGTCAGTGCAGGGGATGTAAATGGGTGCATTTGCAGTACATGAGATAGTAATTCATGGTAGGAACACAATAGCCGTGCTCAGCCATCATACTGAATAGAGATGGGCACGACTTAGCGGTATTTCCGTTTCCGTTACTCGTTTCCGTTACTCTACGGAAACGGAAACGGGAATTACTCCGCCAGACTTCGAGCTCGAACTGACGAACGAACAATTTGGTCTGATTTGTCGTGCTCGTTACTTGCATCGCGCGATCGCGCGCGATGCCAAGCGGCACAGAAAAAAAGTTTTTAAAAGTTAAAAAGCCCGGTTCCCGGCCAAAAAGCAGGCGGAAATATGCCTGCCGTGCCTCAGGGCACCTACCAGAGGGGTGGTTTCTGGAGGTCCCCGCCCGGCCTCCCCCCCTCCTCCGTCCTGGGATGCTCTGGTGTGGTGGTGGGACTCGCCCGCCGCAAAAAGCCCAGTCTCGCCGCCGGCCGCCAAAGCGCAACCAAGCGGCACGGACGGCGCAGGAAAAAACTTTTTTAAACTCTCCCCCGGGTCTCCCCCCCACCCATTCCCGGGCCAAAAAGCAGGCGGAAAATGCCCGCTTGACTAAGGGCACTCACTCAGTAGGGCACCTACCGGAGGGGGGGTTTCTGGTCTGGAGGGGGGTGTCCCGGCTTCCCCCGTCCTGGGCAGCCGGACTCGAGTCGCCTCGTCGCCATGCCATGCGGTGCGGGCGGGGGATCGAAAATGGGGCGGCGAATGCAATATTGTTTTTGAAATCGTGGTCCAAAAACACACAAGCACAACAGAAACACGCGGAAATGTATGAACTGCCAGATTTTTCACAGTAGCAGTGGTTTTTTTCTTGCAACAAAATGTCTCTCCTCTCCTCCTCTGTCCTCCATTGATTTTATTTTATTTTATTTTATTTTACACCTGCGCAGTGTGCAATGATGGGCTGGCCCAGTGGCCTGGCCAGCCATGTGGGAGGGGACGACCATGCAAATTTTTGGAGCCATCTCACCAATCGCATGGCCACTTGGCCACTGAGACTTCTGGGATGTGCCAAAAAGCCCCCTAAAACTTGCCCTAGCCCCCTAACCCGCTAACCCTAATCCTTGACTCCTTACCCATACATCACAGACTGTCTTCTTAGTGGGTCAGAGAGGCACCCAGAGGTGCAACCCAATAGCCCACCGTAACCTTACCCGTCATTAGCCTAACCCTAGCCCTAACCCTAATCCACCTTAGCCCATAGCCAGATCGACTTGCACTGCACTACACACGCAAGTACGATTCCCTTCTGTGGGACGTGATGGCAGGTGCGACCCGCTCGTGGGACAAGGTGCTTGAGCAGGTGCAGTGGCACTGCCTGGCCTGCAAATGGCTGGCGACACGCTCGTACCACGGTATCAAGTACTCGAGCAGGTCTCACTCTGCCTGCAAATGGTATGCATAACCATATGGTTGTGCATGCCATTTTGCAGCAGCAGCAGGTGAGGATGGGAGACCCCCATGTTGAGGGGTCTCTTGGAGCCTGCTGCTGCTGTCCCCTTTATAGCGGGCCGGCGGAGGCACCCACCCCACAGAGGTGCCTCCAGGAGCCCGCTACCCCCCCCAAAAACCAGTATAACGATAACGAAAAAACGAAAAATGAAACGACTAATTTTTTCCGATTTTTCGCGAAAACGGAAACGAAACGACTCGGACCCTAGCCGAAAAAGAAAACGAAAACGAAGTTTTTTTCCTGAGTCGTGCCCATCTCTAATACTGAAATGTGATTTAGCAAGAGGCAAGGATTCTGATCTTCTTCTGGGTTTGTAAACTTCCCAAGGACTGTGAGGAGGAACATAAGAACAGCCTTGCTGGAACAGGTCACGGCCCATCCAGTCCAGGAGAAACATCACATCTACTTTTGATTAACAATGATTTGTTTGCAATCCCATTGCCCACCCAGCCCAGAATAACAAGGCGAGGCACAAATTTTGGTCTTAAAATTCGGCTACAACTTTATTAAAAAGACTATTTAACCTTTTATTAAGCTCCTTTATTACAAGGGGGCCTGCATGTTATGCAAGTAGATGTGGACTTTGAGACTATATTGACCTCCAGTCCATGCCTGATTTCAGCACCTTCAGAAGCATGCTGCCCACCTGTTCAGCACACACTCAAAATCTTGTGGTCTGAATCCCCTGAGGCCACCCTCAAGCCCAGCCTAATTAACCATGCTCAGCATCCTTTGTATCTTCCTTAAGTATCTTCCTCAGCTCCCCTTCATTTATTAATTCCAATATGAGGGCTGCCCTGAAACCCTTGGATTCCTTAACATGGAACTCCCCTGACTTCTTTATTCTCTTACACTTCTTGCTGTTGTGACCTAGAAAACACGACTGCTAACCTAACCCTGGAGTGAGAAGGGGATGGGGGAAAACTCATCAATACCTAACAGCCAATAAGCATAAAAGTCAAAAATTCCCATCTGGCCCATGCGTGACTAGCTACTCTCATTCTCACTGCAAAATGGGTGGGAAGGTTGCTCAACACTGCAGAAGAGGCTGGAGTATTCTTGAGCAGCCTATATAGAGGCAGCCTGGCCACTGCCAGTTCTGCTCCACAGCGAATGCTTTTTTGCGCCTCTATCTGAGCAGGCGGGCAAAGAAGCCCTCCCTCGGAGTTCTCTGGAATGGAGCAACCTTTGTTCAAACAATGTAACTTTTAGGAAGCAAATTGCCATAAGTTCAGCAAAGCCTGTATGTTCAGCAAAGCATGTTCAGTTGTGTAACTTGGTGTGCAACGGATAATGCCTATGAAATTTTTGCAACGTATTACATTTTGCTTCCAAATGTTAACACCATGTACAGTGGGACCTCTTAAGACAAATGCCCCTTGAGACAATATATATATAAGGCAAATGAAATTTCTGGGAATAGGGTTGCTTCCTAAGATGAAAATTCCCTATGGGATGCTTTGCAAGATGAAAATCCTTTCTGCATTTCGAAACAAGTACCCAGGATGCATTGTGGCCCTATAGTTTGTGGAGGGGTGGGAGGAGTTATTTTGTCAAGATTTGGACCCATTCTAGACATTGTTTTGCAGCAGTTTTTGAACTTTTAGAACTTGGAAGTGCAGGGAGCTGAGGTTTCTTTGCTTTCTTTTGTGTTTTTGCATTGTTTTCCATTGCACTTTTGGCGGGAACAGACTGGGGTTTGTCTTGATGCTTTCTTGTCTTCATCTTTGCATTGCCTTTCATTGCCCTTTTGGCAGGAATGACCTGGCGTTTGTCTTGCTGCTTATTTTGGCCATATTTACATTGCACTGCAGGTGGGGTATTCTGGGGGGTGTATGTCTCTGCATGCCTTTAAACTGCACTTTATAAATAGGTCTGGGGAAATGGCTTTTTGAGCCTTTTTTCTGACCTCTGGAATGGATTAATCGGTTTCCTATTCAATCTTATAGGAAACTGTGTTTCGCAAGATGAATTTTTGGTAAAATGAAACAACCTGTACAATAGAGATGGGCACGACCAGAAAAAATTATGTTTTGAGTTGTCGTTTTTTGGGATGGGTCCGTTTCGGGTCGTTTCCGTTTGTTGCGAAATTTTTCAAAAATTTGTCGTTTTTTCGTTTTTTCGTTTGTCGTTTCTACCCGCTTTTTGCGCAATTTTAAAGCATTTCCGGGGGCTGCCAGAGCTTTTTATGCCCTCTGTGGCTGCCAGACCTGCCCAGTCTGCAACCTGGGCATGCTATTGGTTGAAGTTTTCCAAGAATTTACATGATCCCATCACATGGCTTGCCTCCATGTTGTGGCTGGAGTGGCTGGCGACATCCATTTTGTCATCCTTATCGCAATGGGAGAAGACAAAACCAAATGTTTTAAGGACCCCAACCCCCTGGTAGGTAATAATTTCAAATAATTCTCGCATTATCGCTGCATTTTAATGGATGTCCAGGGCGTTTTAATACCCAAGAAATCAATAGTAGGCATCTAGGAGCCATTTTGGGTCAATGTCCCCAACTCCCCTTAAAGGAAAAAAAATACAGCAATCTGAGAAAAGACATAAATGCACGTTTTAAGGACCCCCACCCCCCTGGTAGGTATTATCAGATAGTATAAATAATTATCGCTGCATTTTTATGGATGTCCAGGGCGTTTTTTAACATTTAAAAAACAGCTCATTTCATTGCACGCCACCAGTAACGGAAATGAAACTAACGACCACAATTTTCATAGGTTGTTTCATTTTGTTCAATTTCCAGCTCAATTTTCGTTTGTCGTTTCGTTACGTAACGGAAACAACAAACGAAAATGGAAACGAAAATTTCGCCGAGTTGTGCCCATGTCTACTGTACAATGAATTATATTTGTCTTAAGATGTACTACTGTATGTAATTATGCAACAGGATTTCAGCCATAGTGCCAAGTGAACCCAGTAAATCATGGTTCATTTCACAATGCTTAGTTTCCAACAAGCCGAATTTAATCATGACTTACTTGTTTAAAATAATTATAGTTAAGAGTAATCACAGTTCCAGTTTGTATTACTGACAATCTGTGGCATTTAATAGTTGAAAGGAAAGCTCAAAATATTTCTTCCTGAATATGGAGGAAGGCTAAATACATGTAAATCCGAGGAAATGCTGATTCCTTAATGCATAGCTGGTGAGACATCCAAATGTAGCTCTTAAATTGAATATATTTTAACAAACCTAATAATATGTTATTGTCTGTGCTTTGCCTAGAAGGATAGATACATTTAGTTTCTTTGTGTATCTTAAAATGCCTTGTAGTTTTTTTTCACCTCTAAATTAAAATCAATTAACTGTGCATGTTATTTAAATTAAAAGATATGGAGTGAGGTACGATGTATTATCATGAAAGTTTTTTCTTCAGAATTATTTATTAGGATTGGCCTTATAGAGTGAGACATTTTGTGCTAGAATGTTATTTTACAAAATAAGATGAGAAGAGAAACAGTTTATAAAACTTGTAATGGAAGCATATCTGTTAGTTCATACCTGGTGATAGTGATATTAGAGACCACTGTACTCTGAAAGGGGGAAATGCAGTAATTATGGGATGGTATTAATGGGGGGCAGTGGAAGCACATATCTTGCCTTATAAGCTAAATACTGAAGGGTCATGGATTAGGAGATACCACCAGTGGGTCTACAGAGCACATCACTGAATACATGGTTGATGTTGGTCACTGCTCTTAATGGATCATTTGTCCCCCCAAAATAATGCACAAATTGTCCAGATGGGGTGGGGGAGGCCACAGTGAGGAGAAACATCAAGTTAAGAGTAGAAAAGGCAATGACACTTGTGAATAATTGGCACTTTTCCTATAGGAAAACACAGAAACACACCAGGGTTTTGCAGTGTGCAAGATTTCAGTATTGAAAGAAATGAAAGTCTATTTGAGACTGAGTAAGACTGTAACTGGGCTGAATGATGTTCCTTTCAATTGTGTTAGTAATAGCTGATACATCTGTACTGAAGGCACATCACTTATACTTTTAAGAGAGATGTTAGGAAGTGGACATTGATGATAATAGATTGAAGCAACATGACTGCAGTGGAAGAGAGAATACAACTCTGCTTAATGGAGTTTGCTTGTTTGTCTGTCTTTCATTCTGTCTGTTTATTGTGCTTTTTATTGTTTAAGTCTGTCTTGCTGCATTCTTCAGAGTTCCTACAGCTAACACGGAATGCAACAACGACCTCAAATTAATTGCTTCCCACACCCATTTTCCTGAAATGTGGGTTTATTCACATCTATTTTCCTTGGAGGAGACACCACCAGAAAACAATTTTCACAGTTTGTTTACTTGCAAATTCACACACTGAGTAGGTATTTTAGGGGTTAGCCAGGAAGAACACAAGCAGTAATCATGGTATAGCAATATTAGTTCAGTACTCACAAATTCCAAACCAGTCTCAGTACTACATTTATCACAACTTCCACCCTCAATCTCTTCCAGAAAAGCCAGAATGACTGATGGTTTGATTGGTGTGGAATAAAATATAAAGGCCACTAAGCCATTCTAATGAGTAACACTGGAATAAGCATCTTTTTATGAAGAAACAGCTCAAGCAAATGTCTGGTTAAACAGTTTCTCACTTGCTTAGTTTCTCCATGTTAATGCCACATGGCCAGGAATTTCAACAATAATCACAAAGAAGCACATATCACAAGAAGAAGAAGAAGAAGAAGAAGAAGAAGAAGAAGAAGAAGAAGAAGAAGAAGAAGAAGAAGAAGAAGAAGAAGAAGAAGAAGAAGAAGAA
>JAHTLZ010000016.1:64480325-64494134 GCA_023846285.1 Phrynocephalus versicolor
TAATAATAATAATAATAATAATAATAATAATAATAATAATAATAATACATCTTGCAACTAAAGCATCCCTGAGCCAAGATCTCCTTCCATATAGCTTCCTGACCCTGCATTCTGATAGGACGCATCTGTTTTTTAATTTTCTATCATCAGTATCCCTTTAACCTTTGAAACTGCCATAAAATGGCATTACAGGGGTGATGAGTGAAGGGCTTGTAATAGTTTACTACATAAGGTGTCATACAGAATAATACTAATACAAATAATGATGATAGTCATTGGTGGTGGGGAAGAGAGGTGGGTTAGGTTTTTTATATTTTATTAAAAGGTAGCAGGAGATTTTGTTTTTCTCCTTTGTTTCTTGTCCACCTTCATTAATGGTCCATTTGCCTTCTGGCTCCATGGGGTCAGGATATTAAAAAGTAGTCTCCATGCTCAGCTATCTTTAAATCCCCATAAAATACCCTTGTATGATTTAGAAGGACGAAGAAAGCATGTCCAGGGTGTTAATACAACCAAACAGATCTTACAACTGTATGGTAGAACTCAAACTATGAAATTAGTTGTATAATAAAATCATTCAACAATGGCATATAATGAGTAAAGAAAAGAGAATCCTGTTCAATGTAATTCAATACAAAGTACCTTGCCCAGAATAATTAGGTATAATTTTCATCCTTTTAATCTCTTTCTCTTTCTGTTTAACTATGTGTAATTAAATGTGTCTTTGAACAATGCTAGAGACCACTGACATTGTAAATCTTTATGTTCCCTTACATGTAACTTTCCTTAAATGACTATGAATGGCTTCAGATGAGACAGCTGTTTAAGTTAAACAGGAACTGTATGAAGAGTAGAGGTGAGATCATCATCTGTTTAGTGGAATCACCATGGATTTTAGAGGTCGGACCCAATGCCTATTTGGATCAGGCATCTGAGATAAGTTCCAAACATCTCACCCACGATTTGCAGCATGACATTTATCAGGTACTATAAACAAGTCCATGTCCAGCTGTTGAGAGCTAGATTGGGAGCCATTACTGGTCCCGTTTTCCCCTGCAGGATAAAAGGCAATCCAATCCCAGCAGAGTGGCTGCTGCCAACTTCTCTACAGGGAGGTTTAACCCCTTCTTAGGGGTACCAGGCAGGACAATATGGAGGTCTATCTGCCCTTGCTGTGTCACCACAATGTCAAAAAGGAAGTCAGAAAAAGATGAGTCTTGATCATGCTAATCAGGGTTCCTTGAGGTGTAGTGTGGTTGATCATTGCATGTGGATGCAAGGATCCACTCAAATTATATGCTGCATATTCAAAGCAACTTTGTTTAGCATGAGCTAGACCAGTGTTGGCGAACCTATGGTACAGGTGCCAAAGGTGGCACCCGACATCAACCTTTCACAGCAACTTGTATTCAGGTTAAATTGCAGTATTTGACACTTTGTGAAAAATTTGTGGGTTTTGAATCACAGTTTGGGCACTCGGTCTCTAAAAGGATCTCCATCACTGATCTAGACCAATTCACGCTGGAATCATTGGGCTGTCGGCCACATACAATATTGTTGAACCTCAAATGTGTTTTCTTCTTCTGAAGTGTTACATGTCACATCTGTTTTGACCCTAAGAGCTTAAATTTTGTGTTCAAAAAGGCAAGTGGTTCCATTCATAGTTCCATTCCAGTAGTGAGCTTCTTGCACGTTTGTGTTGTGGCCAGACTTGAAGTTTGTGTTGCTATATTGCTTTTACTTTGGCTGGGCTGAAGTGGAATGGACAGTAATTCACAGCTCTTCCTCCCTGAACGGAACGTGACTGCGCCCATCCACATCTAAAGAACAAGTTCTTGTTTATTGTCATTCCCTCCCTCCTGCCTTTGATGCTATGGCTTTTGTGAAGTCCCATGCCTGTATCTTGGGAAGTTCAGCAGAACCCCTTTGGCTGAGAAGATGTTGGGGTCATTCATTGCTTGCTTTGTTTGCTTTGTGCTATACAAACTGACTGACTGAAGTTCCACAAAGTCCAAACTGCAACCATTTGAAATCTTTGTTCTTGTTATGCACTTGCTCGTACCTTGTGTGTTTGTGGGGCTGCTATTTCTTGCGGAGACACAGGAAAAGGAAAAGTGAACCAGTGATGGAGTGATATTGGTTTTGCACTCATGGAAAGATGCTTACAGCTTGCATTCTACAAATGCTTTCATAAAAATTCCGAGTTTAGCTTTCTGAACAGGTTCTTGAAATCAATACAGATAGAACTGCTAACAGGAGGTAAACTACAAACCACCAGCGCTTTCAATAGGATAGCTCTTTTTATATAACATTTGATATCATTTTCACAGCATGAACTCTACTTTCATACTGTGATGGCTTTTACCTGGAGTTTAGATGATTCATTTTTGTAGTGGATACTTAACTTTTATATGAGGAAAATGCAAGAGGAGCCAGCACAGCATTAAATGAACTATAGTTGCAGCATTAAATGAACTATGGTACAGTAATAAGGGAAGGCTGCTCAGATCTCTGCAATTGTACAGGGCTGGATTTGTGAACAGCCTATTGATTCATAAGCGAGATGACACAAAAGCTTTCTTTTCTCTCTCTTTGCCCTCCAATTTTTATTATATCCCTCCCTACTCTAATTCTGGAAGTATAGATTTGGCACCATCTCACTAAAATCAAGCTCTCCTTTGTCTCATTGATTTCATCTCGAGACATTTCAGTATGTGCTTTGTTCTCCCACTAAAAAGAATGGGATTCGGACATGGTGTGCCTGGATTGTGCCCGCGAGAGAGCCCACTCTTTTGAAGGTACAGTACCCAATTTGACCCTCTTCTCGCACTCCCGGCGTAGAGCAAATGCACGCAAACTAGGACAAGAGGAGAAGAAACCTGATTGTGAAAAGGATCTATTTCAAAAACAGATGGCATAAATGAAATTAGTAAATGAAAATGGGGGTTTGTGTCCTAAAAGTTTCATTATTGGTTAAATTCAGCCATAGTTTTTATGTGATTTCCCAGAAATCTGAAACTAATTTTGGAATCGATGCCTATTATTCTGTGGTCTTGTTGTCAGCTATGCGACCTGATTATGTTTTTCCTCAGTGTCTTCAGACTTAAGCAACAAAAACTCTGATTATTTTTAGAGCACTTTGGACTAGTGGCTTGCATGTTGTTGTTTGTCAGCTTCCTTCCCCTTTCACCTTGGCAAAGACCATGGAGAACTTGTGCATTGTGGGAAGAAGCGCCAACTATTTTACTGTAAGTCACAACCACAGAACATGAGCCATTGTGTTTTAAAGGAAGTGGGAAAGTAGTTGCAGCTGCTCTGTTGAGGATAACAATATCTTGCAGTGTTTTGGAATATATTACTTATTTGGTGAAAGTATTGGTAGGTCGCTTTTCTTCCTGCTGGAGCTTGCAAAGCAATGTACAATAAAATCATGACACAAAGCAGGTCAGACCCTACATATTATTCAATGACAGATGGTTTTTAAGAGGCAACGGCCTGACAAAATAAATTTTGACCCCTGGCAGTTTGCTGACCCCTGGGAGGGAGTTTTGCAATCAGGGTGATGCTATGAAGAAAGCCATGTTTTGTGAATTTCCCAAGTGAATCCTCTGGGATGATGGAACATGCAACTGGGTCTTTGTTCAAGATTTCAATCTTGAGAGAAGTCCACATGGGCTTTCAGACATCTTGGGTCCACTTTGCTTGGGCTTTTATAGCTCAACACTAGCATCTTGAACTAAGCTTGGAAACAAGCTGGAAACCAAAGGAGCAGTTTCTCCACGTGTAGGTCATCTTTTTTACTCTGCACACCAAACCAGCCCTCACAGAGGTCAGTGGATGCAACCCCCAAAAGTTTCTAAGCTCAGCCTGTCCTGTCACCATGCCCAGCTTCTTAGCAGTCAAGCTAATGTCATCAGCAGCTCTTGGTTTTAAATGCATGGATAACATTTCTTTCTCTCATGTTACTCACCTGTGACAGAAAGAAGCTCATCCTCTCAAGAAGTAAACAAGGCAAGTGTGTGAACACTCAGTCCATCTGTAGCTCACATACGTGGCTTGAAAACTTGATATTTCTGTATCCAGTGATGTACCAGAAGCTGGATGAGTGAAGATAATGATGTGGAGATAATAGTGATGAGGAACGTGGCTACACATGGGAGGGGGGATACAACTGGATGGCCTTGCACTGCCTCTGGCTAGTCATCCAGCTTCTGGTACATTCTCAAATAGAGAAAAAGCAATGCTTTCAAGCCACATATGTGAGCTACAGATGGGCTGAGCATTCACAACAGGGACAGTCAAAAAGGCAAGGGCCTCATCTCAAATGAATAAGAGCTGGAATGAATGGAGGGTGGATGCACTTCTCACAGTGAAGAGGCACCTGTTTAGATTATTTCTCCCTTTTCAATCTCTGCCCTCTGTGTCCTGTCATTTTCTTCACTTTGCTAGCCAAGACAGGGTAGGAGGTGTTAAAAAGTTCCCATGAAGATGGGAGAAACCTCAACCTCAGCTATTTAAAACTGGAGGATGATGTTACCACCAGGATTGTGATTTCAGAAAAAGGACTGCGTTGACATCATTTTGGTAGTAGCATTAGTAGAAGAGAGTAGAAGCATATGTAGGAGTTCCACTGAGGTGACAGGAAAAAAGTAGCCAAAAGTGAGTTTCCAACCCAGCACAAGCCTGTTGCAGTCTGTCAATAAAGATCAAATAATTCCAAAAAGAATTTTTTTCAGCTTGGAGAAGAAACTTTTCCAGGATATCCCCTCCTGGAAGATACAAAATAAGATGCCAATCGAAGAGCTAAGCAGCTTTGAGTGCCTGAATGGAATGCACAAAGTCCTCCAGTTCCCATTCATTTTCTGGAAGAAACACCATCTTTGATCCAGTCAGTTCTACTGCAGTAAAAAAGAGGTTTGGAGCCATGCAGCCATTAAAACAAAAGCAAAACTAGACTACGGGTCATATCTTTATAGGCTGCAGGTAGAAAAATAAAAAAGTTGCCAAGCTTTCAAGAGCAAGCACTCTTTTTCAAAGCAGGTATAGAAGTCCAAACATGGCAAGGGATGCAATTTGCCCGAAAAGAGTTCTTAAAAGTTCACGTGGCAAGATGGACGCCAGGTTTCTTCTTGGAAGACACCAAGCAACATGGCCCAATGGGGCTGGACTTTACAGACCAGTTCAAACAAAGAGTGTCATGGTATGGGCACCTCCCTCTTGCTTACAACCATCATCTCCCTATTGGCTCTTCAAAGCATAGAGTTCCTGGTTGGCCAGAGGTGGGGTAGAAGCAGGGGGTTAATGCTAAAAAAATGCTCTCTACTAGGGGGTGGGGAAGAAAGTTTTTAAAGGGAGAATTAAAAAATGTCCCACTAGGTAGATCCTCTGAAAGCCTTATCTATGGCACCTTCCATGTGCAGAGTTTATATATTCAGTCTACAGAAATTCAGAAATGGCTGTATAGAGGTCAGGGATAGGCTAGCAACTGCTAGCCTATCCCTCATGTATTCATTTATCTTGCCTTATTTACTTAGCATATTTTGAGTGATTATAAGATAAAGTAGCTATAACTGAGCATGAAGTTAGAGAAACCTAAAGGAAACAATTTTATCAGGGCCAGTCTGGTCATTAGGCAAAGGTGACCTAGTTACCTTGGGCATCATGTCAAGGCAGACAAATTCTGAAGTTATGCAGTTGATCGTGACTGAGTTTTTGACTAACAGTGTGGAGGAGAGGCATTGCATGGGGGTTCCAAACCTGTGTTCAAATAACTGGGTTGATCTCAGGTTACATTACATTAACTTGAGGAGCAAAGGAGCTGCATTAGCTGCCCTGTTTCCGGCAGCAAAAGGTCTTGGGCCAATGTTTAACTTGCCCTGTGGAAATACATCTTGAAAGGCTCTACCACTGTCCTGTCCTTGATACATAAATGTAAATTGAAACAGTATCCGGACAAAACATACAATTCAATGCCTCTTTTAAAAAAAAAGTTTCAACCAGGGAAGTCAAACAGGGTTAGGTTGTAGGTACATTCCAAAGCTTCTCACTTTTGCTGATTATCTTCAGTGCTTTCCTTGGCTGAGCGACATACTGTGCAAAATCAATATTTCTTCTGCTCCCCGAGGTTCTTAATTCATGCTTTCATAAAACATCATACTTGATATTCCCTGGAGCATACAGAATACAACACAAAGACACACACAAAACTGACTTCGAGGCTCCATTTCCCTCTTGCATTTGCACGGGTTAAGCCCAATATGGAGAGTGATGTGAGATGTGGTTCAGGACAATGTCTCTCCTAGATTCTTCTTGCCTTCTCAAATTATCTTTTGGAGCAATTGACTTCCCTTTTCTCTAATGGCAGGGATCTAAAGAGGGCAAAAGGTATCCCAAAGGAGCCTTTCCAGGACACTGTCCATAATCTTCCTGTTTAACTGTGTAACTTAACTGTGAAACCCAGTGAAATAACTCACTTTGAACACTTTCCTTATGTCAGGCACGTCCAAACTTCGGCCCTCCAGATGTTTTGGACCACAACTCCCAGAATTCCAAGCCTGTCTTTCCAATGGCAAAGGACTGTGGGAGTTGTGGCCCAAAGCATCTGGAGGGCCGAAGTTTGGACATGCCTGCCTTATGTGATCGCCCAAATGAGATCACAGGGAACTAGATCGGGACAAAGGAAGCCTTTTTTTTTTTTTTGCTCTTTTCTGTAGAAATTTTGTTGGGATAGAGTGGGATAGAGCAGAGGTGGGAAAGACTGTGAGGGGTTTTCATACTACACCTGCCTGGACATCCCCAAATAATTTCCCCCTTTTCTTGGTTGGAGGTAGCATAATTTTATTTTTATTTATATAAGGCATTATTTTGGTAGTAGAAAAGCTGGTGTTATATTAATTCACACATGTGAGAAAGACTACTATAATAAAATTGTGGGAAGAATCTTAAGCCAATGTACTTGGGAGACAAATCTACCCTGAATTTCAATAAGAATTGAGAGAATATGCAGTGAATTATTCCTTTTCATCTGTTTAAGGTATCTTGATGAGACACCTCAACCAGGAATTTTAAACCCCGAGAAATTCTGTGAATCATTTTGTTTTTTTTACTGATAACCATCCATTTTGTCTTCACATTAAGTCGCAATCCAATGGCACTGCTTTCTGCAGCTTCAGATCATGAAATAAGAGAGGTTGGGTGCTTATTTTCCCAATCTACAAGTAGAACTCTCTTGGCTGTGAAGAAAATCTACTGAATCTGTCCAGCAGTTAAACTCCAAGGATTGTTAGATATTTATGTTAATGAATATCAGGACCTTACCTTTAACATACACAATAATTTTTGTCTGAATTAAGAGCTGGAATGGGTGAATTCAACATACCCAGAAAAAGAATCCCATAGACCAATGTTGGCGAACTATGGCATGGGTACCAACGGTGGCACTCAGAACTCTCTCTGTGGGCACCCGATACCGCCCCTTCACAGCCACCTGTATTCAGGTTGAATTGCTGTATCGGCACTTTGCAAAAAATTAGTGGGTTTTGAATTGCAGCTTGGGCACTCGGTCTCTAAAAAGGTTCACCATCACTGCCATAGACCTAGCAAAGTTCCTGATTGGGTGGCCTCTTCATGTCTGGACTTTCCCCAAAATCCATCTGACTGCTGCTTTGGCCTGGTGTAAAGTCAGAAGCAGCTGCACTGTTATGTGAGAGATTATGAGATTTTAGTGTAACCTTTCCAACAGTCCAGAGAGCCCCTAGAGAAGCCTCTAGTGAAGAAGGATCTCTGAACAGCCAGAATCAAATTCTTTTTGGATTCTCCCACCATCCCTACATAACTGCTAAATGTCCATGTATTCCTTTTTGGGAGGATTCATAGAATCATAGAGTTGGAAGAGACCTCAAGGGCCATCTAGTCCAACCCCCTGCCATGCAGGAACCCCCCCCCCCATCACAGGACTCCCGACAGATGGCCATCCAGCATCTGCTTAAAAACCTCTAAAAAAGGAGACTCCACCACCCTCCGTGGCAGCATATTCCACTGCCGAACAGCTCTAACTGTCATGAAGTTCTTCCTAATGTTCAAATGGAATCTTTTTTCCTGTAGTTTGAAACCATTGCCTCACGTCCTAGTCTCTGAAGCCATGGAAAACAAACCAGTCCCTTCTTCAATGTGACATCCTTTCAAATATTTAAACATAGCTATCATATCCTCTTTCAGTCTTCTTTTTGTAAGGCTAAGCATTCCCAGCTTCCTAAGCCGCTCCTCGAAAGACATTTCCTCCAGATCCTCTTTGCCCTTTGAAAACCTTTCAATCTTCCTTTTGAAAGGGTCTTCCATTGTTGTTCAGACCAAGTCTGTTGTACAGAGAGCTGCCCCCCCCTTCAATACTTCTTAACTGGACAGTAAGGGAGGATACTCAAGTCACTTAGGCACAGTCTTCCTCACTTGGTTGAAATATGCTGTGGTTCTGTTTGATTTATAAAGATATCTTATACTTCTACACCTCTTCTTCTAAATTAACACATGTGGTTTCACAGTCATAAACATCCTTTTATGTTGTCCTTTTGGTTGTAGGTAAATGGCCTATCTCACAGTAAATGAGCAAGACAAATTAAAGTGAGACAAATTAAAGAACCACCCCAAGTTTTGAGCTCACCCATTACTACTGGTTAGTGCACTTCCTGTATAATCTTCAACATCACTTGACATGCTAGAATTTAAACTCTTAAGTTCAATCTTAAAGGCACATGAAGGACATTCTTGCTTAATGGTCTGACCAGGCGTAGGTATGTGCCGTAGTATGCATGTTGAAAAAATATTGCCACTTACTTAGCTTAATCTATCCCACCCCAGCCACCCACTATGAAGTGTACTGTGGAGTAACACCTTGTGCTTATGACAGAAAGGGTGGGTTGTGAGCTTTATTAGTTGACAGAGAAGCAGACACATTCCCTTGAGAAGGTTGGTTGGTAATAGGGAATAATTAATTCTCTATTACCAACCAAGTCTTTGATTTCAAGAACTAAACCCCGCTGCATAATTGGCCAGAGCCTAGCCCTCAGGTAGATTTGGTGATATAATTGCTATTGAGGCAAAACATTGGTCCATTTACCAGAGAACACACTAAATGACACATCTGGCATAGATTCTGGCAATTGGTGGCAGGGTTCCATTTGTCAAGAAGCACGCTTGCTTTGAATTGCCTGCCATTCGTTGGCTCATTTGAAAGCCTCAGCACTAGCCTTAACCTAGAGAACCCTTTGAATAATTAGATGCCTGCCAGCGAGCAAGGTCTTAATGGAAACCCTGAGAGCATTGATAATCAGGTTGATTTCCAATCAAAATTAGGGAAGTGGTCATTAACAAGGGAAGTGGGAGGAGGAGTTTGCCCATTTTAAATTTTGCAAAGAGCCATCCATTGCCTGCCTCATCGTAAAGAAAATCTTCCCTCAGGCAGAGCAGCAGAGAGCAACTCCTTAATTTGTTGATTTCAATCGCACCAGCAGCCTGGGTGAAGGGTATATAAGAACAAACATATCCAGGCATTAACAAACTGAGTTTCAGCACTTGCCTGGATTTAGAATAATAGTCTTTCAAAAGATTTAAGCAGGAGCAGGTGTTTATGTAAATTATGAGACTTTGATTTGCCTAATAGTGCTATTTCTCCCCCCTTCTCCCATTATTCGCATTGCTATTTAGCTCATGGCTTCCAGCTGTGATCCAGATTTACAATCAAACCATTGTTTTTCATCAAGTTCATCAAAAGGTAACATGTCATCTAATATACTTCAATAATGACATACTCGTTTCTCTCTCTCTTTCACCCCAGATTCTGCAAGCTGGTAGGAGAGAGTATGCTATTAAACAGGATGAACCAAAAATTTAAACAGGGTTGGAGGGAGGACTGAAAGATCACATGGCTGGGATGATAAATGCAGAAAAATAAGGAACCCAAAATGGTGGAAAATAAAAGCCAAGCTGAAGTTAACCAAATTCTGCTGAAGTGCATTGGATTCCCTTACTAACCAAACTGGAGATTTCAGGTTTCTGGAGACCTCTTTATAACAGGAAGTGCTGATTGTTGAACTCTTCAGCTATCCTGAAACTGAAGTGGCCATTTTAAAACACTGTTAGCATTGATGATAATTAGAACAATTTTAATTTTTTTTGCTGTTGTTGATACATAGTTAGCTTAATGCATGTGAATAGGTTTCTATCACAGAAACACAGAAGGACTATGCAAGGCACACCAAGGTCTGAATCCAGCATTGTTCTACTTACTGTAGTGTCAGGATGTTCCCTTTCTCCCTGCTCCTTCCGTGGTTGCAAAAATTAGCTTTGGAGCTTTTAAAAAAATCTCCAAAGCTAATAGAGCAAGCATTTAGGGTGCAGAAGGAGGATTCGAGGAGGGAGACACCTCTTCCTCTTTCCACTGGCAGAAATGGCATTGGACAGTAGGAACACTCCACTGAATATTGGGGTATTTCCCACCTTCTAACAGCCACACACTAAGCAAAATGTGTTTTTTCTTCTATGGATTACCCCTCTGGGCATGTAACTCTTTTAGTAGTAAGTCTCTAAAGAATCAGATATGCAAATAAAGCTGTGCTGTTCTGCCAGTTGACCAATTATAAAAGAAACACAAGCTGATTTGTCAGATGGGGATTTGTGCATGCTCTTGTTAGGATATACAGGTATATGCTTTTATTCTTAATAGCACAGCATTAGAATCTGTGGTTGATTTCCTGCTCTGTAACATATGCCCCCATAAGACTGACAAGGGCATCAGCCAGGGAAATTTTTCCGAAAGGGAGCATTTCCTACTTTGGTGCTGATGCTTCCATGGCTTTCATGTAATCCCTGTCATCATTCAGAAGCTCTGGGAGCTGCAGAACAGGATGAGGACATCTTTAATTTCTGAAAATAGCAACCACTGGTAAAGTCATCCCAGCAGCAGTAAGTTTGGGCAGTTAAATTCTTTCCCCTCTCATTGTACAACTTCCATGGTATCCTGATGATTAGGGCTGGCTCTGCAGCACGAATGCACGAGCAGGGCTCTTTTGCCTCCTCCCATTGTTCGAAGTACCATGAGATGCGAGTTGGGGCAGTCTCATGAGGCTGAGAGCAACGTGAGAGGATCCGCTTTAAAAGTGGGCACCCCATGTAGGTCTGGCCTCTTTGTTTCCGGATTGTTGACGAGGACAGAGGCGAAGAAGATGGAAGCTAAAGGGGGAACAATTGCAGTGCACAGGGACCTAAGGCCCCACAGAGGTTTGGAGAGGGTATCTGTGGCACCCAAGAGGGGAAGGAAGCGCAGAACCCGGTCTAAGGGTGATCTGAATCAGGGAATAGAGGCATCATTCTCAGTGGGGTAGTGCGGCATGGGACAGAACCTGCCCACCTCATCCATGTCCCTTCAGTGGTGGTGACATCGAGGACCCCCCTGGGATAACTTACCTGGCGGATTTACGACAGCTGGCCGTGGGCTTCCTCCCCCTCTGGGCTTTCCCGCTCATTGGTTCCCCCCCAGGTGGGCAAGTGCCCTTCCACCAGCCCCAACCCTAGGAACAACCTGAGAAGCAGAGGTGGGGCTGGTATAAGACCAAGCCGCCCCAGGAAAAGCAGGCATGCCCGGCCCTGGTGGACCATTGGGACCTCTAGCTAATGGAGCTCCCTGGCACAGGCAGGGAAGAGACACTGAGGCCAATTAGGCCTTTTTCTCCTGGGACCAGTAGTGCCACAGGTGAGGGCTATCTCATCAGGTATGGTATGGCACCAAGCAATCAGCAGCTCAGGCCGAATGGGAAGTGCCCAGCCAAACACCCTCCCCCCCAAAAAAAATATCTTCACCAGATTCAGAGTCTGAGGGTGAGAAACTAGCTCTGTTGGAATTGCTCAGGGCCAGGGTATATGCATTTGAGAAGGGGCAGGGGCCCACCACAAGAACAGAACTCCAAAGGGAGCAGACTAGGTTCCTCAGCTGGAACTCCAGAGCCCACAAGAAGGTAAAATTAAAGAAATAGTTAATGAACTCTCATTCCGTTTAGTGGTCTTAGAGGAACAAAGGAAACAGGGAGTTCAACCGAAAGGCCAGAGACACACTTTGTGACCACGCACCAGCAAGAGGTGGCTCCAAACAGGGTGGATACCCAGCCCCGTCAAGATGATCCTGACCAAGAAACATCAGGGATTGGTGCCAGTCTGGGTGAGTCATCTGATGCAATGGAGAACAACTCAGGGGTGAGGACTTGGCCGTGGGATAACTTACCCCAGCTCCCATGCTTAACAGATCACCCTCACCAGGTAGACCCAGATCTACACCAGGCACAGAATCAGAGGTCCTTTGCTAGGGGATGCCCCAACAGTTTGGGACACCATGGGGACAAGGGTGGAATAACCCTCCCTATCCCACCATGCATCAGCAGAACCAAAGTCATCAGCTACTGCAACAAAGCATCCAATAGGCAGCGGACTTTGGGTGGGGTGTGGTGGTACCCAGGCACAGGGATAGGGCTGACCCCGATGCCAGGGATTTGGGACCTGGCCAAACATGCAAGCACCCTATGCAAATTTTAGCAATGTGCTGATGCATGCGATCCCTTATGGTGACCAGGCACTCCCACTTGGAGGCCACCTGGCTCTGGCCACAAGGGACCACATCCTCAAAGGCAGTTACGTGGACCTCTTTAGACTCTTAAATACAGAAGTGGATAACAAGGAAGGGGAAAAAGAAGATGAGAAGGACAAGGAAAGGCACCTTAAGAGAAAGTCTAAAAGAACTTGGGTGAATTGGTTGCCAGCATATACGATTAAATGTCCATCATTGTGCGAGTGCAGCCGTGGCGAGCCCCAACCCTGATTCAATACCAAGATTTAATATACACGGTCTATGTGGACTTCCCGCATCACACATGACTTTTATATGATGAGCAGTTCTGAAAAAGGGCAACTTGACCGCTCACTGTGTTGGGATGTTCCCCTCTCCTCCCTAGGCCTGCAGGCCATGACACCTACATGCCCGGCAATGGGAGATAGATTCAATAGCAGCCATCTCATTAAGAGTCCCCCCCCCTCCGAACAACACATCCCTTAGCAATGTGGGGCAGGTGGTTCAATCCCACCTGCTTTTCTTGGACTTCAATGGTCCGAGCGGGTGTGGTAGGAAGTCATGTAAATTCAAGCATTAATGCTCACAGTGTGGTGCAGCCCATTCAGCAGCCAACTGTAACAGAGCCAGGGCCCAGATGGGACATCTTAAGGACCAGGGGGCAGGCAGCAGAACCAACCAGGGCGCCTCCACCATTTCAAAAGGCACCCAGCCCAATTAGGGTCTCCATCCTCTGCCTGTGGGTAGAGGACTACCCAAACAAAGAGGCAGTCGCAATCCTTTTGAGGGGTTTAGGGAGGATTTCAGGATCCCAGTGGTGGGGGAAAGGTGGTCCAGCTCAGCTTGTAATCTCAAATCACTTAAAGGCATGGAGGAAGTGGCCAGATTAAAGATTGGCAAAGAAGTAGCGGAAGGCTGGGTCCTCGGCCCTTTTCCTAATCCCCCAGTTACGAACCTTAGGGTGTCCCCTCTGGGTTTGGTGCCAAAGAAGGCTTCAGGAGAAGGCCCACCTTTCATTTCCAGAGGGTGAGTCAATTAATGACGCCTTATCAGAGTTTCTGTAAGTTGGTCCCAAGTTGATGGCAAATAACAACAGCTTGTGCATGCATGTCTATATATGTGCATTTTCTCTACCTCCCTTTTCTTCTGTGTGGATTATTTATTTATTTATTTATTTATTTATTTATTTATTTATTTATTTA
>JAHTLZ010000016.1:64494144-64506644 GCA_023846285.1 Phrynocephalus versicolor
TTATTTATTTATTTATTTATTTATTTATTTATTTATTTATTTATTTATTTATTTTCACACTTATATACCGCACCTATTTCCCTCATAGGGGACTCAGGGCGATTTACAACAGGAAAAGATAAAACCACTAAAACAGCTAAAAACATCAATGGTCCAAAACACAGGAAGGCAGGGCAATCAATCGGGCCAGGCAAAAACAAACAAACAAAAACAAACAAACAAACAAAAAACCCTGAATCCCTAGTCGATGCCGAAGGCGTCCCGGAAAAGTAAGGTCTTTAGGTTTTTCTTAAATGACGCCAGCAACGGAGCCTGCCGTAACTCACTCGGAAGCTTATTCCAAAGAGTTGGCGCCGCCACCGAGAAGGCCCGTCCACGTGTACTTGTTTTGCGGGCCTCCCTCGGAGTGACAGTCCGGAGCGAGAGGGCCAAGGAAGATCGGGTGGGTCGGGCCGGATCTAATTGTCGGGAGAGACGCTCTGCCTGATAGGCAGGAGCCAAGCCATGGAGGGTTTTGTAAACCAAAACCAACACCTTGAACCTTATCCGGAAGGCAACGGGCAGCCAGTGTAGGCGAGCCAGGATGTGGGTGGTGCAGTCATAACGACGTGCACCAACCACCAGCCTGGCCGCCGCATACTGGACCCGTTGCAATCACCGAACAAGGTTCAAGGGAAGCCCCATGTAGAGAGCGTTGCAATAGTCCAGCCTCGACATGACCAGCGCCTGTACCACTGTCCTCAAGGAGCTCTCATCAAGGTACGGGCGAATCTGGACGATGAGCCTAAGGTGGTAGAAGGCCGACCTGGTCATGGCTGACACCTGAGATTCCAGGGTCAGATCCGGATCCAGGACGACACCCAGATTCCTCACTGTTCGCGCCAGCTGGAGGGCGGACCTTCCCAGACTGGAAAGAGGGCCACAGTACCCCTCCGAGCTGCCCCCGAAGAACAGAACCTCGGTCTTTCCAGGGTTGAGCCTGAGTCTGTGGGTCCTGGTCCAATCCAAAACTGTAGCCAGGCAATGATCAAGGGTCCGGACGGCCTCCACTGCACAGGTGAAAAAGGAGAGATAGAGCTGTGTGTCATCAGCGTACTGATGACAGCAGACTCCAAAACTCCGGATGATCTCTGCCAGCGGCTTCATATAGATGTTAAAGAGCATTGGGGAGAGGGATGACCCCTGAGGCACCCCACAAGAGAGTGTCCAGGGAGCCGACAACTCACCCCCCAAGCTCACACGCTGGCTGCGGCCCTCAGGGAAGGAACGGAGCCAGCACAAAACCGGACCCCCAATCCCCACCTCTGAAAGCCACCCCAGCAAGATACCATGGTCGACGGTATCAAAAGCCGCTGACAGGTCGAGAAGGACCAGCAGGGTAGAGCAACCCCTGTCAGCCCTCCTCAACAGATCATCGTGCAGAGTGACCAGAGCCGTCTCGGTCCCATGACGCGGCCTAAACCCAGATTGGAAGGGATCCAGGACATGGTTCTCCTCCAGGAACGACTGGAGACGCAGGGCGGCGACTCGCTCAATCACCTTGCCCAAAAAGGGAACATTGGCTATGGGACGATAGTTGGACATGTCGTCCACAGCCAAGCCGGGTCTTTTAATAATGGGCTTCCTCACCGTCTCCTTCAGAAGACTGGGAAAAATCCCATCTCTGAAGGAGGCTGAGGCAATTAGTGAAGCCCATTTCGGCATGCTCCCTCCTGCGATCTTAATCAGCCAGGAAGGGCAAGGGTCGAACAGAGAAGCCGCAGGCCTGCAGTGTCCCAGGGCCCTGGAGGCATCCACAGGTGTTACAGGCCCAAACTCAACGAACTAGGGCGAGCGAGGCGGTCTGACACCAGCCAAGGCGGGGACAGGATTAGTGCAACCGGCGTCCAGCTCGGAACGGATGGCCTCTATCTTGGATTTTAAAAAAGCTGCGAAAGACTCACTAGTGAAATCACTAGGAGGAGGCCCAGGCGGACTGGGATTGGTGAGGTCTCAGACCACCCGGAACAATTCCGCTTGGCGATTCGAGGCCTCACCAATTCTCAGGGCGACGAAAGATCTCCTAGCCACCCTTATCGCTCAAGAGTAGCGACTGGTCAACGCCTTAACCGCAGCCCAATTCGAAGCCGTCCAAACCTTCCGCCACCTGCTCTCTAGCCTTCTCCGCTCTTGCTTCATCGCCCGCAGTTCCTCGGTAAACCAAGGAGACGAATGGGCTCGGCATCGGATCAGGCGCTTGGGGGCGATCCGGTCAGCTACCCCGGCCACCTCCTCATACCACTGTTTGACCAGGGAGTCGACCGGATCATCATCCAAACCGTCTGGAACACTCCCAAGGGCCTCTGAGAACTGCACTGGGTCCAGGAGCCCCCGGGGGCGGGCCCAGATGGAAGGGCCTGGCTCCCCGCGGGGCGGGGTGGCAACTGTAAGGGAGAAAGTCAGCAGATGATGATCTGACCATGACACGGGACGGGCCAACAACTCCCCGACCCCCAGATCAAAACTCCGTGATGTGGAGGCAAAAACCAGGTCCAAGGTGTGTCCACCTTTGTGAGTGGGGCTGGTGACTAATTGGGACAGGTTCATGGAGGCCATGGACTCCATGAATTCCAGAGCTACTCCCGACAGCCCAACCTCGGCATGCACATTGAAATCCCCCACCACCAATAGGCGAGGGGACCTCAAAAGTGCCGCCGAGATGAACTCAGAGAGCTCTGGGAGGGAGAGTGCAGGGTCGCGGGGAGCATGGTACACAATCAGTATCCCAAACCTGTCCCTCTGGCCCACCACAAGGTGGAGACATTCCAAACCTGGACTCACCAACGTCGCGGATCTGCTGACACAAAAAGAGTCCCTATACACAATGCCCCCCCCGCCCCTCCGGCCTGCCCAGCTGCTGCACACAGTAGCCCTGGGGGCGAAGCAGAGCGAGGGAAGCCCCACCCCCTCACCCACCCAGGTCTCTGTGAGGAATGCCAGGTCGGCTCGCTCATCCACGATCGAATTGTGGATGAGGGGGATCTTATTATGCACCGACCTGCCATTAATCAGCAGACAGGACAGGCCGGGGGCACAGACGGAATGGATCCCTGCCATTTGGCAGTGAGCCGACGGGTCAGAACGTGGGACAGGCCGTAGGTGCCTGTCCCGAGTTCTCCTTATCTGATCAACCCGCCGACCCCAAGCGTGTCTCCCGCAGCCCGACACCACCCTGATAGGGCACCGAGCAGGCTCCATGAGATCTAGGTGACCAGGGACACAGATCCAAAAATAACACAAATTGTCATGGGAAGCAGAATCCTTCCGATTTGTCCTCCTGTTTTCAAGACAGCAGGAGCTGAATGGGGCATACAACAAAACATACTTCCTTGGTCAAAACAGGATACACAAGTGGATGTGCCCATTTTCGGGATGGAAGGTGGAATGTTCGAGAAGATGATGCAATTTCCATTTTAAATTTGTATTTTCTAGATTCCACAGTGGATGGGAATGCAATCATCATTCAGTTTTGAAGTTCTCCAAATTTAACAACAAATTTCACAACATCTATGTGAGGCCGCTGGCAGAGGTCATAAGGAGATTTGGAGTCTGCTGTCATCAGTACGCTGATGACACACAGCTCTATCTCTCTTTTTCCACCTCTGCAGTTGAGGCTGTCCAGACCCTCAACCAGTGCCTGGATGCAGTTATGGCATGGACCAAGGCCAACAGACTCAAACTCAACCCCGAGAAGACCGGGGGGGGGGGAGCTGTGCACCACTTTTAAGATCCCTTTCAGTCACGGAGGCAGACTTTCCTCCATGACTGGAAGGGATTTTAAAAGTGGCATGCTGCTTCACTAGAGCCCCTGCAGGTCAGCTTCCGTGACTGGAAGGGATTTTAAATAGCACGTGCAGCTTCTCAGGGGGGTGGTCGGTAGAAGCTGCCCACGCAATTCCTCCCCCAGCCAGTGCCAATCGGATGCTTGCTCTGGTTTCGGGCCAGCACTCCTGTGGCCATCTCCACTGAAATGGATTTTTTTTTTACCCACCTGGCTTGGTTCTACCCGGTGTGAGGAGAATTTTTTTAACCCTTCATGTGCACACCTCTTTTGTACTTCTGACATTTATAGCTTGCTTTGAATGTACTGATACTTTCCCTCTTGTGCACGGGGTGATGCCATTTTGACTACAAAGGGTTGGGACTTAGTCCTAAGTATCCGTAAGAGAGAGAATGATTACCATTCAGCATGGCAGTCCAGTTCATTGCATTTACCCTGAGGTTTCTGGGGATCTTTCAGAATTTTTGTTTTTTGAACTCTGAGTTGCAGTTGCTCCAAGAGATATGGAATACAAGAGCTGACGTGACCTTTCTGGATGTTTTCTTATCGAGAAAGCCTGTGTATTGTATGTCCCACTAAGCTGCTTGAATAGAACCTTGTCAAGTTACCATATTACTCGACATGTTGCTGATAATGAATACGTAAGAGCTTTAGATATTGAAAGCTCGGAGGAAATAAATAAGATTTACTGCAGAACTGCTCAGTGTATAACCCAAGGCCACATTTTCTTTTGTTCCATATGGATTGTCTGCCGTCTTTGGTCTGCTGGGTAAAAACAATGAAGCCCCACTTTTAACTTCTTGAAAAGCAAAGTGTTGCTTTGCATGGGTAACTGGAGAAAATGGATGGTTATATATCACCTTTATGGACAACTTAATCACAAAAGTAATAGCGAATCTTTCCTGCAGAACAAGATGTTTCTCTTTCCATACACATTAGTGCTACTTTAGCTGTTTGTAGACGTGTGAAAAGTCTGTTTTATGGATTCTTGTTTAGATCCAGCCCCACCCTATGCATCCTGTTCAGAAGCAAGCTAAATGTAGCCCATTGGAACTGACTCTCACATGAGAATGTGCACAGAATCGAGTATTTGGTTTCTTGCTAGATACTGGCTTTCATATAATAACTGAACGGCTTAGGGAACTAGGAATGTTTAGCCTTTCAAAAAGAAGACTGAGAGGGGATATGATAGCTATGTTTAAATATTTGAAAGGATGTCATATTGAAGAGAGAACAGGTTTGTTTTCCATGGCTTCAGAGGCTAGGACGTGGGGCAATGGTTTCAAACTACAGGAAAAGAGATTCCATTTGAACATTAGGAAGAACTTCATGACAGTTAGAGCTGTTCGGCAGTGGAATATGCTGCCACGGAGGGTGGTGGAGTCTTCTTCTTTGGAGGTTTTTAAGCAGAGGCTGGATGGCCACCTGTCGGAAATATTGTGATGGGGTTTCTGCATGGCAGGGGGTTGGGCTAGATGGCCGTTGAGGTCTCTTCCAACTCTATGATTCTATGATTCTATGATTCTATGAACCACAATTTTAGCATATTTTTGCATCCTGCACTGGAGATTTTGGAGATGGATCCAGACTAATGGTGCTATCTGAATTAGCCATAATGGCTACAGCCAGTTAAACCTCTCATCACACAAAAAAGTGGGTTCCCTTGGAAGTCACTTAATAGGCAATGGACTGGAGTTAGCAGAACCAAATTGTGTTTTCATACCAATAGAGTTCTTTGCAAGTGTGGAGAAGAGTGAGCAACACCATACCTACCAGTATGTCAGTGTTCTCTTTGCACCTCAGCATTGTTTTATGAAAGATTCGCTCTTAGCTGCGCCAAATTCTCTTGATGTTGCCTATTCATGTGCAAAACTTGTCTAATATGTTCTATAGAATTCAAATTCAAAACCAAAATTCAAACAATAATGACATTTTCAGGAGGCATATAAGATACATAACAGAAAGTGACTTCTAAATAACAACATGGAGGGTACTGATACCATGGCTTCAGTACATCTTGTGCCATCTTGTGTACCATTGAGGAAACTCTGGCCAAAACAGGGTTTCAGCATGGACGTCAGCAGACCCCAACCAAGGAGGATGTCCAAAACAGTGTTGGAAAAACACCCTTGACAAAGACATGAAGTTGTTCCGGGCTTACCATGACCTTCCCCTAATACTTGCCAAATGGGGGACAAAAATAAGAATAGTGAACCCCACCACCAAGCGGGACAAATGCTAAGAAGAAGTATAAGATTGGAACAGCCTAAGCAACATATTAGGACAAAAGCCCCCCCCTTTTAATTGAGAGGCAGACTGTGCTATGCTCTGGTTGTCAGTAAACTAATCCAATTCAGAGTTAATTGAAGTTGAAACATCTTGCACTGAAACTCCATAAGACACAAGGCAGCATACTGAATGTGTGATATAATTGCCAGTTGAACTTCCTGGAGGAAGGGGTTGTGAAGTCGCAGTGCCAAAACAGAAATGCAGGATGGTCCTCGAAGCAAGGCTTTCCTTGTGGCATTGAGTTTCCAAGCCACTCAAGGTCTTTAAGCAAGTCCCAGCACTTTATTTATTTTTTATTTCTATATTGAGCTTTTATACCACCCATCTAGCAAACTGCTACTCTGGGCGTTTTACAGGCCAAGGAAATGAATCCACAAAAT
The DNA here is from genome assembly GCA_023846285.1 of Phrynocephalus versicolor. NCBI lineage: Eukaryota > Metazoa > Chordata > Lepidosauria > Squamata > Agamidae > Phrynocephalus > Phrynocephalus versicolor. The sequence goes on from JAHTLZ010000016.1 coordinate 64,500,634, forward strand.
AAAGAATTTAAAAACACAAAAATAACTGAACATTTTTTTTAAAAAAAATCACATTATAACTTAACAGAAATTGAGGCAGAGGCGGAATTAATGTGAAAGTGCAGAAAGTAAAGCAGCAGAAAAAGAAATCGTAGACCAGGGAAAGCTTGCTTGAATAGCCAGGTTTTTAGTTGGTGTTTGAAAACTCCTAGTGAGGGGGCAGAACTAATCTCTGGGGACAGCCAATTCTACAAAGAGGGGATCACCATTGAGAAGGCCTGGTCCCTCATTACAGTTTACCTAGTGTCTCTTGAGGCTGGTATCCTCTGTGGAAGAAGCTGTTCTGGCAAATGTCAAGGTCCTAAACCATTGAGGGCTTTGTATGTTAACCTTAGAACCTTGAAATCGGTGTGGAACCGAATTGGCAGCCAGTGAAGAGCAGCCAGAGGACAGGTGATGTACTGGAAGTGCATCACCCCATTTAGTAGTTTGGCAGCAGTGATCTGCACTGGCTGATTTCCCACATTAGCCTCAAGGGCAGCCCAACATAGGGCGCTTTTACACGACTCCTAAAATCCGAGGCAAAGGACTCCCAGATGCGGAGCTTAAAATTGTTTTCCCACCAGCTCCGAACTTTAAAAAAAATTAAGTACGACCACACCCACCTAAGCACGTCCCAGCGCATTTTCCAAGTACCTGGTCTCCGAAGGTGAAAAATTTCTGATGCGGATTCCAAAGCAGTGAGTGCTGGGCTGTCCTCGCCTTCTGGTTTTTTTTTTTTTTTGCCACCCACCCCTTTAAGAGACTGGAATGCTTCCTGGGACAGCTCCCGACGGCAGAGCGGAGGTGAGCCTGCATTCTTTTCTCCCTTTTTTTCTCCCTCCCCTCACACAGACAGGAGCAAGGGAGTGCGGAGGGGTGGAAACAAAGCAAGAGGAGCAAACCCCCAAGATCTCTGGTCCGAATTTAAGTTGTCAGCAGATCTTAGGGGTCGTGTAAAAGCGGCCATAGAGACCACTGCAGTAGTCTAATTTCGAGATTACAAGTGTGTGGACCAATGTGGTGAGAGCCCTGGTGTCCAAGAAAGCAAGCAGCTGGGTGATCTGGCACAGCTGGAAGAATGGACCACAGCTGCCACATGGGTCCAAAAAACAAGACAAAAAAATCACCCAGGCTGTGTACCTCATCCATGGCAAGGAGAGTCACCCTCAAAGAGAGAGGTATATTGATATTGCTATCCCAGGTGATAGAGAGTCACAGAGAAACAACTTTTAAAAATTACCCAACATTAGGATCTGAAAATTGAACTTCAGAGACTCTGGCATAAACCGGTACAGTTGGTCCCAGTGGTAATCAGCACACTGGGTGTGGTGCCTAAAGAGCTAAGCAAGTATTTAGAAGAAATTGGAGTTGGCAAAGTCACTGACCACCATCAGACAGCTGCAGAAAGCCACCTTACTGGGATCTGCTTGCATAATTCGCCGCTCCATCACGTAGTCCTAAACACTTGGGAAGCATTTGACTAGTGATTTGAATTTGGTAATACAAAATCCAGTGTAGTTATCTTGTCTGTTGTTGTAGGTGATGATGATGATGAGGAGGAGGAGGAGGAGGAACTGGTGGGTGATGGAGTCTAGCAATGTTTTAAGCCTGCTCATGAACTGGATATGAATCATAATCTCCTTCAACAAGAATATAGCCATTGTATTTGACACTGTAATCCCCAACATTTCCCTCTGTTAATGAGTTGCCCTCAGCTTTGATGTGGGTGTTGTAATGGACAGTTTAGCTGGTGAATCTAGGAAGGCAGAGGTTGTTTCACATGTTTCAAGCAATCCTTTTAAAGGTCCCTGTATACGACTGATCAGAAGTTAAAACGGGAAGCGCTATTAACAGTGCAGTTGCTCCCACTGGTAGTAAGCAATGATATCTAACAATGCCCCAAGGAGCTAGTTAAAAAGTGCCTCGCACACTTCAAAAAGCACCTTAATGTAACTGCATTTGAAAGCTGTCAGTTGCTAGTAGGGCACAAGAGTTTCTGTGCTATAAGAGTGAGAGCGACGTTTTGTTACTTGGTAATTTGGAAATCAGAATAGAACATTATTTAATTTTGTTTCCCTAACCAAATGGCTAATGGTTTTAGTAAGTAAACAAAAATCTAGGAAGCAAAATGTAGTATTGCATTCTTTCTCCTAAGTGGGATGTCAGGGGATCAATTTTGTAAGCTTTTTTTTTTTAAAGGCATTTCTTAGGAACAGAGGCTTGCACATATATATTGACTCTTTCTGTGGTGTCTTCAATTATCTGGAACCTAAGCTAACTGAAATCTCTCCCTATTCCTTCTCTCCCCACCGCTTGTCTCACAAACCAGTGAATTTTTCTACTCTTGCCATTCTCACCTTCTGAAAATAAACCACAGGGACAGTTTTTGTACCTGTTTGCCACGCAGGTACTGAAGAGAAAGAAAAAGAGAGTTTGTGACCCTAATTCAACACTAATATAGATGGGTACAGAGTGGTGTAAATTCAGACTCTGAAAAGCTGAGCCCATGGAGACCTGAGGATGAATTAGTTTCAGTTTCTCTCACACTTCTTTTCTCCTGCCTGTTCCCCAACCTTATTTACATGTCAAGCTCCTCTCATCCCGAAAATGAAGTAATTGGTGAATGTAAGTGAATTTGTACCAAGCAGAAATTGAAATGAAATTCTGAAGGCCCTCAACTTAGCATAGTCTGTATGATTAAGTCTCAAGGGGGAGTTCAATTAATCACAAAGACTGAGTTCTCAGGATTTCAACAGGTCCAGTATAAATCTGAGTGAGTCTGGATCCAACTCATGCTGTTCATCTCATTTGCTTTGCTCATAAAAATTATGAAAAATGCAGAGGTGAGCAGTGTTGTGTCTTGCCTCAGTTAGACTGCCGTTACTGAGGCAAAGACTAATGGAGAGAAAGGCTGGGTGTCTCATCTCCTCTTTGTATGTCTCCTTGCCCAGACTTCAACCCATCCTGCTTGTCTTAGAAAAGACTCTTTTGGTTAGAAGGCACCCCACATAACATTAAAACTCCTGTATGGTTTTTTATTATTGCTTCTATTTGTGAAGGAGATAAATGCATGTCTAAAGGAATAAAACATTTTTCCTGATTATGACAAACGGTGTGTTTCTTTTCCCTTGCGGGATGTAATAGGAATATCAATGTTTTACATTTCATATAAAAACTCAAGTTGGATGAAAGATGAAACACATTTAAAGGAGTTGTTATCTCAGTTATGGGTAAAGTGTCATTATACTAAAATTCATAGGCTCAGAATGGCAAGTGCTGTGGATTTGCTGCTTGCTGAGAATCCAGTCAGTTTGGAGTGTACTGCCCCCAATATGCAGACACAATGGACAAAACAAGACAAAATAAAACACTTTATTCTTTATAGATGAAAATCTCCGTTCACCAATCCATCCACGTATCCCATCATCACACTTCCCTCCTCAGAATTGCAGTGTTTACTGAGTCTTGAAATATTAAATTCAGCAACAAAAACCTTGTGATTTACTGAAGTGGCAGCCCCAATTAATTTAGTTGTAGATCTTTTGAAAATATTTTTTAATAATAGAAAATACATCAGAGGAGGCCCCTGAAGATTTGCTAATGTTAAAAAGGAAAGGCTACTCTTCTCTGCTTCTCTTAAGATACTTGCATTGAATAGTATTACAATACTCTAAACCAGTGGTTCCCAAATTTTTGTAACCCAGGTATACTTGGACTGCAACTGTGGGAAACTTCAGCCAGTATAGTTGGTGGCGAGACTTCCGCAATTTGCAGTTCAACAATGCCTGGGTTACACAACCTTGGGAACAACTGCTCTAAAGAAAGAAAAATACTTTTTATTCAAAATTAGGAAAAGTTGTTTTGAATAATAATCTTATTGCAAAAAGCAACTTTTCCAAGCTTTGCTTTTATTCATATGGTGTCCTTTGGAAGTGTGATGGGTTGATTGGTAGAAAATTGTTGGAAACACCAATTAAAATACAGTAGTACTCTGGTATCCGCTGGGGATTGGTTCCAGGCCTTCCCATGGTTAACGAAAACCGTGGATAAGAGAGAATGCCCAAATAACCCCAAATGGCTGTTTTGTGACAGTAGCTTGCTTTAGAGCTGCTGTTTTGTGACAATAGCTTGCTTTACAGCTGCTGTTTGTGACAGTAGCTTGCTTTGCACTTGCTGAATTATTTAAGTTTTTCCTGTGCATCTCTCTCTCTCTCTCTCTCTCTCTCTCTCTGTGTGTGTGTGTGTGTGTGTGTGTGTGTGTGTGTGTGTGTGTGTGTGTGTGTGTGTGTGTGTGTGTGTGTGTGTTGCTTCATCCATCACATTGAATGACAAAGTAATGGCAGCAGCACAATGTGCCTTTCACTAGTTTATGTTTATTTATTTATTTATTTATTTTTGCATTTATATCCCGCTTATCTTCAAACGAACTCTAAGCGGCTTACAAGGGCTATGTTAGCCATACAAGTACAAGGATAAACAAATAAAATTACAACAATAAATTTAAGAACAGCAAAACCTAGTGCCACCTCATCAACTAAAGCGTATGATGGCGGAGAAGAGAAAAGAAAAAAAAAACTAAGAATAAGAATCGCCAAAGGCCTCTTGGAAAAGGTAGGTTTTTAAAGCCTTCCGGAAGGCCAGCAAGGACTCTGCAGAGCGCACTTCGGTAGGGATGTTAATGTTTATGTACTACATGCTTGTCCTGCAGAATGGTGGTATGACTACAGTTACCTATACTACGATGACTACTGGAATCAGTGTATTGTTTGGAGGTTTGCCTTCATAGACCTCTTGGAAAATGCATGGTTCAGAACACAGCAACTAAGCTGGGAGATAATGTCATACCAGCTTCATTGACTTCCCATCGTTTTTAGTGCAACCAGGTAGGCTGACGATTCAGTTCACTGTGCTGATGTTCCGCTATAAATCAACACATGGCTTGCCAATGAGGTACAAGAACAAAGATCTGTACTATAATCAGAACTTGGAAAAGTAACTTTTGGAAGTGTAACTTTTTAAGGACTGCAGATCTCTGACACTTGCCAATGTGGCTGGTGACCATGTTGGCTGGAATAGTCCAGAAATTGCAGTCCATAAGTAACATTTCCAAGAGCTTTGAAAACATTTCTGAGCTCTCATAAGAACACAAGAAGAGCCCTGCTGGATCAGGGAAAAGGCTCATCTAGTCCAGTTTCTTGTATCTCACAGTGGCCCCACCAAATGTGTCCAGGAGTGCACAAGACTAGATATCTGTCTCCTAATACCACTCTGCATCTGGCCCTTGAAGTGCCCTAGACATAACACATCCCCATCATGGTTTAACCTGTGGTGGACGTTTCCTGCGGGAATCTGTCCAGTCCCCTTTTGAAGGCATCCAGGTCAGATGCCACCACCACATCCTGTAACAGGGAGTTCCACAGACTAACTTCATGCTGGATTAAAATAAATTTTCATTTGGCTGTTCTCACTCTCCCAACCCTCAATTTGAGTGGATGTCCCCTAGTTCTGGTATTTTGTGAGAAGGAGAAGAGTGTCCCTCTAGCCACTTTACTCATTCCCTGCATTATTTTATATGTCTGAACAATATTCCCCATCATGCCCCCCTTTTCCAGACTAAAGAGCCCCAAATGTTTTAGTCTTTCCACATAAGGGAGGTTCCCCCAGCTCAGTAATCATTTTAGTCCCTCACTTTTGCACCTTTTCCAGATTCACGATGTCTTTTTTGATATTTTCAATCTCCTTTTTGATAATCCCTAGCATGGAATTGGCCTTCTTCACCACTGCCATACACTGGGTAGACACCTTCATTGAGCTGTCCACCAGCACACCAAGATCTCTTTCCTGATCCATCATGGATAGTTCAGAGCCCTTAACTTGATAGATAAAGTTTTGATTTCCTCCCCAATATGCATTACTTTACATTTTCCTACATTGAAACACATTTGACATTTCGCAGCCCATTCCCCCAGTTTGGAGACATCCTTCTGGAG
>JAHTLZ010000016.1:64511644-64514899 GCA_023846285.1 Phrynocephalus versicolor
TTTACTATACAAATAATACAGTCCTAACAAGATGATAGGAGTGTCATTTTACTATGAAGTAGTAACGATACTCCAGCTTGACTGTGATCTCCTTAGGAAATGACTGCAGTGCATGATGAATGTGAAATGTGAGTGATGCGCCACGACTACAAATGGGCCATTATCTATTGTGACAGTTATATGACTCCAAAGGTGTTGCCAAGCTCTGGGACTTTGATGTGGCTTTATTGCCATAACTGTGACATTGCTGGGATGTCACAGGAAGCCTTGCCATTATTTAGCCATTTATCCTCATTCATCGGCCAACTTTCACAGAAAATGTGCAGCTGACGGAGAAATACTTAAGGTGCCCTAGGGGGAAGCAGTGGTGGAAAATCTGGATTCTACAGCATTCTAAAAACTTGAAATTGTTCTTTAAATTAACAGAGAATTTGGTTTTTTTTTTTTTTTTTTGAGAAAGGCCATCTGCGCCTTTGATGTGGCCTTGAGGAGGTAGTTAAGAAGAAAAATTTGGATTCTGTTTTACTGAAGCCTGTTTGCAGCAAAAAAATTAAAAAAAAATTAAAAAAAATTAACAATTAAATGGTGCCGCTTGTACTGCAAGCATTTTCTGACCCCGCAGAGAATTCAGGCTGTTTTGGCAGGGCACAAATGCCCCCTTTGAGTGCACAGCTTAACATGGTAAAGGGATCTGAATGTATCAGAGAGGCTAAGAAGAATGCCATCAGGGGCCTAGACTGCATTTCAAGTCTCGCAGCCTAGCAGGGTAACTCAAAGGGGAATGATCAAAGCAGAGATGTCAGACTAAGATGCACCTGTCCTCTTTGTGAATTTGGAGTTGCAGTGGAAGAAGAGTATTTATGGTTTCAAAGATTATGCAGCAGAAAACCATTGAAGAATGACTACTGAGGAGCAGCAGGAATATAAGATGATGCAGATGACAATGGCAGGGATATTTGAGCTAATTATTGGTACTGTTTCAAAGAAGGCAAAGGTGAACAACTTTGAATGCTTGATACCTTTACATCCTATGATGAGTCAATCCAAAATAAACATGGGATTGTGCTGGAAGATTAGACTTCCAGGCTGGTAGGCACTTTGGTCATTTACTGGGAAAATGCTAAGGATTAGTAATTGTCAGTACAAATGCTGGAGCAATGCTAACTTCTACATTCAGCCCTTTGAAACTCAGAATGATTACCTGAGCATCCTTTCCCCTAATGAAGTGAGGGTGACAATCTAGGCCAGTGGTGGCAATCCTTTGGCATTCCAGATGTTTTGGACCACAACTCCCACAGTCCTTTGCCATTGGCAATCTAGGCTTGGAATTCTGGGAGTTGCAGTCCAAAACATCTGGAGTGGTGAAGGTTCGCCCCCACTGATCTAGGCCATTTACCCCACCATTTATGTTGGAACTGGGTGCTTGGGCTTATGAATTCAAGTTAAAACATGACGGCTTCATGGCATAAAGCTGAATGTGGAACACATTTGTGGAATCATCTCCTTTTGAGCATGGACTTGTGCTTTTTTCAGCTGGCGGGGATAGTTGAAATTTGTCACAATTGGATTGAAGTTGCTTTTGCTTGCTTTGTTGCCTGTGATTTCACCTGGGGTAGCCTGACTTCCACAGGTGTGAATCACAGCAGATCAGCCTGCATTTTTCCCACTGCCTAGTTTTGCCTTATGTTGAAGATGTCAGGAGCAATGGATGCCCATTTCATCTCTAGAGAAGAAAGGCAATGTGGCCTTCTCCTTGGGGGAATGAGACAGAGGTGTGAGAAGAAAGGAAGGGATATCAGCAATCCTAAGAGCAATCATCTAAGACTGAAGAAAGGCCAGAGCAGGTAAAGGGCAGTCTTGAAAACCTAGGGAGGTCCCCTCTCTTCTCAAATGAGTTGCATCCAGTCGCATCCAAAACAAATAGGGTATCTTTATCTTGTGTTCCTCTGTCACTCCAATGTATGCAAAAATTATATTGTAGGGAAAGCTGGATGAGATTCAGAGGACAGAAGAGTGAAGATTGGTGGAAGAAACATCTATAATTAAGGACAACATGACAACATATTACTCCCAGAAAGCAGCAATGTGATCATTTAAGTGATCACTGATGCAGATGTAAGAAGAAAGTACAAAAACAGGTTCACTGCTGAATAGTAAGACATTGAATCTCACAATTACAGATAAATAATGCTAACTCACTGGGTTTTTTTAAACCTTGACCTGGCTTGACAGCACTGGGGGATGGGGGAGTGCTTTTGGCCCATGTACGGTCTCAGTGAGTGTTGACGGGCATTTGTATTCTGAATTAAAAGCCAGTGTGGCATGTGCTGGCTTGGGTTCACCTTTGAAGGGGATGGGAGTTAGCTGGTCCCCCAGCCTGAAATGGTGCTTGTCATTGTAGATCTGTTTATCCAGGCACAGCTGTGTCCTTCAACGTCCCAAACTGGTGAAGTCCTCTCAATTGATTAAAATGAACATGCATCAAAAAGATGTATATGGGCCAACATTTAGGCTGAACAACCGGTTTGATGCTGTGGCGTGAATGTGGCAGCTAGGAGGTTTAGGTCTCAATTCCCACTAGGCGATGAAGCTCAGCAGGTGGCCTTGGATCAACCATGATCTGTTAGCATGACCTGCCTCATGAGATTGTTGTGAGGATCAGTTGTGGAGGAGGAGGTCCGTCTACGCCACTTTGAGTTCATGGAAGCAATGGTAGGATACCAGCATATAAAATCCAGTAAGCAAATGCAGGGCAGGGAAGATGATTGGCAGTGCTCTTCTCCCCTAGTGTTTCTATGATCTGGCCAATGCCTACTACTTCATACATTCCAAAGGGCAATCTAGTAGCTGGCTGGTTAGCTCAGCAGTTTAGGTATGTGGCTGCAAAATTCAGTTCTCCACTAGGTCTCCTGCCAGCAAAGCAGGCCTGTGTGACTTTGGGGGCAAGCTGCAAAGTTCCAGAGTGCCCTCAAAAAGAAAGGAGGCTAAACCAGTTCTGATGATCCTCTGCCTTGAAAGACCTGAAAAGGAGTTGCTCTAGGTTTGAACTGACTTGACCCCATTTATTTTTATGATAACATAGAAATCTGTGGGCATAATTATTCTGAGAGCTGGAGAAGCTTGTTGTAGTTGCCATTAGAGATGGGAACATAATGCCAAAATGGCGTTTCGTGTTCATTATTCGGGCCCTGGGGCCCGCTTCGTTCCATTTCTGTTTTTCAGACCCCTGGGGTCCGCTTCGTTCTGTTTCTGTTT
>JAHTLZ010000016.1:64514909-64536399 GCA_023846285.1 Phrynocephalus versicolor
CGCTTCGTTCCGTTTCTGTTTTTCAGACCCCTGGGGCCCGCTTCGTTTCTGTTTCTTCATTTTTCGGGTGCGGCAAGCTGCGGCCGCAGGGAGCCCTCCCAGGGCTGGGCACCACCAAAGCCGGAGGTATGCGGGCTGGGAGAGCATTCCTGTGGCCGCAGGGAGCCCTCCCGGGGCCGGGGCAAGCCTCCTGGGAGAGCTGTCCCACAGCCACGGGGAGCCATCCCAGGGCCAGGCGCTGCCGGAGCCGGTGGCAAGCCTGCCGGAAGAGCGATCCTGTGGCCACGGGGAGCCCTCCCGGAGCCGGGCCCTGCTTCAGTCACCACCCACAGCAGGTTGCCAACCCCAGAGCGCCACTGAGCACCACCCTCCCTTGGGCCCCCTCCCCAAGGACCGATCCGCTGCTCCGTCCACCACGCCCATCAGGTTGCTACCCTGGAGCCCCATGCAGCGCCGCCCTAATTGGGGCCCTTCTCCCTGGGAACCACTCTGCCCTGGGAGCCGCCGCCCCAGCGGACCGCTGCCCCGCACACACCCCAGGCCTAGACCTGGGAAACCTGTGGGGGGGGTGCCGTTGCTCTCCCCCCTGCTCCAATGATGCCCTCCGCTCCTGCTTCCGAGCTGGCTGCACCGTCACCGCTTCGCCATGTGGCCAAGATGGTGCTGGGCGCAGCCGAACTCCAACATCCTCCCCTCCAAAGCCTGCCGAGTGCCGACGAAGAAGCTGAGATCCTGGAGCCCAGCCTTCATAAGGGCTCGGATCCCAACTCTTCTCATGAGACCGGCAAAATCTTGCATCAGCTCCAGTGGGGAGGGGGTAAAGAGGCTCCGCCAGGCCCAGCCCGGTCTTGCCGCCCTCCTCTTGTTGAACGACTAGTTGCCGTTGTCTATAAAAGCAGGGCCTGCGATTTTCCTTGACAATTAGTTTTGGCAATTCAAACAGTTCTATAGCTCATTGCATAAGCTTGGACAGCCACACAGCAAAGTTATCACCTCTTTCTCTCTCTCTTTTTCTTTTTTGGCTAGCTAAATCATGCAGATCACCCACAGATATTGTGATCATGAGTGAGCTTATGCAGGACCCAGTAGTGTAGTATTGTGGAAGGTAGTCACTGGAGAGACCTAAATATTATTTAGCTAAATACTGTATTATTGGGCATTGTTAACAGTGATGAGTCTCATCTGATCTCCTGCCCTCTCTTTTACATGACAGCTGCTGAGAAACACCAGAAGGGACGAACTGTTTTAATGAATCAATTAAAAATTAACATTACACGCTCAATGTCCATTTCTCCCAATTAAAAGGGAGCCAAGGTTTTAGGGAGACTAATTTTGAAGCTGACGGTCTGTCTTAAGGCAATCAAACATACAAGCTTATAATTCTGTGATGTGGAATTATTGAGAGCAACCATGCTGACAACAAAGTCCGCATAAGAAGGAGCTTCCACCCATAAAAATATTCACAGGGTAACTGTGGTGAGGAATAGCTTAAGACCTGGGATGGTGTCAAATTTCATAACTGTTCATGGTAGCACCACTACTCCCTGACACAAATATCCCTCCCGCACCATTGCTTCCTGCTTCTTTCCTATTACCTCCCGTAACATGCTAAAGGCAGAGCGATATCTCATCATACCTCCCGCCACAACCATGGGGACATAACCTAAGATTAAAACTTTTCTGTTTGACTTAGGGCCTTTTCACACAACCCCTAAGATCTGCTGGCCACTTAAATTCGGACCAGAGATCTTGGGGGTTCGTTGCTCTTCCTGCGTCCCCACCCCTCCGCACTTCCTTGCTCCTGTCTGTGTGAGAGGAGGGAGAAAAAAAGGGAGAAAAGAATGCAGGCTCACCTCCGCTCTGCCATCGGGAGCTGCCCCAGGAAGCATTCCAGTCTCTTAAAGGGGTGGGTGGCAAAAAACAAACAAACAAACAAAAAACAGAAGGCGAGGACAGCCCAGCACTCACTGGTTTGGAATCCACATCAGAAATTTTTCACCTTCGGAGACCAGGTACTTGGAAAATGCGCTAGGACGTGCTTAGGTGGGCGTGGTCATACTTAATTTTTTTTAAAGTCCGGAGCTGGTGGGGAAACAATTTTATTTATTTATTTAAACTAGGGCGTATTGGCTCCCAACTTATCCTTTTCACTGGTTGGGAAGTGCTTCCCATTTACCAGGAGAAGATTTGGGAGGAAAGGGAAAGGCCCAATGGGGTAACGATGGGAGAATTTCTTGTGGTTTGGTCTTTCCAAAACAAACAAACAAAACAAAACAAAAAACAGCTCCTGAAAACCTTATTACTGAAACCAGATACATGGTGAGCCAAGGCAGTTCTTCCAATGTGACTCCAGCCATGCAGAATTTGCACCTAGGTTACATTTTACTTTGAGAGCACATTGTATAAACTGACAAACACATTGGTCCAGACACAAATTGCAACAGCTGTATTTCAACTTCCTTTTAGAAAATGAATGATCAGATGCAGGATTCAAGTCAAAATGAACATTGGGCTCTATTTTATTTTATTTTATTTTAGAGTATTTTTACCTTGCCTTTCTCTTTGGAAAAGGATCCACTTACAGTAATGAAGGATAATATACAGCCCAGTACAATTAAGACATGTTCAAGTATTTGAGAACAAGGAATTGAGGGACATCTTACAGCATTAATAGGCAACATTACATTAAAGCAACATGATTATAAATAGTCATAAACACAAACACAAATGGCTCCTGAGCAATGTGAGAGGCTTTCAGGAGTTCTTTAGCCAGCTTATCCAGATCTGAGGAATTGAGAACACTGTCCAAAGAACCTGGTAAAGAACAGAACTTGCCAGATGCTATAAAAATTAGTTGAAGAATCAAATGTCTTGGTTTGAATTTAGCTTACACGCTGTGGCCCAAACCAGTTTCTGCTCTACCTTTAAAAAAGAGAGGGAGGAAATTCTGTCATTGACTTAAATAAATGCATCCTAAGGACGTCTGTTAAACACATAGTTCAAAATCTTATTTTGATATGACCAAGGATGCAGCTTCCCTCTTGCATATGCTCTTATCATATTTAAATTTCACATCCTTTCTCCTGGGTGCTGTTCTCTTATCATTTTTCTAAGGTCAATTTTGTTTCAGCGAATCAGATGCTGGTATTGTTTCTTACTCCATCATGTAAGATCAGACAACAGTTCTGGAATCTGAATGTGCTTCTCTGTTATCGTGCTGATTTTGATGGATTGTCATCCATGAGTTTGACTTTGCAGGGTTGAAAACATAGCATTAAAGTGTTGTTGTTTTTTTAAAGCAGTTCACTAAACAAACATGTCAGGAAAGTTGGACAGAAAGGTCACTGGAACAGTGTTTGATGAAGAAAGTTGTTTTTGATATTGTTTTGTAACCCATTTTTCTGGACAGTTGAATGGCATATCATTCCCACAGTTAGCAATTTATAGGGTTTGGAATTATTTAATCAGGAGATGCATATTGTTTATACGACAATCAAATTGAGGAAGATTCTGAATGGGAGAAATCGTTTATAGCCTGAATGACACATATTATATGCCATGTTTATCTGAAGATAATGTAACTTCACTCTCAGGCAGTGTCAGACATAGATTTTCTACTCTGCACCCCATTTTATGTAGACATGCTTAATATATGTTGACAATAATTTGAGGACACAGGGAACAAGCAAGAGCCAAATAGAAGATTTCATATCTTTGACATTCACTTCTTGTTAGAAGTTAAGGGATTCTCCAGAAGGCCAGTTGCCAGCACAATACTAAAAACATTAGCACAAAGAAACCATACACCATTGTTAAATAGATCCTGGGTGCAAGCAGAGACACGAGAGTGCAGTAATCAAAATCCAGATGAAACACAAAGGGCAAAGGAGAGGAAGGCATCAGCATTGCAGAACAAGAAATGAAAATTAGGGAAGACAATAGCTCTTCTAAAAGAAAAAATAATACTCTGGCTGCTGGTGCTGCAAGAGTCTGCTGTCCAAGGTTCTGACCGTTCCTTACACTGTTGCGACGATGGCCGTTACTTCACGAACCTCTCGCTTCGCGGCAACCCCTCCTTTCTGTGCAAATCAATCGTTTCAGTCCGCACGCCCCTCCTTTTTGGCTGCGATGCCACCCCGACCACGCCCCCTTGTGGTGACCCTGCCAGTGGCCGGGAATCTTTTCGCTTCGCATCCCGCTTCACTCCCAACGTGACGTGTGGACTCGTTTTTTTTTTTTAAAATTACAGTCAAGCAGGAATATCGATGCATCGGCATCCAACATAAAGTTTAGCAGGGGACTCCCTCGCTCGAGTAGTGGCGGCGGCGGTGGCAGCGGCGGCGGCAGCAGGAGGAGCAGCCGCCACCTCGCCCGGCCAGAGCAGGGCGCCCGGGGCATGTAGCGCGCAAGCGGCGGTGGGCGGGCGGCTGTGCCATGCGGGGCTCCCCCCGAGTAGCAGCGGCGGCAGCGGCGGGGCTGCCAATGATGCCAGGAAACAGTTAAAATCAGTAGAGTCACACGCCGAAATCAATACGGAAACTGTTCCGCTGCAACTGACAGTTACATATTGATGCATCGATATGCCGTCAGTAGCAATTTTTTAAAAAAGAGGATGGGAAAAACAGACGTTGAAAAGTGGCATGCAAATGCGAAGGGAGGACGTGAGGTTGCAATCGATTCGGTCCAAAAATGGGTGCACGTGAGTACAGCGAAAGAGGGGTGGGATCGAATGGAAACCACGTGACCGCCACCGAATTCAAAGCGAAGGCAATGTCGCTGCGAAGCGATGCGCCTCGTGAAGTAACGGCCTTGGTTCTCTCTGATATGGCTCCTTTACGATTGGTGTGACGCAGTCCTATCTCTGACTATTTTAGGTATAGAGCCATGATTGCTTTTGCATTAGGGCCCAATCAGGAAGCTAGGGTGAAGGAAGGAGGCACCTCCCTTATGAGGAAAGGCTAAAACATTTGGGGCTCTTTAGTCTGGAAAAAGATGCCTGAGGGGGGATATGATTGAGACGTACAAAATAATGCAGGGCATGAGTCAAGTGGACTGGGGGAAGCTCTTCTCCCTCTCACAAATACCAGAACTGGGGGACATACACTCAAATTGAGGGCTGGGAGAGTAAGAACAGACACAAGAAAATATTTTTTTCACCCAGCGCATTGTTAGGCTGTGGAACTCCCTGCCACAGGATGTGGTGATGGCATCTGGCCTGGATGCCTTCAAAAGGGGATTGGACAGATTCCTGGAGGAAGTCCATCACAGGTTACAAACCATGAGGGAGATGTGTAATCTCCAGGCTTAAAATTGGGGTACTTCAAGGGCCACATGCAGGGGAGTAGTATCAGGAGACAGATATCTAGTCTCGTGTGCTCCCAGAGGCATTTGGTGGGGCCACTGTGAGATACAGGAAGCTGGACTAGATGGGCCGTTGGCCTGATCCAGCATGGCTCTTCTTATGTTCTTATGTTCTTAAGGAGGAACGGTAAGATACAGAAAGGAGGTGAGCAGTATCGAGAACCAGCTGCATATGGGCTTGGCTCACTTCAATTCTGCTTGTGACAACTTGATTCAGGCAGAGGCGTGCACTTGCTTTGAATGCTTGACCCATCCCAGCACCCCTACACTTACAACTTGTCAGAACACGGACACATGACTTTTGTGGACTAGAATTCACAGATTCTCCCTAGCCTGTGGGTATGTTTTCTGGGGGATTCTGAGAGCTGTAACTCAAACAAGGAACCTGCCCAAGTTCAGCCACTTGCATAATAGTCGTAGCAATAGAATGGCCCCTCCTCTCCTGCCTGGTAGTCCTGAACAGCCAACATATTTTCTGTGTGCATCTTTCTTAAAGCCTGCAACCTCAAACCAGCAGGATAAAGGTAGGGTGCTGTACCTTGCTGGAGGCTGCCTGCATGAGTGGAAGAGCTCAGATTAACTTGTGCCTCGTACCAGCTGGAGGTGACCCATAGGCTAGAGAACCTGTGGAAAGAAACACTTTCTTTTAGGTGAAGAAAGGGCACCTAGGAGTGTACCAGATACAGGAGCTGTCATACAATGTGTGAACAGCTACTCTGATAAACATTGCAGACAAATTAACTATGGCCTCCCCTCCCCTGAAATAATACCAAGGAAACGTATCTTCAGAACTATGACTTCCTTTATTTCTTACATTCAAATCCAGCCTATCCTCCAATAAGCTCAGGTTACAGCAAAAACATATCCTCCCCAGTTAGATCCCTACAACAGCTCTGTGAAGCAGGCCAGGCTGAAGGAATGTGATTGAGCCAGAGTCACTTAATTAATTTCATAGATGAATAGGGATTTGAAGCCAGATCTCCTGGATCCTAATCCCACACTCTGGCCACTACACTGCATAGGCAACAGCATTCAGCTTCTTTATATATTCTTTTACAACAGTGGTTTGCCTCCCGGGGTCTCCAGATGTTCTTGAATTGCAACACCCAGAAATCCTGATCAGCACAACTAGTGATGAAGGTTTCTGTGAGTTTTAATCCAAGAACATCTGGGCACACAAGGATGGGAACCACTGCTTTACAATATTACTCTCCTACCTTTGGATAATTCAAGGCAACTTAGAAGAACAATGAAGCACAATAAACACCCACACCCACACACCAGTAGAGGTTAGCAGAATCCCCCCACCCCACCAATGTTACTGCAATAAACTTCATTAAGCATGAAAAATAATGTTTTTTAAATTAAAACACACAGTTTTTTAAAAAAAGCAGCACCCCTAAATGACCACATGTAGTGACAGTAGGCAAGTATGAAAATTAGAAATGCACTCTGTGTGTTGGTCTGCGGTTCTCAGGAATTGTCAGGCAACATGATAACTGACTGACTCCACTGGTTAGAGGAGCCTGGCTGCCGTAGTCCATAAATCAGAAATCAGCATATCTTGCCTTTATAGGTTTAAAGCCTTTCTAAACAGATAGATTATAATGCCATGTAGTGGGAAATATAAGCCATTTTAGGCAGAGCACTCCACCATCTGTGAAGGGAACAGAGAAGACTCCCTGCCACCTCCCAAGGTCTCCTGTGTCATTTCAAACTCATTTGGATAGAACCAACAAGACAACCACCAGAGATTCTCCTAAAAGGTTGTCAAGGTTACAAGGGACAAGTGGGAGTAACCAGTGATCTGGGCTTGAACCCATATAAGGTTTTAAAATTGGTTTCAAATACAAGAAGCACATAGTCATATAAGAAATTGGACCAAAAAAGGACCACCTGCATATAAATGTAACATATCATCTGTAGAAGAGATGAATGTTTGAGAACTAACCTAGACTCCTGCAAGCATTGTACCTGAGATTTATTTGAGTGAGCCCTAACCTAGTCAGCTCGATGGAAATATATTCACACCTCACCTGTTAGGTCATATCCATATAGGTATAACTCATAGCAGGGTCACCCAAGGTGGAATGGTTCCATTTGACAAAGGTGTCTGGCCAGAGTGCATTTCCCCCCTCTGTATCTGTTCAGTCTATATGCAAAACATGTCATGTGGGAAACTGAATCAGATGAAGATGAAAGATAAGTGAAAATTGGTGAAAGATCAATAATTTAAGATATGCAGATGACAATATATTACTGGCAGAATATAGTGATTTCAAATGAATGAGGCTGAAGGGTAATGAGAAAGGTGCAAAAGCAGGATTACAGCTTAACACGAAGAAGACAAAAATAATGACTACAGAAGAACTACAAAATTACATAATTCTTCTGTAATGTAATGTTGACAAGGAAGAAATTGAAATAATTAAAACATTATCAGTCTAAATGGAGACTGCAGCCAAGAAATCAGAAAAAAAACTGAGATGTAGAAACGTAGCTGTGGATGAACTTTTAAAAATGACGAAGTGTGAGGATGTGGTCTAACAGTAGGCATATGCTATCGGCCTCCGACCCAGACCTCTGAGGGGGACTAGCAGTTGGAGAATGCTGTAAAGGAGGCATCCAAGAAGGGAAGTGTTTATAATAGGGGACTGATTGAACTGTTGTTCAGCATATCATAAAGAGATAAAGTTCCTAGATATGCTAAATGATTGTTCCCTGAAACAGATGACTGAAGACCCAACTAGAGGTACAAGAATCCTTGATTTGATCCTCCTAATACACAGGATCTGGTGCAAAATGTTAATGTGACTGATCCAATAGTGACCACAACACAATTACTTTTAACTTAATCATAGATTGCCAATCACTGATGAAATCTAACACAGAGACCTTAAATTTTCAAAAAGGAAATTTCCCAAAGATGAGGAAACTAGTAAAAAAAGAAGTTGAAAGGGAAAACTGAGAGAGTCCAAATACTCCAAGAGGCATGGAGGCTGCTCACAAAAACAATAACAGAGGCCCAATTGGAATGCATACCCAAAAGGAAAAGAGGCACTGCTAGGTCCAAGAGGACTCCGATGTGGCTTACAGGAGCTGTTCGGAAAATAATCAAGAGCAAGAACTAGAGATGGGCACGACTTAGCGGTATTCCCGTTTCCGTTTCCGTTACTCGGTTCCGCTACTCTACAGAAACGGTAATGGGAATTACTCCGCCAGAATTAGAGCTCGAACCGACGAACGAACAATTTTGGTCTGATTTGTCGTGCTAGTTACTTGCATCGCGCGATGCCACGCGGCACAGAAAAAAAGTTTTTAAAAGTTAAAAAAAACCCGGTTCCCAGCCAAAAGCAGGCGGAAAAATGCCTGCCGTGCCTCAGGGCACCTACCGGAGGGATGGTTTGTTTCTGGAGGGGGGGTCCCGGCCTCCCCCCCCATCCTGGGCTGCTCTGGTCTGGTGGGACTTGCCGCAGGCTCGCAGCCAGCAAAAAGCCCAGTCTTGCCGCCGGCCGCCGCAATTAAAGCGCAAGCAAGCGGCACGGACGGCACAGGAAAAAACTTTTAAACTCTCCCCCCACCCATTCCTGGGCCAAAAAGCAGGCGGAAAAATGCCTGCTTGACTAAGGGCGCAGGGCACCTACCCGAGGGATGGTTTGTTTCTGGAGGGGCGGTCCCGCACCCCCTCCGTCCTGGGCTGCTCTGGTCTGGTGGGACTCGCCGCAGGCTCGCAGCCAGCAAAAAGCCCAGTCTCGCTGCCGCCCGCTGCAATTAAAGTGCAAGCAAGCGGCACGGACGGCACAGGAAAAAACTTTTAAACTCTCCCCCCACCCATTCCCGGGCCAAAAAGCAGGCGGAAAAATGCCTGCTTGACTAAGGGCGCAGGGCACCTACCCGAGGGATTGTTTCTGGAGGGGGGGGTCCCGCCTCCCCCCCCCGTCCTGGGCAGCCGGACTCGAGTCGCCATGCCTTGCGGTGAGGGCGGGGGATCCAAAATGGGGCGGCGAACGCAATATTGTTTTTGAAATCGTGGTCCAGAAACACACAAGCACAACAGAAACACGCGGAAATTTATAAACTGACAGATTTTTCACAGTACCAGTGGGTTTTTTCTTGCAACAAAATGTCTCTCCTCTCCTCCTCTGTCCTCCATTGATTTTATTTTATTTTATTTTATTTACACCTGCGCAATGATGGGCTGGCCGAGTGGCCATGGCCAGCCATGTGGGAGTGGACGACCATGCAAATTTTTGGAGCCATCCCATCAATCGCATGACCACTTGGCCATGGAGACTTCTGGGATGTGCCAAAAAGCCCCCTAAAACCTGCCCTAGCCCCCTAACCCTAACCCTAATCCTTGACTCCTTACCCATACGTCACAGACTGTCTTCTTAGTGGGTCAGAGAGGCACCCAGAGGTGCAACCCACTAGCCCACTGTAACCTTACCCGTCACTAGCCTAACCCTAGCCCTTGCACTAACCCACCTTAACCCTAAGCCAGATCTACTTGCATTGCACTACACGCAAGTACGATTCCCTTCTTTGTGGGACATGGCAGGTGCAACCCAGTCATCCTGGATGGAGGGTCGTACCAGTGGACTGGTCTCACTGTCTGCAATAGTGGTATGCATATCCATATGGCTATGCATGCCATTTTGCAGCAGCAGGTGAGGAGGGGAGACCCCCATGTTGAGGGGTCTCTTGGAGCCTGCTTCCCCTTCCTAGTGGGTGAGGATAGGAGGCACCCACGGGTGCCTCCAGGAGCCCGCTTTCCCTTTATAGCGGGCCAGAGGAGGCACCCACCCCACAGAGGTGCCTCCAGGAGCCTGCTACCCCCCCCAAAAAAAACCAGTACTAACAAAAACAAAAAAACAAAAAAAACGAACCGAATTTTCGCAAAAAACGGAAACGAGCCGAAACAGAACTGGCCCGACTAACGACAACTCGAAAATTTTTTTTTTCAAGTTGTGCCCATCTCTAGCAAGAACTCATTTAGAATATGGAAGGCTTGTCCAAATGAGAACAACAGGCTGAAACATAAATTCTGGCAGAACAAATGCAAGGCAACAATCAGGAAAGCAAAGCAAAACTATGAGGAGCGTATAACTAAAAACATTCAAAGTAATAACAAGTAGTTCTTTAAGTACATTAGAAGTAAGAACCCAACTAGGAAGGCTATTGGACCATTAGACGATGATGGAAGGCAAGGGATTATTAAAGAGAAAACAAAGATTGCAGAGAGACTCAAATTGTTTGCTTCAGTATATTCACTGAAGAAGACAGAAACCACATGGCCAAAACAGAGCCAATCTTCGTAGGAAGGGAAACCAAAGAATTAAGCCAGATAGAAATAACAAGAGAAGAGGTCCTTGCATGTCTTGTTAAACTAAATGTTAACAAATCACCAGGACCAGATGGCATCCATCCATGAGTTCCCAAGGAACTTAAAAATGAAATTGCTGAGGTCCTAGCAAAGGAAGGGTATAGACAGGGCCGACACAGCCATTAAGGCAAACTAGGCAGTTGCCTAGGGCGCCAAAATGGAGAGGGGCGCCGGCCAGCCTGCTGCCCCCTGCCACCCCCCGCTGCTGCCACCGTGGTCCGTTCCCCCGCCACCTGTCGCCGTCTGCCCGCCACCCCCTCACCGCCCCCATGCCCAACGCCATCCCCCACCATCCACTGCCCACCTGCCGCCCCGCTGCCCTGCTGCTGCCCCACCGCCTGCCGCCGCCGCCCACCGCCTCCGCCGCCCACCGCCCACCGCCGCCTGCCCCATCCCGTCGCCTAGGGCGCAAAAAAACCCTAGCACTGGCCCTGGGTATAGAAAATAAGAATGATTAGGGGACTGGAACCCCTTCCTTACCATCTGAGGCTGCAATGGGTGGGCCTCTCCACCCTTGAATGATGGCGCCTGAGAGGTGACCTGATTGAAGTTTATAAAATCATATACAGTGTGGACAAAGTAGATAAGGAAAAACTGTTTTCCCTATCGCACAACACTAGAACTAGGGGGCACTCCATGAAACTTTTGGGTGCTAGATCTCAAACCAATAAGAGAAAGCACTTTTTCACCCAGAGGATCACTGGTCTGTGGAACTCCCTGCTGGAAGAATTGGTGACAGCTGAGAGCCTTGATAGATTTAAGAAAGGATTGGACAAGTTCATGAAGACCAAGGGTATCAATGGCTATCATTATGGATGCCTAAGGACAACCTCCGGGTTGGAGAGATAGGCAGGATATCCCTCAATGCCATTTGCAGGCGAAGACATCTGCTTGGGAATACCCTGAAGCAAATGGTGAGCCACTGTGTGAGACAGAATGCTGGACTGGATGGGCTGTGGCATGTTCCAGCAAGGCTGTTCTTATGTTCTTATGTGTTGCTGGGGACCAAGAACAATATTATCCATGCTATATTATTCCTGGTTATTGTGAATGTATGTGGAAGCTGCACAGTGAAGAAACATGAGCAATGCTGTAATGGTGGGCAATTGTAGAAATGCTATGGATTACCAGGAATACAAACATTAAATATTTAAGTTCAGGAGCCTTGTAGCCATCACAAAAATTAAATACAAAAATAGACCAGGTGATATAAATAAATAATACAAATAATACAAATAAAATGTGTGCTACATCAACCCAAGTCTAAACTATTGTTGGGAACTAAAATGACTGAAGTGAAACTGCTTCAGACATATAATAAGAGGAGACTGACTGGATAAGACACTAGTGCTAGGAAAAGCTGAAGAAATTAGAAAAGGAGGAAGAGAATGTACAATGGATTGCACAATAAAGGAAACAGCTGAGTTTGTAACAGCTGAGCAGGGCTGTTAATAGTAGGATCATTTGAAGGCTATTGATTCACTGCTGACATAAAAATTAACAGTAACATATACTTATGGGGAGTGGCCTTCCAGTCATCTCTTTCTGATGTCCCACAATTCTTAGAGAATGAGAGTTGTTCGTTATAATGATCATCCATGCCATGCCCACGATTAGTTACCGTAGGTCATGAAACCTCTGTTCTTTCTTTTATGCAGATTTGTTTTTTCAGGTGCAGATCCATAATGGTGAACAATGTGATCATGGAGATTCACACAGCACAGGCCTAGGAGGAGAACTCTAGTCAAGCTGATCCTCAAAATAAATAAATAAATAAATAAATAAATAAATAAATAAATAAATAAATAAATAAATAAATAAATAAATTTTTTAAAAAAAAATCACTGCTCCAAGAGAAGGACAGGTTCATCTCAAACTGGAATGATACGCTGCAGCCCAGCTGCAGGTTCAATTAGAAAGCCACCTTGGGTCCTTTTCTATGGAGAAAGGTGGGGTAAAAATATTCAAAATAAAATCAATCTGCATTGTGCTATGTCACCTTCTTTCCTTGATATCACCCTCCCTGCCTAGTTTCTTCCTGCCTTGTATCAAACTCCTTTGCTCCTCCAAACTTCTTATAACAACATACAGTACTGTATAGGAATATCATAAATAATGACATACAACATTTAATTAATAACAATAGTGATAAATCAATGCCCTCAATGAACACTTCATCCTTGATCAAGACTAAACATGAAAGACAGATAGAAGGCAGATTCCTTGTACGACTAACATCAGAGAATGTCTGGAACATAAAAAAAAACAGCTTATCAAGGGCATGCCATGATGGTAGCCAATCTCAGCAACTGAGATGGCACCTGGGGGTGGGGGAGAAAGGGAAACAGAACAGTGCTAGGTGGGCACAAAGTCAGGACAATGTTATAAAATGATAGCTTTCTTCCACAGACACCCACAATGTTTTCTCCAAACTGGGAAAGTAACCACAGAATGATATTTGAAAAGGACTGGGTGGAGACATTACCACATCATTCCTGGATTTGCCTAATAATTCCACTATGGTAAATATGCCAGGGCCAAGCTGTATTCCAGTCACTGGTCTTGACACCCAGGAAATTCTAATGTTACCATAAAATGATAGAGGAGTGAAGAGAGTCTTAGTCTTAAGTGTGCTTACACTGCCTAGGTAAGAAACTATACAAGGGATGATCCAGCCAAATAGCCATGAGTACTGGTAACTGTCTCCCAAGGGGAGCACTTCAAGTTAGATGATTGGAGATTCAGGATTTGTCTTCAAGTGATAACAAGGCTGCCACTTGCCTTCACTTCTACAAAGCAAGCCAAAAAAAGAAAGGGACTAATTGGTTATATCGGAACTCTCCAATGGGGTAGCCACCCTGTTAACTAGGTAGATCTTAGTAGATCATTTGTTATTCAGGGGAAAGTATAATACTAAGAACTTGCATTCTATCAGCTTCCTTTTCTGAAATCCATCAAAGTCAAATCAAAGCAAAAAGCAACCCCCCGAGAAGAGTGAATAGCCAGATCAAGGGGAAAATGACGGGAACTTCTTGTCATCCCATGTGCTCTGAAAGTATTGGAGCACCAAAGGTGGCTTGTCTAAATTCTCTTGACATCAGTGTGAGTTTGACAGTGTGCAGACTGGAGACCATACCAGCATGCAAGGAATGAGTTCCAAATTTATGAGTAGAGATGGGCACGACTCAGAAAAAACGTTTCGTTTTCGTTTTCGTTTTCGGCTAGGGTCTGAGTCGTTTCGTTTCCGTTTTCGTGGGCTAATTTCAAAATTTTTCGTTTTCGTTTCGTTACGTAACGAAAACAAAAAAACGAAAACGAAAATGAAAATTTTTTCGTTTCTCCCCATTTAGCTCAATTGAGTGCTTTTCCAGTAACGAAAAACGAAAATTGGCTCGAAATTAGTCATTTCGTTTCCGTTTTCGGTCCAGGTTGGTGCCGATTTTCGTTTTCGTTTCGTTTCCGTAACGAAAACGAAAAACGAAAACGAAAACGAAAATGCCGCTAAGTCGTGCCCATCTCTATTTATGAGCCACCAATCTACCAAGGCCAAGTGATGGACCCTCTTTGTAGAGATCTCCCACAATTGCAATTTAGTAAAGCAGCTCTAGCTGTTGATGAGACAGAACAGCACCATAATTTCCTCCTAATGATAGACAATCTTCTAAGACCTAGTAGAGAAGATATCTATGCCACTGGGGGCTGTCAGTGTAACCCCCTCTCTCCTTTTGTTTCTGGCTTGTTTAGCAGAGGTGAAAGAAAATGGCATCCTTGTTATCACTTGAGCACACATATACTGTATTTCCAGTCATCTAACTTGAAGTGTTTCCTTTGGGAAGCAATTACCTCTCCAGATGCCCATTTGACCGGACCATCTCTTGTAGATTTTCTTACCTAGGGTGTACAACAGTTAAGCACACATGCGACTTGCTTCACTCCTGTCATGAATCCACATTTTTAGACGGTACTCAAAATTGAAAGGCATTCATAACAAAGGATCAAGATAGTGCTCTGGGTACATAACATAACTGCATAATCTACACTGGAACAAATGCAAGCAATCACCTGGAAGATCTCCAATGGATATTTCTATACAGAAACAAAGGAGGGGAGAAACATAAGATCTGAAAATAACCTGTAGCTCATGATTGGCTGAGTTTGTGGCAGATCTCCTGCCCCCTTCCTTCTAACAACTGTATTGCTTTGTTACCTGATTCCACCATGGAGACAACCTGACTCCACTAACAAGGCCTTCAGGTGTGATTTCTCCATTTTCTGAGTCATTTTTCCACTACACAGAATGACTGGGCCTTGAACAGAATTGTCTCGAGAGGTGACAGGCCAATTCTAGACCGATCATTTATTGTACTAGATTGGATCTTCCCCACAAAAGAAAAGGATGGCTGTTTGAGTATTGATTTTCACAACAATGGATCATGGGGGCAGGGGGATTTTCTAGATCTTCTTGAAGGTTTGAGTGACAACTGAAATGTATGATGATGAAGGATGTTTGGAAGATTGCCTGCAACAAAAGAGCCACAGCTCCGCCATTTTGTTATTCTTTCAAACATGGACTTGTAGAAAGGTCATCAAGCTCACACTGTCTTCATTACTGGAAGGCCAACGGGTCTGGTGTTCTGTCTTAACTTTTTGGCCAGGTCCCAGTTGGCAACAGTGGCTTGCCTCCTATCTTCTCTGTACTCACTGCTCTGAAAAAGACTTACCTGAAAAAAGAAGCAAGGAAGAATGAGACTCACAGATGAGACATCCTATCAGTGCTTTTCCAAGGTCATTTGTGTGGCCTATTTCCTCTTGGTTTTTCTTCTCCCCATTTCCTCGTTGGCCAAAAGTAGTTGTCTCATTTTGTGCACAGCAAGCAACTTTGAAATTGTGCCTTCACAGTTATAAAAATTTGCTTTTTTCTAGTTTGTAGCTTTAGTCTCTCCTGTGCATAATCCCTGAGAAGTCATACATTTCCAAATACATAGGCAATGGCTGAAGGGATGGGTGGGGGGAACATTGACTTTAAAATGGGATACTTTCCTTCTGCATTTAGTTAGCAGCACCTATCATGTTTCTTAAAAAGGCACTTGAAAATGCAAATATCCATGCATACAACTGGAAGGGCAGAATACTATGACTTTCTTAAGGCTTGGAATGGAGAGTTCTACTGTTTCTTCTTCATACCAAAAAGAAATTTATTAAAATGAAAATAAACTCTTTTAGGAGCAATTGTTTCATAAAAGAAACATGAGTTTGTTCTGGCAAGGATGTTTGTGATTTATGTTTCACTCTGAAAACTTGGCCAAACAATTCCCTTCTTTCTGATTGGAGTGTGCTGTTGACGGGGGGGGGGCCGCCCAGGGTGCTACATCTGTTCTTGGAGCAACAGGATGATGTTTATTCATGACCAGTTTATGCGGCAAAAATGCATCAAATCATTTATTTGGATTCTTGATAAATTTGTCTTGTGAAAAAAAGAAGGAAAAAAAGCCTTTTCTTAATTGGACCTTATAATAAAAAATCTAATGATTGTGAATGCAAATGAGAAAGAAGAAGAATTTAAATAACTTTCCCCCTCCTTTCCCAAGGATCAATGGAGCTTACAGTGGGAGGGCTTCATATTATAAGAACTGCTTCTTCTGCCTGGCTGTTTATACAGATGTGGTGGCACTATTTAACTGCTTAGTGACTTGCTATAAAGTTCCTCCATATACCTTTCCCTGAAAGCCAGCGATAGGTTTATTACTATAAAACTCAGTAACCTTCTTTCCCTGCTGACTTTCTTATGCTGAATGGGATTTTCCATCAGTTTAGTGAACGTCACTCAGCCGTTCAGGTTTCAGACCTTCGCCTCCTGCCCTTGTTGGTTTTAACAGGGAAGGAAGAGAATGTTTGAAGAAATTGACCCCAGTATCTTTTGAAAGGCTCTCCTCCTTTCCTTAAGCTCCCTGGGTTTTCCCTCTGGCTGACCACAAAGCCTATCACATGACACACACACTGGATTTGAGAAGAGAATTGCCAATATTGTTAATTTCTGGAGGGCTATAATGTAGAGATGATACCATTTGCCTACTAGCCTCATTTTCATTTGGATAATAAGAGTTTGGCCATTGCTTTCATCTTATCTGGACTTCATGAGCACATTTCAGTTTTTAGACGAGTGCAACAGCCCTTCTCATTCTTAATCGTGTGTGCATAAGAGATCATTGAGAGGAAAGTTGCTTTTCAGAAGACTAGTCTTGAGGTGCTGAAGCCATCCATAATGGAACAGTGTTAAGATGATGCTGTTGGTCCTAGAGCACCATCCTTAGCTTTGGATACCTCCGCTATGTCAAGAACTGTTGGATAGCTCAGTGATTTAGGTCTCTGGCAGTGGAGGATGGGCATTTGATTCCTGACTGTGCCTCTTTGGCAGGGGCTGAACTTAATCATCCACAGGGTCCCTTCCAGGGTTCTCAGGTTGTATTATCAGCACTGTATTCAGTTTTCTGAAAAGTAACATTCCAAGTCCTACACAGGAACTAGGTCAATCCCTGCCAGGACTTCAGTTTCCCATTGCTTTGAACAATGCTAAAGATACCAAAGGAGGAGGAAGTGGTTTGTTGTAATCCAAACCCGAGAAAACAATGGGCCTGGCATCTAAAATTTCTCTCATATCAGAGGGTAACATTATCACAGCCTTTCCATTATGGCCTAGGCCTCATGAACCTGAATGATAGTAGTGTTATGCAATGGTTACCCCACACAAGAGAGTTCTTGGAATGTTTATGTACCAGTTTAACTTAAAAGTAGAGATGGGCATGAAACGAACAATTTTTGTTTCCGTTTCCGTTTTTTCATTTCGTTACGCAACGAAACGACAAACGAATTTTGTCTCTAAAATGAAATGAAACGAACAGGAACACCAGAAATTTTGTCATCCGTTTCATTTTCGTTACGGCAATACATTGAACTGCTTAAAATGCTAAAAAAAATCACAAAAAATTGAAATAAATGGTAACGAAACAGTAACAAAACGAACAAAACAAAAATGATTTTTTTGCAAAAATTCACAAAAACGGAAACGAACCGAAACAGACCCCCTAAATGACAAACGACAAACGAAATGCCATTTTTTTCATTCGTGCCCATCTCTACTTAAAAGCTGTAACTTTAAATATTTAAGACTCATATGCCTGCCATAGATAGTTTGTAGCTCTTAAAAGAAGGATGCATCAGGAGCATCAAATGTTATCCCCACATTCTTCTCCCTGTTTAGGGGATAAAAGTAAAGCA
This sequence comes from Phrynocephalus versicolor, assembly GCA_023846285.1. NCBI lineage: Eukaryota > Metazoa > Chordata > Lepidosauria > Squamata > Agamidae > Phrynocephalus > Phrynocephalus versicolor. The sequence goes on from JAHTLZ010000016.1 coordinate 64,532,929, forward strand.
GAGTTTCTTTGATTGGTGACCAATTAAACAGTAAAAAGAGAGAGGGGAGACATCTTCTTCATCATCTTTTTACTTCCAGATGCAGAAGCTCTTGATTGGCTTTTATTTTCAGGGAACTGCTGCTGTGAAGGAAACTCCACTGCCCTCCTCTACTTTTTGACTTTTAGCTCTTGCCCTGCAGATAAGAAACAAATATTAGGAATGTTACATTTCTAGAAGAAATGAAGGCTTTCAGACTGTTTGTCTTTCCCAGTGAATCAGATATTTTTCACTTATTTTATGTTTATTATATGTATGAAACCATTCTTTATGTGCCAGCATCATAGGTTTGGAAGGAACTTGTAGATCCTTGAGTCCACATTCTGCTTGGTGCGGGTGGTACAATGCAAGATCCAGCCACAGTGGATCTTCCAAATTCTGATTTTGCTTCAACAATGGTTTGCTTCGAACATGCCATGTCCCCGGACATTCACAGCCCATTTACAGTCCCTGTGAAGTGTGAGGTGAGTGCACCCATTGGACCAAACTCTGTTGTGTTCATCAGCCACATCTTCTCCACAGCTTATGAGAAACACAGCCATGCAACTGCCAGGAACTATGTGCCAGTCAGTGTTTGTGGCTTTAAGATCCTGTGTATGTGTAGTTGTACTTACAACTGTGTTACGTTAAAAGCAGCAAAGCTGAAATTACTGTATAACAAGCAGATATGCTGGTGTTTTGGGAGCAAAACAGTTGGCATTATCCTTCCTGTTATTCTAAAGGACTCTTTTTGGGGTGGGTCATGTGTACAGCCCTCTAGCCATTATTATCTCTGCTTGGTTAATGACTATTAAAGCATTACACACCACAACTATATGCCCCATACCATTACTATGATTAAGTCATCTGGTTAAAATGTTTTGGAAACAAGCTCTGTAGGCAAAACATTTGTTGTATCTCTCCACCCACAGTGAAAAGAAAGAAAGGAGAGAGGACTGAAAGGGGTAACATTCATTTGTCACACCAGAGGCTACACCTGCTGCTGCCTGTTTACACTTTTCTAGGTGGGCAAGCTGCAGCAGTGGGGTCAAGGCAGTCAAAAGTCAGTCTGGGAAAGCCAGACACACAGATTTCCAGCAAACAAATCCTGCAAGGAGTCTGCATAGCTGAGTTCAAATAAAAAACAAGACCAAGATCAAATGAATAAAATCCTACCAGATAATTTTACAGGCCAAGTGCCCGGGGGAGCCAAAGGCACTGTTGCATATCAATCTAAGGTCAAATGCCAGCATGCCAAACACATCAGAGAATCAGTTATTCCAGAAGCCAGGAACTGCCCCATGCAAAAGCATTCCCATCAGAACCTCAAGCCTCAATTACAGCCTTCAGCAACTCAGAGACTTCCACAGGATGTTTCTTGAGGAGTCTTCTTTAACTCAACACTCCTTCCAAGCACCAGTTTTCTGCTCTGCCTCTTTAGATGCTCCTGTTCTTTGGGGGGGGGGGTTGGTAGTAGCTCTGTCTTGGACTTTGTTGCAGAGTTTTCCACATTTGAAGGACCTGTGCAATCCATCCACCAAAGCTCTAGCTTTGGCCACTGCCATATCGGGGTGGGTGGGGCACAGAAGGGTACATCTGCCTCAGGCACAGCAATCTGGGGGGTCCCTGGATGATGGTGGGTTCCAGGGTCTGAGCCAGCTTGCCCCTGGCTGTGGACACCTCCATGGCGGAGGAAAGCAGCAACAACGTGGAGCGGAGCAAGCGAGCTGGAGGACCAGCAAGCCTGCTCCCTCTCATGAGCTGTGAGGGAGAAGTGCTCTCTTGGCTTGGCTGTGGCCACTCCTCTCTCACACATCAACTGCCTGCAGATGGGACCCACTGGCAGCAGCAGCAGTGGCGGCCCCGGTGCATGGCTCCCCCCCCCTGCACAGGAGGTGAAGGAGAGAGTGCTCAAATTCACCTCAGGGGCTCAAGAGCGAACTGAGAGAAGATGGGTGGAGTGCAATGGGGGGAGGTGGACGGGTGGGGGAAAATATGAAAAAGAGAGAGAGAGAGACCGACTCTTGAAGGGGCCAGTGGAAAACACGGGTCTTCAGGGAGAGGTGTAAGGCATGTACGTGCTAACACACACGTGCACAAACACACATGCCCTTCTGTGTGCACATGTGCACACTCACCCACCCCACGCCTGCAGGGTTCGCCCCCCCTTGCTGGGTGGGTGCAATGTGGGGAGGCGGCAGGAAGGGCGCAAAAATGAACTTTATTCCCTGGCTGGATATCGGGTTCCAGAGGAAGACTGTTATCCTGTGAGATCAGGTCTTTTCATGAGGTGGATTTGTCAAGCTGGAGCTTGGGCAAGTCCTCATCTCACCAGGCAAACACACTGCAATCGTAGGTGAAGCCTAACAAGAACCTCACACAAAAAGCTTTACTTTTTGCACAGCTACCTTCATTCTTTTGCAGAAATCTGGGGAAGACCTAAAGTAAAGGATGTGTAAAATAAAAATGACATCGTATGCCACATAGGGCCTTTCACACGGCCCCTAAGATCCGCTGGCCACTTAAATTTGGATCTTGGGGTTTCGTTGCTCTTCCTACGTCCCCACCTCTCTGCACTTCCTTACTCCTGTCTGCGTGAGGGGAGGGAGGAAAAAAGAGAGGAAAAAATGCAGGCTCACCTCCGAAGCCACCCCGTCGTCGTCCTGATTCCTTACTCACCAGATTAAATCCGGACCTGGGGATTTTCACCCTCCTAGAGCAGGTACAAGAAAAGTGCGCTGGGACGCGCTTAGGTGGGCGTGGTCGCACTTAATTTCCTGCAAACTCCGGAGCTGGTGGGGAAACAATTGTAAGCTCCGGAGCTGGCAGCCATTTGCTGCGGAGTTTAGGGGTCGTGTACAAATACCCATAGTCAAACATACAAAGTGCATATGTGGTCCACGAGTCACACCTTCACCATTTTGGGAGTGGAGAAAAGTTACTTTCTTTGGACAACTCCCAGAATTCAATTGGGTCAGTGTCCCTATTGGCAGGAAAGGTGCCAAGAGTCTCACCATCCAAAATGCAGCTTCTAAGTCCCACTTGGTTCCCTTTCTCTATGTGGGTGGGTAAGGCCAAACCCCTCAGCATGGGGAAACGATACCGTGCTTCTAGTTTGCTCTCTCTGTGAGCCAAGTATCCTGGAAATAGAACTGCTTTGAATTTGGCCAAAGAAAGGAGAGAGGAAAAATATATTTGAAACTGCAGAAGCTGTCCTCAGAGTTAAAATGTTTGTGCACGGAACTGAGGGACACCTGCAGGTGGAAAAAGATTTCAGGCACAGCTTTGTATCTATCTATCTATCTATCTATCTATCTATCTATCTATCTATCTATCTATCTATCTATCTATCTATCTATCTATCTGTCTGTCTGTCTGTCTGTCTGTCTGTCTGTCTGTCTGTCTGTCTATCTATCTATCTATCTATCTATCTATCTATCTATCTATCTATCT
>JAHTLZ010000016.1:64558153-64569780 GCA_023846285.1 Phrynocephalus versicolor
AGAGAGAGAGAGAGAGAGAGAGAGAGAGAGAGAGAGAGAGAGAGAGAGAGAGAGAGAGAGCTACTTTTACATTTTATATTTTTACACAGTTATCCATTGGAGGGGGGAGGAAGGACATGTCCGTGCCACATATCTATCTTTATATATATGTTTCTGCACGTCTAAGTTAGGAGGCTAAGAAAAGGGGAAAAAACTTCCTTTGTAATATTAAGCTTCAAACATTCATTGGTTGAGCTCCTGACATTTTGTGGTTAAGAAGGATTTGCTTACCTTTTTGGTTAGGGTGGCCTTCTGGGTATTTTTTTGTGGGGGCAGGGGGAAGGTAACTCTCCCCAAGCCTAAATTGATGCTCGTTACTTTAAACAGAAACATTTCTCAGCAGTTGATCCTGTCACCAAAATGGAATTCATAAAAAATTTAAGAAAGAACTCTGTGATAAAACTTTTTTCTTTCTCTTTTTTTACTGAAAGAGATGAAAAGGGAAAAAAAGGACTTAGAATTACAAGCAGTTAGACTCAGTTTTTTTGCGTAATGACTCCTGGTCTCCCACTGTGCAAAGTCTTTCCCCAGCTTCTCGTCTGCATTCTTCATCCTTCCCTGTGGGAGAATGAGTTGGATTTGTCTGCCATATTCACAGCGATCGAGGTGATCCAGGTTGAAAGAAAATCAATAAGATGTGTCCATTTATGCCTCACAAAGGAAGAAAGGTCTAAAGAACAGACATGGGATGTGATTCAAGCACTGGAGACTTAATAAGACTTCTCCTTGTGTTTGAAGGGGATGGTAATTTATATTTTACTTTGAACTCTCTTTCTCTCTCTCTTTTTATGCTTCATAACTATCAGGATTCAGGCTCACGTGGGAAGCAAGGAAAAGGAGGTTTGATGCTGTCTTATAGAAGACCAAACCATTTGGGACAGCCATGCTCAAAATTTCAGAAAAGGAAATTTGGGTTTTTTTCGATTTTGGGGGGGAATGGGGGGGCAGAAAATTAAAGAAGCACGTCAGCATCGTACTGATTGTTACTGCTGTTGGTAAAAGTTGTTTAAAGTATTTTCAGTTAGGATGCTACCGAAGGACGGAGGGAGGGGAAGGCTTTCTTTGACAGCTGCGGAAGGCTTCTTCTGATTACTGGACATCTTTTTGATGCATTTATTTAGAAGCAAGAATGATTAATGGGAGAACACCGGACGTGTTGCCCTTCTATAGCTTCTTAGGAAAGCACCAGAGGTTTCCAAAGCCTGGTGCCCCTCCCCAAATAAAAGCAATACCCCCTTCATTGTCTTGTTTGCAGCTAGTAGCCCTACCAGCTCCCAAGAGGGATACAATCAAATTCCTGAGTAGCAAAGGGTCTCCTCTCTTTCGGTGCAGCTTTTGTAGGTGACTGCTTCGTGATATTCTTTTGCAATTTAGATGAAAAGATGTTGTTCTTCAGCAGGAACAGAGGGTAAGAGGGGAAAGACTTCGGGGGAGAGAAACCTAATAAGGATGGAGAAAGAGAGCCTGTGTCTTGGCCTTTTCTTATTGAAATCGTTTATATCGCCTTAGACGAACGCCCTTCCAAATATTCCAAAAACAAGCAGAGCTGGGAAAATATATTTACTCTGTGGGATATATGGCTTTTTGAGACAGCTTCTTTCGGTGCTCAGAACAAACCTGCAAGATTTCTTTTTCCACTCGCTATTTTATGGCCTGCTTTGATTCCTGTCGAAAAGGGGAGGCGTGCTGAATACGGTACTTTACATTTGGAGAGTGTTACAACCCAGAGGAAGAAGTCGTATTGAAATGTTATGTGTCCAATTAGTTCTCTTTAGGAGACACAATGCATAATAAAAAGGAGAAGGAAAGGCTTGTGTCTTAGGGATAAAAAGGAACCCCAGGTTGCGTCCCTCTTGTGGAAATGAGGAAGGAAGGCACAGGGTGGTCCTGGAGGGAAATGTGCTGCGCATTAGCAATAAGTTGGAGTGATGCTGGTGGAGTTCTCTTGGGTGAAGGCTGGGGTAAGGATTCAAATCTCTGCATGCCTCCTCCTCCTCCTCGCCAGCAAGGATGAGAAGCCAGCAATTCATTCTTCTGGCGAGGGAGCAGGCAAGGTATTTTCTGCTGCTCCAGACGGGGTTTTCTTGAATGGGCAAGAAGGCATTTCCATGGGAATTGGACCACTGCCCAGACTGCCATTGGCTTAGATGTTTCAGAAGGGGTGTTCACATCTTTTCAAACTATCACCCAGGCCTCCTGATGATGCCAGTCTTCACTTATTTTGTTCTCACAGGCCGGAATGTTTTCTTACTGGTGGGCATAATTACAATGGTCTTTGAAAATTTTCACATATTGAAGTTGTTGGTATTTGATAAAAAAGAGAGAGAGAGAGAGAGAGAGAGAGAGAGAGAGAGCTCCATCTTCCCCACCACCAACAACGTGGATGGTGAGAGCAAAAAGGGTGTAAAGAAGGACCTTGCTGAGGTCCATACCGATGGATGAGTGCTGTTTGGATTGGAGTGATGACTACAGCATTAACATTGACCATAGTATTTTTTAAAAGTCTGATTTATTTAAACCTTTCGCATCAAAGCTGTTAGTGTTTGTCAGTTGGTGTTCACCATTTTTAAAATCCCAAATGTCTCGAATACAGTGCTATTAAAACCCCTTTTTGGGAAGAAATGACCTCTGCTGCTGTAACTAGGGTGGGTGGGTCAGGCTTTGGTTCAGGACACAAACATAGAGAGGGCAGTAAATTCTGTGGCTGAAATTGTGTGAAGCTCTGATCTGCTCATCACCTCCAATCACTTTTCTCCAAGAAGAAAAAGGCAGAAAGCAAGCAGAGTAGGGTAGTTCAAAAACAACATAACCACTGTAACTCCAGATCCAGGTATTCTGCAGATCCAATTTCATTACAAACTTAATCAAGAAGACAAAGCCCAAAATGCCCTCCGGCCAGGGCTGGATTTAGATTAGAAGAGGCCCTTGTCTACTCCATTTGTGATGCCCCTCCCAATCCCCCACCATCACGACCATAAGAAAATGGAAGAGTGTAATATAAGCAAAACTGAGTGAAACCAAGGATGATGACAGGCATTTAAAATCCTGCAATTCACAATTTCTCCTCCAAAGGACATACATTATTATTGTTAAATACCATAGAGATTGAAAAAATGCATAAATGTTAAAATTCACACTGAAAAGCTTTTGCAATAACTGAACATTTTGTGGAATAAGTTTTAATTTATAGGAAAATGAAGCAATAATGTTATTCTTTAAAAAAGCAAAACACCTTGAGTTTGCAAATTATATTGCCTGGAAAGTGTAAATACCATATTTTTCTGTCACTGAGAGAGGGATGGAACAGCACGTAAGAGAGAGGCAACCATGGGAAAGGAAAATCCCAATAAAATCAACCAGGCTTCCAGGAAAGTACAGGTGTCTTAAAAATGTATGTGTGTGTTGGGTGGGTGTCTGTGTGTATTAAGCATTTTCTTTACATCCTCCTTTGTTCCGTGACTAGTTTTGTACCATAACAGCATTGGTCATGATCATGTGGTTTTGTCCCTGTTGCAATGTTCCCACAGTCACAATTACTTGTCTCGTGACAAGTGTTACCTCATGGTCTTGTACCGTGACAAACACTGAATTTGTCTAGCTTTCTTTTTCCTTTTTTGGGGGGGGGGGGCTTAAAAATTATTTGTTGATATTTTGCTTCTGAAAAGTAAAAAAAAAGGACAGTTTTTTGAGAGAAACAAATGTTTTGTTGCCTGACAGTTGTTACTACACTGTGTCTTGTCTTGGAAACGAAAGCAAGAACAAAGAGTGACAAGGGAAAACCCTACCCCAGCACTAGGTACAGTATTGTCATGCTTAGTACCCATTCCGGGGCGTGGTTGAGACAAATTTCAGTAGTTGTGCAATGGATGTGAAGTAACATGCCTGACAGCGTGGCACTTTTAGAGTCTACTTTGTCAGTATTAAAACATATATTAAGAAGTAAACTACTTCTGGAGGGTTGGCCGCTGCACATTTTGAACTTTTTTGGGATGAGGTTCCGATACCAACTTGCAGGCTGGCCTCTTGCCCTCTACAGGTAGTTCTGTCACATCCAACAAGCCAACCCTATAGCAAGCACAACATCATTTTCTAATCAAAACATTTTAAAAATCATTTTCCCCAAGTCACATGAATTATGAGGCTTGAAAATGATGCATTAATAGTAATCTATAATTATCTATAATTTCTCATCTAATAAATAGGTTAATAATTATCTATAATTTCTCATCTAATAATTCCAGCAGGGGCAAACACCAAGCTCCCCCCCCCCCAACAATCAGTACTAGCAATTAAAAAGAGCCAACTAACCTTGTTGAGTTGTTGGGCCTGAGTTACCCTGCCCTTGCATGAAGTCTTGGGTTTGCAATTTTGGGAGAAGGGAGACTTCCTCTTGGTTGGGGGGGATAGGGATGTGGAGGCCCTTAGTCTTCAGCCAACTTAGCCTAGACATAAATCCAGCCTTGCCTCAGGCCACCACAGACCCCTCATGATAGTAGCTAGTTGTTGCACTTTCTCCAAGATCAATGCTACATTTGGGGCACTCTGAGTGAGAAGTACCACCATCATCCGGGGAGAGGGAGATCTGTCAGCTTTGCTTTTTGTTGCAATCAAATGTTCAGTTCAATTGAAGTTCAAGGTCCTTCCATCCCAATTACGAAGTCAGTGAGTTGTAGTAAATTCTTTCAAAGCAAATGGCAACCAAGCCTTCCCTGCTCCACATTTGTACTGGGCAAATGCAATAGGTATTCCCACCATGGAGAGGAGCATGCCATACCTGTCTGTTCTGTGTAAGGCTGTGTGTGTGTGTGGTTCACGATGAGTAAACTCTCATTAGAAAGTGGTGATGCTATATTAATATGAGTGAAGGCACACAGACTCAAAGCAGACCTAATAATCAAGGCCTCTATTCGGAAGGGGTGCTTACAGAAATGTTTGAATTTTCATTTCCCTGTTCCCTTGCCTTCAGTACCTAGTGAAAACATGCCTTGGAGAGATTTCCAGCCCTCCTTGGCTGTTCTGGATGTGGCGCAGCAAAAAACCCCACAAAAACAAAAAAGGTGGTGGTGGAGGAGAGAGATGTCAACTCTGCTCTGATGCATGTATTTCTGTTGAATTTCATTTGTACATGAGCAAAGGTGCCAAGCACTGGGATTGGATAGATCAACCTGAAGGTTTTAAGTCCACTTTAAAAAAATAAGTACATCCAAAATTCCATTGCATTCAACTATGAAAAAATCATTTTAATAAATTCTTCTCCAAAACATATGGAAATGAGCCTCTTGTCACTTTCTATCATCAAGTAGCAGCCACCGAAAGAGCCCCAGTAACTGCTGCATGGGTAAAACAAAATGAATTATGGTAACTAATATAGTGGAAGAACAGACATTGTTCATCCCAATAAAATTAGGCAGACTGAACAAACAGAACATTGGGATTATTTCAACTTTATATGCTGCCTTTAAGAGGTTGGGCTGGGAGGGATCTTTCTGGGCTCCTGTGACTGTCAATAATCCAACAATTAACGACTTGTTCGCTCTCTTTTTCTGATTTTGAAGAGAACCATGCCTCCCTACTTAAAAGGCTATTTCCTGCTTTTCTGAGTCACTATTCAGTCAGAGCGGGAGTCAGAGTAGAGATGGACACAAATTGAAAAACAAATTGCAAAATTTGTCAAAAATTGTTAATTTGTTGATTCATAACTCTTCTAAATAAATCTGCCATATGTCTAAGGTAAGTTAATTTTGAGTGCTTTTTTTTCAAAATATGCACTCAGAAATTATTTTTTAAAAAATAATATTTACTTACCTTGGGCTCCAAAGTTGCAGGGGTACCTTCTTCAATCAATTTTAGGTAACCCCCTGAAATCTGGAAAGGGGGTCAGAGGACTGAATTTAAAGGGAGGTCCGGGTACGTGATTCACAAAGTGTGCTGGGTGGTTGTCAGCAATTAATGAGTTAATACTATAGATTAAACGCCTAAACTGCTGGAGTGGCTGGCAACCTCCCAGCACACTTTGTCAATTAAGTACCTAGGCCCCCTTTTAGAGCTTTAAAACTCAGTCTTTTGACCCCCAAATCTTTCCAGATTTCAGGGGATGACCAAAAATTGCTTGGGGAAGCTAGCCCTGTTATTTTGGGGGAGATACATGCCTGGGATTAAGCTGCCTAGATGCCCTAACCACATCCGATCTCGCCTGATTTCAGAAGCTAAGCAGGGTCGGCCCTGGTTAGTACTTGGATGGGAGACCACCAGGGAATACCAGGTGCTATATGCACCTGGGTTAGGAACTCCAGTATTCCTGCCAAGAAAACTCCATGGACATGGAGTCACGAAGAGTTGGTCATGACTGTAATGACATCGCACACACACACGCACACACACACATGCCTGGGATTAGTATTTTGATCCCAGCCATGTATGTCACCCAAAATGACAGGGCTAGCTTCCCCAATTGATTTTAGGGGACACTTTGAAATTTGGAAAAGTTAGGGTTCCTTGGGACAGAGATATTAAACTCCAAAGGAGGTGGAGGGGCACTTAATTGAATAAGTGTCTTTGGTGCGCTTTACCATAGAGAAGGGAAGCTGTACATTAACCCTATAATTGGTAAAGCATGCCAAAAACAGTCATTCAATTAAGTACCCCCACCTCCTTTGGATTTTAATATCTCTGCCCCCAGAAACCCTAACTTCTCCAAATTTCAAAGTGTCCCCTAAAATCACTTGGGGAAGCCAAGCCTTCCATTTGCATGCCTGGGATCAGTAATTTTCCACTGAATATTTACTGATCCCAGGCATGTGAATGACAGGCTTAATTTCCCCAAGTGATTTTAGGGAACCCCTTGGAATTTGGAAAGTTTGGGGTTCCAGGGAATGCAGTTATTAAGCTTGAAAGGAGGTATGGGGGTGCTTAATGGAAGGAGTATGCCTGGCACGCTTTACCAATTATAGTGTTAATTTACATCTTTCCCTCAGCACACCGATCCACACTTCTTCAATTAAGTACCTCCCTCACCCCGCAGCCCCTTTGGAGCTTAATAACTCTGTTCTCTAAAACCCAAAACTTTCCCAATTTCAAGGGGTTACAGGGGAGAGCTTGAGGAAGCTCCCCTGCCATTTCCTCTAAAAATGAATTGTTTCATTTTAGGGGGGAGGATGGCATTACGTTTCACTTTATAACAAAACGCTGGCTAGCATTTTGTTTCATTTCGAAATGTTTCATAACCTTACCACACAATGAAACAGTGTGTTGTTTTTTGTAAGGTGCCCATCCCTAGTCTTAAAGTATGTTTTTAATAGTGTAAGTGCAATTTGATGGGAACCGTAAGGGGTGGCCGACTCTGGAGAGACATGAAGTTGAAGTCTGCCCTGTAGGTCCATGAACTATTTTCTGTATAGCTACAGTTCTTTTAAGCCTAAAATTTCACATTCTACCAAGAACCTACTAAGTCGATGTCTATTTAAGTTCCATTGCTTCAATGAGTCAACTTTAACTGAGACTAAAACAAAATGTAGTCCAAAACAGACTACTATAACCATCTCCATGGTTAACCTCAAATCCCTTGAGCTTTCAAATAAAATTATCATTCATGAAATGTGGAGAGATGCACGATTGTGTGGCCCTTTTAATTTCAAGCAGATTGTTTTATTTCTCTTTTTTAGTGTGAGAACTTCTGCCTCAGCAAATGAGTCTTTTACATATGAAGCGAGAAGACCTATTGGTTTCAGTGACAGCTTTACACATAAACAAAGCCATTCTTATTAAAATATTTTCAGTAGATTTTTTTCAAGGTTGTTCGCAGGGTGTATGTGAAAATAATTGTTGCAGCATTTTAAATGTTAACTCTCTCTCTCTCTCTCTCTCTCTCTCTCTCTCTCTCTCTCTGTGTGTGTGTGTGTGTGTGTGTGTGTGTGTGTGTGTGTGTGTATGTGTGTGTGAAGCCTTCAAGTGCAACTGAGAAAGAATCCCTTCTGACTTTTGTTTTATACAGCTTAATTTATGCCAAACAGATTTGAGGGAATAGTGCATAGAGCGGTCACTGTGTCTTCAAATGAGGAAAACTAGCTTTTTAGTGATTGACTTAACTGCCCTTCACTTTCAAGAACTGTACTTGAGTTGGGCTGAGATCAGAATATCAGAGTAGCCTTATGGAGTGTTGCAACTGGGGGGGGGGGGAGATGAGAAAAGTTTCTTTCTTCTGTATTTTCCTTATGAACACAGTATTATTATGGAACTTCTGTTTATTCAATACTACAAAGCAATGAGGAGAAAATGTTGAAGTAAAACCACGCCCTATGTGGAATTGCCCAAGTGAGCTTGGATGGGGTTTGGGAAGGAACTGTAAATAAAATGAAATAAAAATAAAAATAAAAGAGATGCCAGAAAACAGGGGGAAAGGGGGATTGGATAAAGGATCTGAAAGGCTTGCCACACAGAAAGTGACCTTTTGCTATTCTATAGAAGTGTGCTTTTCGCCTTAGTGGATCGGATGACTCTTTTAATATGCTATTTGCATAACAAAGGCATCACAAAATCAGCTTTGCTTAGGATATGACAAGGAGACAGACTTCATGGGCAACCAAACAATTTGGCAGTACAGCATGTTCAAATGCTGAAGATCTGTAAGCTTGATGATTTGTCAGCATTTTATAGACAACTGGGAAAGTGAGGACTAAGGCTGTATTTCATCAGGAGGCCATGAGTGTCAGACATCCTTTATAAGGATGGAGGTTCATTGGAGGGCTCCTTGAATGGCTTTGCAGTGGCTCATGAACTACAGTGTGAAGGGCCTGCCCTTAATTTTGCCAAGCCCCACCATAGCAGTTTTTATCACACTAATTGAGATTCTGTGGAAACTTCTCTCTGCCGTCTACTTGTCTTTACACTGTCCTGCTTGAACGATTCCCACATATTTTCCCAAGAGGATCTACAAACACTTTCTTCTTTGTTCAGAAATTAGATGTTAGTTCCCAAGTCTAACCTGGAAATGAAACCCTTTCAGCCCTTATACTGAATTGTCCTCACCAGCAAGATCTCTTACCACTGGGCCTCAACCCATAATGACAGTATTATTAGGGGATCTCAGTAATTCAGGAATAGTAATAATGCTCTGGAGCAGATCTCTGGCTGAGAAAATCCATCTGTCTTGTTGTGTGAATGCTTCTTCTCAGAGCCTGGGAATGGTAGTTTCCTGAACTACAGTAGATCATCAGGATCTTTTTCAGATCATGGTGCCTGGGGAATTCTGAGAGCTATGGCCAAAACATACGTTTTCCAACCTCTTTGTCTCCTCCGTTGTCTTTCTCTCTTACCAGTCTTCTCTGCTTGAGTCTCTTGTTTCTCTTCCTCCACATGCTGATACACGCTTGCTTCTGCCCAAATTTTTACCATTATGAACTTGTTTGAAGGTTCTCTTAAAGTAATGGTTGACAGTATTGTCTTCTGTGATCTGCCATACACCAGAATTATGGCACCCATATAATTCAAGAGTTGGATAAGGAATTATCCTTGGCTCCTTCTCCATTTCCCACCTAAGGTGGAGGTAAGGGATTCATTAGTGTAGAGAAGCAATACAGGCACACATGTCAGGTATCATGGTGAGAACATTGTGGGGAAATGAAAAAAGGAGTGAACAATATGATCCCACCCATATGGATGACAGTGATTGTGGTTTCTTGGCTTTTCTGGAAAGCAAGTACTGTAATGGAAAAAATAATAGGGATATAAATATAATTTAACATTCTACATGGCATGGGGCAAGCGGTAAAAAGACGTTCTCTTCTCTACTGTGCCTGAATTCAGGACTTTGGTGTCCTGACTTCAGTTGGGTGCAGCTGTAAGGAAATTAAGGACGTAGGAAAGTCCAAATGTCTGTTGAGTAAATCTTCAGGCAGCCAGGACCTGGAGGGCACGGGGTCGAGAGAGCCAGCATCTCCCCCCCCTCCTCCCAACAGCACTCAGCAGACAAGAACTCCAGCAAGATGACATCAGTAATGAGTCTTTGACTGCACTTTCCCCACAGCCAGAAGGAGTTAGAGCGGGAGAGACATTGGGCAGAATGTTCCAGTAGACAGTTACAAGGAGAGTGCCTCACTCTGGCTTAAGCATCACCCTTGTTCCTGAATTGAGAGAGGTCCACAGAAGATTTATCCAACAGACATTTGGACTTTCCTACATCCTTAATTTACTCACAGCAGCCATTTCATGCTTGCCTTTCCCATCTTCACCAGTAGCAGTGCACTTCCTTCTCCCATTTCCTCCGGGTGATAGACCACTACCCGGCAGCAATGTACTCCCTTTCTCCACCTCAGGCAGTTGCCCTCTCAGAGGCAGCACCACAGGCTTCCCTGCCCTGCCTCTTTATCTGAGTGGGCCTCTGCTGGGAAGAGAAGCATGCTGTGCCAGTCAATAGGCAATAACCCTGAGAAGGCAGAAGAGGGAAGCACGCAGCACCCCACGGAACACTGAACCACTGTTTGTGCCTGTCTATAATTCAGGGTCATCCAATGAAGTTACATTTTGGAAGATTCACAGTAGACCAACCAACCAACAAGCAAATAAAGAAATATTTAAACGTTTTCATATGATTCATTCTTATGGTGTGCAGTGTTGGCCACCAAATGCTGAGGGGTTTAAAAGGAGATTAGAATATCTTGTAGGTAGTAGATGGTTATTAATAATTGCTGGCTCTGAACTCACTCCAGTATTCAGGATAGGATGCTTCATAGCCTCTTGCTGGGAAGCATAAACTCTCAGGTTCTTCTGGGGTATGGGCTTCTCATCTGGTTGGATGCTGTTGGACAAGATGGACCTTTACCCTGATCTGCTTGACCTTTTCATAGTCTGTGCGAGTTTGGAAACATTCTGGTCAAATTTCACCTCAACCATGGATTCAGAGGGAGGACCTAAAATTATCAACTCCTTTACATTGTGCACATACCATGGACATACTTAAGTCTTACTGACTATAGCTTTAAATGCTCCCATCCACTCGCAAAAGCACTTTAAATGCACTCTTTCTGGTGAACTATCACAAGCCAGAGGGACTCAATGAAATATCCAGTGGACAGATGATGGGACCTCATGTACCTCTTTTATTGCCACCATCATCTGACTACTCACCTGTCTATTCCATTAGCTCCACCAACTGCTCCTGCTACATTTACATTCAAAAGATGGCTGTATTTTTGTTTTGCTACTCTAAGATATTTTTCTGTCTGAGGCAAAACTGCAAATGCACTTGGCAACCCCAACCCCACCCAAAAGAACAAAATGCATAATACCTTAAGTTGTCCCTACTATTTTGGCACACAAATTTCTTACAAAATACATATTCTCAGTCTTGAGTAAAACAAATTTGGACAGCTTAAATAATTAACCATGTTCTGCCCTCTTGTGATATCCCAAATCTACAGCCTTCTTCGGCCCACCTGCCACACATAAGGGTAAAAAGATTGAGGCCACCACATATAAATGATCTGGAGCCATGGGGTCCTGATTATAGTGGTACAAAAGCCCCTCTGTATTTTAGTGGCTGACTGAGGGTTCCACAAGGAAAACATTAGAGGGCGTAATTAGTTTTCATGACA
>JAHTLZ010000016.1:64578359-64594126 GCA_023846285.1 Phrynocephalus versicolor
TATACAAGGTACCACTGTATTATTATTATTATTATTATTATTATTATTATTATTATTATTATTATTATTATTATTATTATTATTATTATTATTATTATTATTATTATTATTATTATTATGCAAAAAGGCCCTGGCATGTTAAAACAGCAGAAAAGTGTTCTAATCTTATCCTGTAGGGCAGTGCTCCCCAACCTTTTTTTCGCCGTGGACCGGTAAATGTTTGATAATTTTTCCCTGGCCCGCTTGTTTTGATTACATAGGTGTGAAAATCCTGGGCGCACCCACTTTTTCGCACTTGCCCCGCCAATTGCAAGCAAGCTTCCTCGGAAGTAAAGCCCTCTAAGCTTAAAGAGCAAACGTGTGGAGACACTCACAGCTCGAAACAAAACAGTGGCAGCAGCCGGCTGGCGGGAGGGGGTTGGTTGGTCAGGAGGCGAGCAAACTTTTGATAAAGCAAGGTCGCACCACAACGGGACAGCACACAATGCACTTCAAGCCTCTCGTGCTTTGCCACTGGAGATCTCCTGGGGGTGGGGGGCATCACCCCAAGCTGAAAGGGGATCCACTGGGTCTGTGGGGGGTCTTTCGGGGTCCCCCGGCAGCCCCTCCCTCTCCTCCTCCCCCCTCACAACCCAGGCGAAAGAGGCAGAAGCTAAAAAGCTTCGGGACCCTCCTCTCCACAAAAGAAGGAAGGAGACCTAGATCCTCCCCAGCCCGGCCTCCTCCGACCAAACGAGGGAAAGAAATCCCACAGCTACCCCTCCCTGGAAGGATTCAGGCAACTGTAAACAGCACCAAATCTAGGCATCGAGGTCAGCCGCGAAGCGCGAAAGGGGAGCAGGGGGGTTCGGCCGCTTGGCAGAGCTGCCCGGCGCTGCCCCACCCTCGGCCAGCCCGCCGCTCCAGGCGAAGCTCTGCTATCGCGGCCACCGCCACCACCGCCCCCCCTCACCTGGATGAACTGGATGGTGAGTTCAGACTTGCCTACGCCGCTGCCGCCCACCACCACCAGACGGTACTTTCACTGCCCCGGGACGTCCCTGCAGCCCGCGGCCATGGAGGAAGAGCCCCGGCCAGGCCAGGCCAGGCGAACCAGGCGCCCCGCTGCCGGATCCGCAGCTCCTCCCCCCTGAGTGGCTCCCGGGCGGCTTGCCGCGACCACCGCCACCGGTCCCGTGCGCGCCGCTCCCCAAAGCAGGCGCCTTGAAGCGGCGATAGCGGTGCACGGAAGGCAGCTCCTCCTCAGTGGCACGAGCGGCGCAGCCTTCCTCCGGCCCGCGAGCGGCGCTGGCGGCCAGCAAAGTGGAAGCCCCGGGCAGCGGCACCCCGGCTACAAATGGCCGTCGAGAGGAGGGGGCTCGGTATGCAAATATCCATGAATATGCATCAGTGGGGCGGGGATGGCCCTTTCCTTCGAGCTGTGCCGCACCCGGTGGAGGCGGGCTTGTTTACACACGGAGGTGACGGAGGCGGGGCCTGGCCCTTCACGGCGGCCTGCGCGCAGATTCCGCTCGCGGGAGGGGCCTCCGGCGCTCCTCCCATAGCAATACTTTCCAAAGGGTGCTTTTCTCTCGCCGGACTTGAAAAATGCAGCTGCAAACCAGAAAAGGAGCCCACCCGATTTGACTTTTTCTTTCAAAACCAACTTATAGAAGTTTTGCCTTGAAATAGCGCTGCCCGAGAAGGCGATCTACGCTGAGCGAGTTGCGTTGATTCACAACGTGGGGCATCCTGCATCAGCCCTTTTCTCCTCCTCTCTCCTCTAGTTCCTCAGGCGGCCCGGTGCCGATTGATCCACGGACCGGCACCGGTCTGCGGACCGGGGGTTGGGGAACACTGCTGTAGGGAAAATATTTTTGGACATCTTTTTTCTTCACCTATAACACACAGTCAGCTAGGATGACAATACCATGCATTTTCTTTCCTGGAAGTTGAGTGATGGCAACTGGACTTCTTTTGTTGTGAGACTGAACTGTTTTGCTACTCATACAAGCAGCTTTGTCAGTCTGAGGAAAGTTAGTGGCGAGGTCTTTCTGTTGCACATGATGCTTGATGTTGTGCGCCATTTTAGCTAGGCACTGTTAATGCTTGATGTGACTTTGCAATTCAGACTTCCATTAGCTGTGATTGTGGAACCGAGGTATTTGAACTGGATCGTACCACATTTGTTTGGGTCGGGCATCAGATATTCCATCATCCTCATATTCAAGCGCAAGCCAAATCTTGTCAAACAGACACTCCATACTTGGGTTTGGCACTCAAGATCTGTCTTGCTCTCCGATGTAATCATGACATCATAAATGTAAAGCAGCACTGGATTCTGCAATCTCGAGTGACTGTCTCCATAACCAGAATTAAAATGAGTGGGGAGAATGCCGGTCGTTGGTGGACCCCAACTGTGATACAAAAATATTTCGATGTACCAGCAGCAGCCTGTACACGACTCTTCAGCAACTCATAGAGGAGTTTGAGGTAAGTACAAGTTCCTCTGGGACTTCATGATGTCACAGTGCAAACTCCCATACATACTCCCTCCTTATACTCCTTGGGTTTGGGGATAATCTCTATGAAAATGGCTTATATCGTAAGAAGAGTTCCCAAGCAAGAAACTTGGAGGAGATGACAAAAATAATTTATGATTTCCCCCCACTCTGCTTAATTGTCACCACGGCCAAATATAATGCAATAGGACAGGTGTACATGATCGACTGGAACAAATCTTGGCATGGACTAAAAGACAACATCTAGGGTGTTTTTTTTTAGCAAGCTCCTAGGATTGACAACTTTATGAAAACAGTTTTAACACCCCTGCTCTTAGTAGAGCAAATAAAGGAAAAGCACTAAATACTGGATCAATTATTGAGGACATCATTTCAGAGCGTCACTTGTCATCACCCCATAAGCACTAATATTGGAATGCCCTGTAAAAAAGTACCCTGTCATTTTTGGCTTGTAATCAAGGACATTAACACAGGCCCACATAAATGGAATGGCATGATGTGGTGGAATTTACAACAGACTATTGAAACAACAACAGAAGCATTGGAAGTGCAGATTTATTGCAGTATGGCAGGTATATCTTGGATTAAAATGTTGACCAGTGTAAAAGTACTAAAAGTGAATGAATAAGGCCATAAAACACATAAACTTAGAAAGCTAGGATACATTGTTCAGATAATGAGAAAATGAAAGTACAGAATGAACACACAAGAACAACCTAACAGGGTAAAAAATAAATGAGGAGATGTGTAGGAATGAAAACATACTGGCCCCAGACCTTAGTACAGTAATACCTTGGTGTTACAGTACCTTGGTTTAAGAGTGTTTTGCAAGACAAGCAAACATTTCCTCTAAATTTTGCCTTGATCAACCAGCAATGTCTTGATATGCAATCACTGGAGCAGGTTACATGTTTACAATTGAGCCAATGGTGGCTCTCTCCCTTCCTCCCTGCTGGATTGTGGGTGATTGTCTGGAAAGTTTCCTCTCAGGCAAGGCTGAAAAGCAGGGGAAGCATTGAGGAATGGAGGTCTCCCTTGCACCAGTCAGGAACCTTTTCAAAGGAGAGTTTAGAGCAGTGTTGGCGAACCTTTTAGAGACCAAGTGCCCAAACTGCAATTCAAAACCCACTATTTTTTTTTTTTTTTGCAAAGTGCCAATACAGAAATTTTACCTGAATATAGGTGGCTGTGAAGGGGCGATGTTGGGTGCCCACAGAAAGGGCTCCAAGTGCCACCTTTGAAACCCATGCTATAGGTTCACCAACACTGGTTTAGAGCTTTATTTTTCTTTACATTTATATTTAATTGTTATTAACATTCTTTCTTATTTTTTTTCAAACCATTACCAGACACGGGGCAGCTAGTCAAGTCTGTATAGGACTACAAATTGCATTTTATTATTGTCACATTAAAATCCAGTTGTGAGTCCCATTAAGAGCAGATTTTGCAGCCAGCTACCTAAACCATGGTGTGGATGTGGACTTCTAGCCAACTTCTTTTGTGAGTTTTGGAATTTTGTCTGTACAGTATGTGGTCTATGGGACCCCAGAATGAATTATCTGAATTTCCATTAGTTCTTATGGAGAAGTTGGTTTTGATATAAGAGTATTTTGGTTTACAAGCATGTTCCTGGACTGGATTATGCTCACAAACCAAGGTATTGCTGTATAGGATTTGGATACAATACAACATTATTTTTGGTGCTGCCACATCCAAAGTCTGAATGGCCATGATTATGTCCAACTTTTGATTGGAAAGAAATAAGAACATGAAAACTCCACTATGATTAGGAGCTATAACTGCCAGGAACAAAAGCATAGGCCCCTTTGTCGCCTTCCCATTGGCTGTACCCTTCTGTCTCACTTAAGTGGCACTTCAGTCCTTTCCTCACAGTCTTATCTATGGTCTGAAATTGATGTCGGTATTTGCAGGAACACTCCCAATGTCTTCGGGGGGGGGGGGCTTCCTCACAAGTAATTCAACTGAAGTAAGGAATATTTATCAGAGCAAGGGAAGAAAGGGTTAAATTCCACCTGTTGCCTGCTGCAGTTCTAGTAATTTCCAGTCCCCCAGTGGCTGCTACTTGCATTTTTTAAAAACGTGTGCATTAAATAGAAAGATGCCATTAACGTCGCATCTAGTTAGGCCCCAGGTGCCAGCCATGAGTTGGAGTTTCTCTGTTCCTCTTACTCCCATTTTAATCTCCTCTTGAAATGCCCATGAGCCCTCCAAGTAGTTCCAGAGGGCACAGGTATCAAGTTGAATTACAGCTTGGAGGGGAGATGGACGCAGCTCTTTGCAGGTTGCATCTTTCATAGGATCCAACAGCTTGGAGCTTCTCAGTACAGGGTTCCTCTCTATTCAAAGCATGGCAGTATTTGGCAGAGTGTATTTAAATCTCTCTCTTTGGGGCAGAGTGCATTTTGTGCCTGCACATTGCTCTGGTTGGCCTTAAAAGACATTTAATGTGATACACCAAAGGGAGGATTTACCCCAACAGGAGACTCAATGGGTGAAGACAACAGTACCAAGCTTGCTAGTCGCAGCTGCTGAGCCAGGCCTCTGTGGCAAAGTTCAAAGCATCAGCTCGCTTTTTTAGCAGGGGTAAGTGTATGTGTGTTTTAAATATAGGTCACTGTTTAATCACTGGCAGGGCCAGCACTAGGTTTTTTTGTGCCCTAGGCGAGGGATGGGGGGTGGGACGGGGCAGGGGGGCGGGCAGGTGAGTGGCAGGGGGCGGGGCGGGCGGCGACAGGCATGGGAGGTGGGCGGCGATGGGCACGGGGGAGGCAGGCAGACGGCGGCGGGCGGCGGGGGGACGGACAGTGGTGGTCAGTGGTGGGGGGCAGCGGGGGGGCAGCACACTGGCCAGCGCCCTCTGTCCATTTTGGCACCCTAGGCAACTGCCTAGTTCGCCTTAATGCACGCGCTGGCCCTGATCACTGGCTGTCTTTGAAATTGGGGGACAGGTTCTCCGTTTAAGAATAAACACAGGTGAAATTAATTGGGAAGCAAGAAGAATGAGGTGAGAGAAGAACCTGATGCGTCCTCTTATATTTTTAACAACTGGGTTTAAAAAAGAGAAACCGAGGCTTATCTGGTACAGAGAGGCTCTGCAAGTATGATTTTATGCAAGCAAAAAAGAGTCTTGTGGCAGCAGGCTTATGCTGAATAAATCCTGATAGGCTCTTAAGTGTCACAACAGTTTCCTTACTGCTGTCAGGGCAACTACAGACATGATCTTTTCTGCAGAAATGGCGAGGAGCCCAACCTTCCATTGCATGTGGTCACCTGACAAAAGGTGGGGATTTGAGTGGACAATGTCTACAGTAGCTATAATAACCCCTGTCAGCCTGGTTGGGGGGGGGGAAATACATGAGTTTAAGAGGTTGGCTCCATGGCAAAGCTATACTGGAAGCCTCCTGTGATACACTGGGGCAAGTCCCATTTCTTTTGAACATATTTGCTTGCTCCTCTCAAGCATCCAGTCTATATCACTGGGACTCAAGAAGCACAAGGTAGGTATGATATTATTAGTCAGCCTTGTGTAGCTGGGAGCAGTTCCTGCGAGTATCAGCCATTTTGGAATGTACGGCAAAAGCATCTTTGACAATGAGGCCAGCCTGTTTTAGAAGAAAAGGAGACCAGGTATCTCATGCTGAACCACCAAGAAACATCACTTGATTCTGAGCCCAATAAAGATCAGATCTTTAATTTCACCCCTACCTGTCCTTTTGTATCACTAGTCAGAATGAAAATGTAATATAAGCAGAAAATTGGGATGTAGCATGGGAGGGTCAGGAATTGTGTCTGCATTACATTTTGTAGTGAACTAATCTAACTCACACTTTGTTATCCTCCAGAAGAAACACTTCTTCAAATTTTCAATCACACCTAGAATTCACTTTGGTACTTTTTTGGTGGTCATGAGATGAATCAACATAGAACGAATAAAGACCAAAAACTCATAAAATGCAGATAATTAGAATACAGTGGACCCTCATATAACAGTTTGTATAACAAAATCTGTACAACATAAAAAAATCCAGACATAGGGGACATTTGCTTAACAGAATCGCCTATGGGGCGAATCCATACAACATAAAAATGGTCGTGATTAGGGATCAATCGATTTTTAATACATTCCTATGGGAAATTTGTATAAAGGAAAAGTTTGCTAAACAGAATTTCATTTGGAACAAATTAATTCCTTTACGCAAGGTACCACTGTACTTGATTCATATAACGAGAATCATCAGATGCAGATTGCTATGGCTGATCTTTCAATATAAAAGAAATGAAGGAAATAGTAGAATTTCTTGGTCATAGAAACCTATGACAAAGTAGTATCTGTACATCCGTAGAATAGCAATAATGCTGGCTAGCCTCTGGTAATAGGAAATGGATGATAAGAAGGAGAAAATGTATTTAGAGATCAAAAATCTGTTGTGCAGTGGCCTACCTTTCAGAAGTGCATTGCCATAAGTTAAGAAATCTCTATAGACCTATCTGTTGCATGCAAGTTGTGTGACTTAGTACACAACAGACAACATAGACTGAGATTTCTTAACTTATGGCAATTCACTTCTGCAGGATTTGTTCATTTGTTTAGCTATACAACAGGTTTGTAGTCAATGGATACAAAAATGCGGACTTGGTGATAAAATGTAAGCAAAGATGTGGATTTTATAATAAAACAGTTGGATGTTAGGATGGGTTCCAATATGTGTTTTCCGACAAAACTGTATACAAAAAGTGTGGATGTGAGAAAGGAGCAGAAGGCAAATTTTCGTATGGCTTTTTCGATTTGCAAACATGCAAAATGATGTGGAAACAGGATGTCATGGACTTGAGCATGAAAGAGCATATGTGAAACTGACAGCCCAGAGCCCTGAAAGCTGCAGTCCGTCCCTCACTAGAAGGGACCATCAGTCAGCTCTGCCCTCAGTGATAAACAGAAACCCAGGGATGTATGGCATTGTATGATGGCAGTAATACCCTACAAACAAAGATGGAATTATAAATCTCTTCACTGTTGATTGTTGGTGCTGGTGGGGGTGGGGAGGGAGGGAGGCAAGGTGGACTGGATAAGAAAGTGTTAATAACTTGTGCCTGAATGCCTTGGTTTGCAATCTCTAAGCAGCTTTAGTGTCTCCTACCACAGCCCTGATTTAAAATTCATAAATGCTAATCCTCCATAATTTACGGTTTAAAAAGCAGCCCCACTCACAGGCCCTGTGGCTACAGCTCTGTCAGAGTAATTATGCCGCCAAGCTGAAATTGGACTACTAACTGAGATATTAAACAGGGTAGGAAATCCTCTTCCTTGGCAGCCTACCCAATTATTCCAAATAAGCAAACAGATTAGTGAGTAATTTTCCAGTTAAATCTGGTGATTGGTGCCAGAATTGTATGTTAAATATTCAGAAGTAAATAGATTAAAGATGAAATAGCCCCCCTCTTTTCTTTTGCCCCCCTCTGCTTAATTTAGTGTGTATATTAAAACTTTTTTTAAAAAGAGAGAGTGTGAGAGGAATCTTCATTGAAGTGCAGGATGATTGCTTTGAAAATGGAGCCTCTGCCCCCTCCCCCATTTTGTTTGCCCTGGGGGGAGGGGGGCTCTGTCATTAATTAGTCAGGGAATGTTGTGCTGAGGGAACCCTGTGTGGCACCAAGACAGGGTGGGTCTCGGTGTTCCATTAACCTTGATCCAGGAGGATACCACCTGGGTGGCAGCACTGGGAGATCCCCCAGTGGCTCCACTCTGGAAAAGTTCAGAATGAACTTTAAGTGAGGCTTGTAGGCAGAAAAGCAGCATCCGCTCTTATGGCCTTTTTCTTTGAGAGGCATTGAAGAATATGAGAGCCTTTGGTGGTTCCACTGGGAGTTTACAGCCATTGCTATTTCATTTTCGATGGCCACTTATTAGAAATGAGTGTTTTGCTTGTTGACCTTTATCCGTGTTTGGATATTTTTCTCCTCCTTATACCTTTTTTTTTAAAAAAAATAGCATTTATTAACATGTTAACTTGAACACATTTAATGCTTTATTACATTTTATGTTTATTTATTTACTTTTAGAACCCATCTTACTTGAAAGGCATTCAAGGTATACATGGTTCTTCTCTTCCCTGTTTTATCCTGTGAGGTAGGTCAGACTGAGACTGTGACTACACCGTGGAAAAGATGCATATAGATCTACCAAAAATTTGCAAGGGAGAAGTCAGGCTTTCCCAGCTTAATTCACCTCAGCCAACCACAAAGGAGAAAGAGAAGAGGAAAACAGCCTTGTTTGAAGCTCTTAGCAGAACACCTTGGTTTATTCATCACCATTTGAATCATCTTCTCCCTCTTGGTGACTGGGTCTGCTCTGTTTCCTTTTCGTTTCTTTTCTTATTTCTTCTTTATTTATTTTAGAGTATTTTTACCACACCTTTCTCCATGGAAAAGGACCCAAGGTGACTTACAGTAATGAGGGATAATATACAGTCCAGTACAATTAAGTAGAGATGGGCACGACTCAGAAAAATTGTTCGTTTTCGTTTTCGTCTAGGGGTCCGTTTCGGCTCGTTTCCGTTTTTGTGAGCTAATTTTCAAAATTTTTCGTTTTCGTTTTCGTTTCGTTGCGTAACGAAAACGACAAACGAAAACGAAAATGAAATTTTTTTTTGTTTCTTCCCATTTAGCTCCATTAAGTGCTTTTCCAGTAACGAAAAATGAAAATTGGCTCGAAATTAGTCGTTTCGTTTCCGTTTTCGTTCCAGTTGTGAGCCGTTTTTCGTTTTTTGTTTTGTTATGTAACGGAAACGAAAAACGAAAATGGAAACAAAAATTCCGCTAAGTCGTGCCCATCTCTACAATTAAGACACATTCAAGTATTGAGAACAGGGAATTGAGGGACATCTTACAGCATTAAAACACAACATTACATTAAAGCTGCAAGAAAATCCGAGCAGCTACTGTATATACTTGAGTATAAGCCGACCGGAATATAACCCAAGGCACCTAATTTTACCACAAAAACTGGGAAAACTTATTGACATGAGTATAAGCCTAAGGTGGGAAATGCGGCAACTGCTGGTAAATTTCAAAAATAAAAATAGATAGTGGCCATCATGTTGTGGACTACAGCTCTCACAAGAGGAGAGGAGGAGGAGAAAGGTGGGGTAAAAATACCCAAAAATAGTAAAAACAAAAAAATACATCTCACAGAATCTCCCACCTAGAGTCCAAAAAGACAAATGCTCCAAGAATGGAGAAAGGTGCAACCACAAAGAAGACCACAGCTGCTTGGTTCTTTGGAACACTGAGCAGGAACACATTTTGCTGCATTTCCCACGTATGATCACTGAATTGGCAAGAAACTCTCCACACAGCAGAAATAAAACCAGATCTACCAGACCTAGAAGGTCATTCATTGCAGGCTCTCTTCAGTTCACCCATGTCAGGAGCCTGGCCTAATGTTCCAAATTTTTCTTAGCAGGAGATCATGGTAAAACGGTACATGAAATGACGTCTTCTGTTTTTTAATTGCTTTGGCCCTTATTGTTACCACCTGCCAGCAACACACTCCTGGGCATTTTTAAGGTTGGTTGCCAGCTGTAATTCATAATTTTGAATGCCATGCAGTGGAAGCCTCTCTCTGTCTCCCTCAAACTAATGAAAGCACGATGTAGATATTTCTTCCAACCCTTGAAGGTCATCAAGCATGTTTGTGCCAACTGTTAGAATGGATGCCATGCTAATGAACCTTGAAAATATTTTCCTGAGAATAAAAACAAAGAGAACACTTTTCTGTCCTTGATCGGAGCATCAGACAAAGACAAAGAGAGTGAGAACCAGAGAAGCCATTTATCCAACACCAACAGGTTTTCCTCTGCACAGTCTCAGTGGACAGAGTCAGTCACACCACAAGGTTACGCTCCATGAGAGCATAAATGAGAGGAAGGAATGGGCAGACTCTAGAGATTATAGATGTGGAGCTCTTGGGACTGTTGCTATATATGGTAACCCAGAGACATCAACAGGGACCATTTTCACAATTTTGTACTTGAACATGGATATCTGGAAGTTGAGTCATGGCTACTGGACTTCTTTTTTTGAGAGAGAGAGATAGAAACGTTTCGCTTTTCATCAAAACAGCTTCATTCAGCTGTATTCAGACCGATGAAGCTGTTTGGATGAACAGCGAAACGTTTCTATCTCTCAAAAAAAGAAGTCCAGTAGCCATGACTCAACTTCCAGATAAACTCACCTGGATGACTGAGAATCTTCACAGACATATTGAACATGGATAATATTCAGCAGAATCAAAATGAAAATCAATGTGTTCAAGTGAACCCAACTTTTCTGCCAGATGGAAGTTTGAAACTGATTTATTCAAGTCTTCATTCCCTTCAGAAAAAAACACACCAAGCAAGTTATAATTCTGGTGTTCCCATCACAACTTTTAGACATCCTACCTAGGGAATGTCTTACATTCCAGTCTTATTGCCTGTAGGAGGGCATCACAGGGCCCATAAGGTATGAAAGTTTACCCCCTTCATGGGTAAAGAAGAAGCTACTTTTTCTCAGAGGTGCTGTTTTCTTCAGAGGCACACAAGATATCAAATAACCAGAGAGGTGACAAAGCCAAGAGGTTAGATCTGAGACATGTCACATTCCCATGACGAGTAAACAAAAGTTGGGAGTTGTCTATCAAACTTTCAGTAGTATGAGGCAAAAAGAGGGGGAAAAAACAAGAAAAAAATAGGAAAAAAACGGTGTGTGAGTGAAAGTAGAAAACATTTGAACTACAAATCCCAGAATCCTAGTTGGGGACATTGAGCCCCACAAAAGTAATCTTTTCATTTCTGGAGGATGTTTGGTTACAAATAATCACTCCACTTCCTTAAATAGAAGTGGAAGCCAAGCAGACTTAAGCTCAAATATAAGATGCAACATAATGACCTAAATACCACAAAAGACATAATGGAATGTCTCCATGGGGGTAGCTTCAACAGGATGAAAACGCTGGATCTGGCTACTAGGGTGAGAAAGAAAGTGATGGAGGTCTTAAAGATATCGGTGAGACACACCATGAAAGACACCACAGCTTGTTCAGATGATGAATAAGCAATCATATCTGTGACTTACTGTTTTAGCAGGCAGCTGCCTTGTTTTGTGGCTATCTTGTTGCCTATTATTCTGTTTGTTAGAATATATAGTTATGTGACCCAGCATGTATATATGCATACACGTGTATATACAAATAATTGAGATTTGTTATTTCCATAATAGAACTTTGTAGCCAATCAACTTCTGGTGTTAGCTATTAAGTGCTTGGAGGGAGTCAACTGTCAGACAGAAGTGGTGACTGGATGCTTGTTCTGTTTGTCTGCTTGTCTGCTTGCATGAGGCTCTTCTATTGGGAAGTAGTGTTTCTCAGTTACGCTGCCTGCTGTTAATGTGTTATTAAGGAAGCTGCTATAAAACAATTATAAGTCTGGCAATCACAAATCTATCGCAAGTAAAATGTTCTCACACATTTAGTTCGTTTTTTTCAACATGTTACCTGGTAAATATTTTTAGATTTTTTTCCCCCATGACTAAATGAATTTTATTTCATTTGCTGGCCCACACGAATTCACATATATATATATCTTTAAAAATGGTGAGCCCATCAGTCGCTTTGACAGTCTTGAACTACAGGAGGCAAGTCAGGATCCTTGCAGGCTTTTCTGTCCTTTCCCTGGCCCTAAATGAAATCCTGGCTGATTACAAAGAAGCTCTCCCCATGGCAAGAGCTCAGATTGCCCCTGCTAGCTCTCATTGGCAAATGAAGTCAAGAACCTTGCAGGTCACCTTGCCAAGTGCTGAGTCAGGCTGACACATCAAGAAGTCCCCATTGCCTGTATCCATTTTCAACTTCGGTGAACAGCCCTTCATGTGGAACCAAGGATACTACCTATCCTCTGGGTTTCTGGTTAGCTTGGAGCTGGCAAGGTCTGCCAGCCTCATGAATAAACTGCACACTTCCCGGTCATGTGCTAGGGATTTCTGTTGCACCATTGGGGCCTCTTGAAGCTTCACTTTGCATGCTCTGGCACACTGATTTCTGATGCCATGCAAATGTTTCCATATGCTTGACAACTCCCTTTGGGGCATCTCCTTTCACAGCATTGGCGGTTTATTATTATTTTTTCCTTGGGGCTAATTTGTCTGCATATTCAGGGATGATTTGGATTATTTTTTCCACATTTTTTTCTTTGAATGGGTCCAGCTTCTTCATTCTTTATCCTCAAAATAAGTTGAAATAGACCCTTATTTGTTTATCATGTGTGATAGTTAAGGGCTGTATCACACATCCTTTAAAATCCTGGTTAAATTTCCAGATAAACCATTTCCAAAGATCTTGTCCCCATGGCCACTGGGCTTTAAAAAACAAACAAACCCAGTAATGCCCCCTTTAGCGAGTTTTCCAAGACCTACCAGAAAAGTTGGGAATGTTTTGCTCCAGTTAAAAATCCACATTTTCCAGAGCCAGAAGTTGTGGGAGCGCTCATATGATCCAGATTTCTGCTTTTTTTTCCTAGCGCCAACCAGCTGGTCCTGGGGCTGGTCAGCGCTTTTTAATTTTTTTTATTTTTATTCCCCCCTCCTCCCCCCAGAGTCGACCACCTGGCCTTCAGGCTGTCAGCGCTTTTTAATTTGTTGTTTTATTATTATTATTTTTCTAGCACCAACCAGCTGGTCCTTGGGCTAGTTAGCACTTTTAAAAAAAAATTCCTTGTAGTGGGAACGGAGAACCCACATCTTCAGTCATGCAACCAAGAAAGAAGAAAAGCCGGACTTTCACAATATCCGGATCTTCTCCCTGATGAGATAGCAGCCTAAGATTTCAGTAAGTGTATAGAAAGGGATATGCATTAGGACCAAATACATGCATACATACATACAGATTAGTGGCATCTCATCTGGCTGTAGAGAACGCAGGATGGCATCTTTAGGGTGGTCACATGAGAAACTACTAACTGATATTAGCAGTAGGGCAGGGGGTGGGGAGGCACACATGCAGTCTTAGAAATATTTACCTTTGTCATTCCAATCATGAAGTTCAGGATTCCTAATTGGGCAGGGAGTCTGTGCCCACTCAGATATGATAGTGGACTCCCTGTAGAAGACAGTCTTATAACACGGGAGAGGGACAAGGGCTAGCTGACAAGAATGTGGGATGAGGCCAACAAATGTTGTATCCCATAAGGGAGAGATGCTTGTATGGGGTTCTCCGGCATCATATAGAATTTCCTCCTTCCTTCAATAGAAAGAATTGTTAGCATCATCACATGAGAAGATTCACGGTCCATCAACATATTGGGGGAATCTTTGTTCTTCCTCTTTTAAAAACCTACATAATAATAATAACTACTAGACATGGGCACGACTCGGCGAAATTGTTGTTTCTGTTTTCGGTTGTCGTTTCCATTACGTAATGAGAACGGTAACGATAATTAAGCCATCAGAACTCGAACTCAAACCAACAAAAGAAAAATTTGGTCGGGTTTTTCGTTGTCGTTCATGGCATCGTGGCGATCGCGCTATGCCATTGGCAAGCAGCACAGAAAAAGTTTTAAAAAGTAAAAAAAAAACCCAACTCCCAGCCAAAAAAGCAGGCGAACATATGCCTGCCTGAGGACACCTACCTGAGGGGTGGTTTCTTGGGGGGGGTGTCCCCGGCCTTCCCCCCACTCTCCTGTCCTGGGCTGCTTGCACCAGGCTGGGGGGGGGGTCCTCCTCGTCGTCTCCAGAGTCCATGCTATGCGGTGGGGGGGGGATTCAAAATGGCGACCGCAATATTTATTTTTAAATCGTGGTTCAAAAACCCACCAAAGCACAACAGAAACATGTGAAAATTAGGTATTTTAAATGCCTGAATTTTTATAGTAGCAGCAGTGGGTTTTTTATAGCAGTAAAAGTTTGAACTGATTTTATTTTATTTTATTTTTTATTTTTTTAGACCTGCCCATGTGGGCTGGGCATGGGATGGGACCATGCAATTTTTTTGAACCATTCCACCAATGGCATGGCCAGGTTTTGACTGACACTTCTGGATGTCACCCGCCTGCCCGCGCTGCCGCCTGCCCACCCGCGCCTCCCCCCTGCCACTGTCGCCGCCCGCCCATGGCCCCCCGCCACCGCTGCCCGCCCGCACCTCCCCGCCTGCCGCCAGCCCCCCCACCCCGCCCACCGCCAAGGGCGCAAAAACACCTAGCGCCGGCCCTGATCGCGGGATGCCCCCATGCTCCCTGGGACGTCAAATCGCAATCAATCGCGGCGGAAATGACAAATGACAAACGACAAATGGAAACGACAAATTTTTGAAAATTATCGCGACAAACGGAAACGACCCGAAACGGACCCGTCCTGACAAACGACAACTCAAAAAGTAATTTTTTCTGGTCGTGCCCATCTCCAATAACTACAGTAAAGGAATATAATTGTTTCCTACAACCAAGAAAAGAAAGAAGGGATTGCACTAAATCGTTGTGCTTTTTTAATGCAGCAACAATTGTTGGTGAAATTATTCTTTTCTTTTTCTGTTTCTTGTTTCCTGTTCTGACAAGACTAGTTAACATTTTGGCATCTGTCAGATATATCTTTTTAAGAACGGTTGCCTAAAGTTGGTGCTTCCTTACACTTCCCCTGTGCTGTGCCACAAATCGTGGTGAGGTTGTCAAAATAGAGCTTCTTACCACTGATATCTATTTCCTGTATGTCTTGGAGGAGCCGAGCGGAACAATTTTAACTGGATCCTATGACCATAAAGAACTGCTTGAAAACCCTCATGTTAAAAGCACAGATGATTTCTTGCTTATTTATTATATTTCCGTTTCCCCTAATAACCAAACTCCTCTGGGTGATGTACAATATCATGTCTAAGCTAGCAGGAAATTTGCATTTTCAGAGCTGGCTGGTGATGGACAGATCCGTCAAATTCATTTCCTGTCTGTTTCTCATGTTTCCATTCTTTAGTTTGTTCTCCTTAGTTTCTTTATCTGTGTTTTACTTTTCTAAACAAATGACTACCCAACTGGGACTAACTATGCTAAGGGAAGCTATAGTTAGAACAGTCTCAACTGAATCAATGGAAATTATGGATCAGTTGACTCACCACATAGCTCCACTGATTCAATGGGGCAACTATAGTCCAATCTGGGACACTAAGCAACAGGAAGCTGACATCTATCTATCTATCTATCTATCTATCTATCTATCTATCTATCTATC
>JAHTLZ010000016.1:64594136-64637724 GCA_023846285.1 Phrynocephalus versicolor
ATCTATCTATCTATCTATCTATCTATCTATCTATCTATCTATCTATCTATCTATCTATCTATCTATCTATCTATCTATCTATCTATCTATCTATCTATCTATCTATCTATCTATCCTGTACGTGTGTATGTTTGTGTATATATAAAAATATAATGAAATAAAATTAATATATAATAAAATAAAACTAAAACCCTAACCTGCACTTTCCTTTGAAAATGTTCCTGACTGGGGCAAAGGAGAACTCTATTCCTCTTTCCTTCCTCTGCTTTGGAGGCTCCCTATGGACCGTTCCAGACAATCACCCACAATCTAGCAGGGGGGAGGGAGAAAGAGCCACCATTGGCTCACTTTTGATCATGTGACCTGCTCCAGTGCTTGTATATCAAGACATTGCTTCTTGAACAAGGCAAAATTTCATAAAATCATAGACTTGGAAGAGACCTCAAGAAGAGCCATCCAGTCCAAACCCCTGCCATGCAGAAACCCCCATCACAGTACTCCCGATAGATGGTTATAAAACTTTTGCTTAAAAACCTCCAAAGAAGGAGATGCGACCACCATCGGTGGCAGCTTCTTCCACCGCCAAATGGCTCTAACCATCATGAAGTTCTTCCTAATGTTTAAATTTAAGTTTGAAACCATTGCCCCAAGTCCTAGTCTCTGAAGCCATGGAAAACAAACCAGTCCCCTCTTCAATATGACATCCTTTCAAATATTTAAACATAGCTATCATATCCCTCCCTTTTTTGGAAGGCTAAACATTCCCAGCTCCCTAAGACACTCCTTGTAAGACATTTTTTCCAGACCTTTAACCATCCTGGTCACCCTCCTCTGGACCCATTCAAGGTTGTCAACATCCTTTTTAAATTGAGGTGTGCAGAATTGTACACAGAACTCGAGGTGGGATCTGAGCAGAGCAGAATAGAGTGGTACTATCACTTCCCTTGATCTAGACAGTATGCTTCTGTTGATGCAACCAAGAATCACATTGTCTTTCTTGGCCATCGCATCACACTGCTGACACATGTTCAGTTTGTGGTTCAC
Source organism: Phrynocephalus versicolor (assembly GCA_023846285.1). Classification (NCBI taxonomy): domain Eukaryota; kingdom Metazoa; phylum Chordata; class Lepidosauria; order Squamata; family Agamidae; genus Phrynocephalus; species Phrynocephalus versicolor. The sequence continues at coordinate 64,595,181 of JAHTLZ010000016.1, forward strand.
CCAGACTCCGAGATCCCAAATCAACCAAGTTCCTCTTAAACCAAGGTATTAGTCTCTCCCTCTCTCCCTTTCCCTCCCCCCTCTCTCTGTGTAAGTGATTGTGTGTAGGGGGTTGAATGCACTGTTTTCTAATATTATTTTTTTGTAGTTTTTGAATGTACTGTGTTCTAAAATATTTTTTATAGTTTCCCTTATATGAATATGGGGTAGGGGGATTTACCCACGAACATTTGTGTTTTTGTGGACACCTCTCTTGTGCCTATGGATGAAGCGGGGGGGGGATTGAGGTCTAAATTTAGGAAGCCTCGCCCACCATTTCAGGGTGGAGCAGATACCCATGCTGAAAGAATGAATAATTTACCTTTGTCTGCTGCCATGTGCCATCCTACCTGCTTCAGTGATTGTGGGGATAAGTCCTTCAGATCTTTCAGACCTCAGCTTCAAAAAGACTCTGCTAGCAAGAACAATGGTTTTTTATTTATTTTTTATTTTTGAGTATTTTTACCCCACCTTCCTCCTTAGAAAGGAACCAAGGTAGTTTACAGTAATGAGGCACAATATACAGTTCAGTGCAATTAAGACAAGTTTGAGAACAGGGGATTGAGGAGCATCTTACAGTATTAAAAGGCAATATTAAAGCTCAAAGAGAATGTGAGCAGTTAAAGAAAAGAGTACAAATTGCATGTAATCATGTTCAGCAGGCCATGTGAAAGTTATGAGGGATGGAAACTAACATTGAAAACATAGTGTCAATGCAATCACACAACGAGAGATATAAACACAGAGTCTGTGTGGTCATGTACAGTGGATTTAAATAAAACACAATAGGTAGTCCATCATTCAGGGAAAAGGGCAGTCCTGGTGTTTAGTGGGAGGGAGTTCCAGAGTCTGGGAGCAGCAGCCAAGAAGGCCCTGTCATGTGTTCCCATGAGACATACCTATGACGGAGGCAGGATGGAGAGAAAGGCCTCTCCTGATTACCTTAACACCCGAGTCAGTTCATACTGTGAGATTCAATCTTAGAAGTAGCTAGGGCCCAGGCCATACAGTGTTTTGTAGGTCAAGGTCAGCACTTTGAACTGTGCCCACTGCTTTAATAGGGGTGTAATGTGGTATCTATAACCCGCCCCAGTCAGCTATCTGGCCACTGCATTTTGGACCCATTGAAGTTTCCTGAGATTTAGGGATTCTGGAAGCTAAAGTCCAAAACACTGGAGAGCAAAAGATTAAGAATCACTGTGGATAAGCATATTGCTCCCATGATCTTCAAGGTTCTCATTCTGCAGGGGATCAGAGCATCTGAATGGGGCTGAGGAGTTCATTTCTGCTCCTTGTAATTTACAACTCCACAGAAAGACAAGCATGGAGATTTTTCTAAAACAGATCAAAAGTACAAGCCCAATTCAAGGTTCATTCAAGCTGGTGCTGTGAATCCACTTAAAGCAGGATGCCTAACCCTCCCCCATGTTCCTGTAAATCCTGAGTTTTTGCTCACATGTAGAGCCCAGATGTAAAATGGACTTTTCTTCTGACCTGGTCCTATAACCATGAAGAACATGATGGCAGTGGTTATGGGATAAGATCACTTCTCTAAGCATGTTGACAGTGTTTGGTTGAATAATGCCCGAATCAGACTGCAGCTGCCTCTCCTGTTCCTATTTTTCTCTCTTTGCCTTTTCCTATTTTTCTCTGCCAAAAACACACATTCTCTTTGTCCTCCGTATTTTGAAAAGCTTCTCCCATTATCGTCCTAAGAGAATATAGATGCCTTTTTTGTTTGCTCTTTGTACTTTCCATACAGAACTGCCCACCACATGCTGCCCTGCGTGTCCTTAAATTATGGAGAGTGAATACTTATTGTCACTGTAACTGGTGATCTTTCTTCACATCCTTCCAAAATGATATGTGTTCACAGGCAATTACAGAACTATGGAGTCAGAGGACTATTTTTCTCAGGTATATCACTTAGTGGCCTGAAGACAAAAAGGAGGAAGGAAGACCATGCGTGCTCTACTTTTCTTAACTGGATGTCCTTCCAGAGGGTAGAATTCTGCACATCGTAAAATTATGACTTTTATTTGGCCTTTCGGATATGAACTAAGCAAAGCTGTCAACACAGAGAGCAGCCTTCATTGTGAAGTCGCTTTGCTTAGTCTGTCAGCTGTAAACAGCTTAAGAGACATGCCATTCGAGTATCATTATAGCACTCTAAGATTTGTTTTTAGATTGGTTTGTACTCTCCCTCCCCACACTTCGCAGCGAAGGCTTAGATAAAGAGATGACATGGGTTATTTACTGCAGTTACTGCAAAATGCTATGCATTCTTTTGTGTAACTATGAGGTAGGACCATGTGAAATAAAGAGCAGGGAGGGTAACCCATTATTACAGGAAGATAGCAACTTCTGGCCAGCTCCTAACCCAAAGGAACTCCCATGGCTTTAATAATGGGGTATGAGCAAGTTCAACAGAAGTAGCTTTTCGTGCCATTGTAGGATTGGGCAGGAAGACACCATACTGACTGACATTCATCCAGTCACAATGGCAAATGTTGTAAAATGAAAACATTGATTAGGGCACCACTAACATTAAAGCATTTTGGAAAGTTGATTCCTTATATATATATACATGTATCAAAGAGATGTGCTTAAAATATGGTATTTGGGGGGAAATGTTTTCCTCCACAACAAATAAATCATATACCAATGTAGATGAGAATTTGACAAACTACTTCAACATCCATAATCTTAAACACTCTGCAAAGTAACTGATACTATAGTGTATTTATTTGCGTATGAATGTGTGTGTGTGTGTGTGTGTGTGTGTGTGTGTGTGTGTGTGTGTGTGTAAAATTACATTTTTAGCATTTACATTGCAACATTGGGGACAGTATTAATAACAAGTATGATCTTGCATGTGTTAGTGATTAACTGCCTGTCATAGGAAAGGGTGCCTTACCATTAAAACACAACAAGTTGTTGAGGCGGAGGGCACACAAAACACCATGTTTTTCATATCAGGCCTAAAGTAATCTTTCTGGGATATGCTTTTGACCTGTGTGAGCAATTTTGTCAGGGTCCTTGAGGGGCTGCATACAGCTCAGGGGTATGCTTTCTCAAACCCCTGCTCCACTCAGACAGATATATATTGCAGAGGTTGTTTTACTCAATTTAGACAAACTGGCTGCCACAACAGGTTGGAACAATTCTCACAATTTTTCTAATACAAATATTGCTATTCAATCATAAGCAGTACCTCTCTGTGTTTCAGGAAGACCCATATTAATTGTGTGACCCCTTTGAAGGGTGAGACCTGACTACAGAACAGGATTGGACTGAACAAAACTGAGCCTGCTGGTATCAGGGGTTTCTTGCTATTTCCTAAATCGGCCAATCTCACAGCCTCTCACTCTTGGCAAGAAATTAACAGACAAAGGAATCCCTTTTTTTCTCCTCACAATGAGATATCCGTGTGAAAATGTGTGCTTCCCCCCTCCCACCACCTGAAAATTCTTATGAGAAACCTTGTGGCATTTCTTGGACCTTTCATAGCCTTTTTAATGCATGCACCTGTGCAAATTTGTTATTGCAATTGCTATGCAAAATGGCATCTTTCTTGTCAGGCCAGGGAGGTTTCAAGGAGACCCTTCAGAATGCCAAGGAGTGAAAGATCTCCACAAAATTTTTTAAGGTATTCTCTACATCCCTATGATAGCCATCCTTACTCTGATACTGCATCTTGCTTCCTAGTAAAACATCATTTGCTGCAGATGTAGAATGCAAGGAAAAAAACATCATATTTACTTGAATGTCATGGTCTCTTCATGAAAGAAGGCATCATTTCCCTCCACCAGTTATGTGCAAAGGGGAAGCAACTGTCCTTATAGAGACAAAATGGAAGTCATCTGCACATGTAGTGGCTCCTGAAGGTTTGCAAAATAAGAGCATGGAAAGTTACTTTTTACTTTTTTTGAATACAAATCCCATAATTCTCCTTTCTGCAAGGTCCATCTGCCAGGCCTAGACCTTACAGACACCTAAATTGTGCTCATCTAGAGAGAGAAGGCCCAAGGGCAGCCTACTTACCTGTTTGAAAAATGAAGCTGCCCCACAATGGTTGCTGAAACGTTTTCTTTTCAATGGGAAGTTAGGCCTACCCGAAGCATGAAGCCTGCCAGCAGAATTGAGGTGTCTGTAAGATATGGCTTCTGTGGAAAAAAGAGTTATGCAAGTTGTAGTCAAAAAACCACAATGCATATCCCTAGGTAATTTTAAGAGGAACAGATATAATAGCATGATGAAGTCATCCATAGAACTGAGCAACAACAGGATGGCCTGTGGGATACTACAGTAACATGCTACTATTGCTTAATTATAGATTTATTTATCACAGCACAACATTCATTCTTCCTCAAAGTAACTTTCCAGACTCTGTTAGGAGGAGAACTCAGAGCAAATATAGTCTGTGAGCACCCTAGTGAAGACTGGACAGGAGAGAGAAAATTCTGTTGGGTGGAGCACAATCTGGGAAGAGAAACAAGAGTGTAGCATCCTGGAAAACAATATGCTTAACCAACTGGAGCCATGAATTCCACACAGCAATATTTTTGACAGTCTTACATGCTCTCTTTGATAACAAACACAGGTAACTGAGTATGAGGAGAAAAATAGAATCACTGGCAAGTGGAGGTGGTGATGTCAGCCTGATGAAGTGAACTTCCTACAGGAAGATAAGAATGAGCACAGGAAGTAGCAATTAGAGTACTCCGATTTGAACCACTGGAATTTATGGAGGCGTTGACTCACCTAATCCCCACAGATTCGATGGGCCAATTCCAGAGGGACTGATTATGCTTAACAATAGGATTTCAGCCACTATATGGGGGCCATGGCTGAGCCCATTATTGACTGAAACAGCAAACCACACCATTTTGTTGCAGTACCTATTTCTCTCTTGAAACACTGCTGATGGCCCATTACAGCCTGCTCATCTTGGAAGGGATCTGTCTAACAATGTCAGACAGCTTAGGCCACAGCTACATTAGCGACAGGGAGAGTCGCATCTGGGTCACTTTGGAACAGTGAGGCTTGATTAGGTCATTCAAATCACTCCTGCAGGACCAGTCATAGTGATCTAGTCAACCGTATGTTGGCATTAGATCACTCCATTACTTGGACCAATCCTAATTGTTCCAGATAAACAGTAGGCCCCGACAATCTGGGATGGATTGATCCCCATTAGGATGGGTTGGACCACTCTAACAAGATCATTGTGTAGCTGTTGTTTTTATAGTGATTCCAACAATCCCAACAGGGAGCTGTGGAGCAGAATGAATTCCCATGTGGTGAGCCTCTTAGTGTTGTGCAGGAAACAGGTCATCCAGGAGGAAAATAAATTGGGTCTATTGAAGCTCTTGAACAAGTGCTGCACCACCAATACTTGGTGTCAGCTCAAATTCTTTGATTATCCCAATTCTTAAGGATCCAGTGTTGATGATTATCAGTCAGAAAGACCCACATTTGTATATAGTGGACCCTCGTATAATAAAGGGTTTCCATAACATAACATCTGTATCACATAAAAAATTCTGGAGATAGGGGAAGTTTGCTTAACAGAATCGCCTATGGGGCAAATCCGTACAACAACAAAAATGGTGGTGATTAGGGATTTCTCTGTTTTCAATGCATTCCTATGGGAAACTTGTATAAAGGAAATTTGCTTAACAGAATTTCATTTGGAACGAATTAATTCCTTTATACAAGGTACCACTGCACATCTAGATCTATGATTGGCCTGTTGCCCTATATCAGAGATGGAAAACCTTTTAGAGACCAAGTGCCCAAACTGCGATTCAAAACCCAATGATTATTTCGCAAAGTGCTAATACAGCAATTTAACCTGAATACAGGTGGCTGTGAAGAGGCAATGTCGGGTGCCCACAGAAAGGGCTCCGAGTGCCACCTTTGGCACCCGTGCCATAGGTTCGACAACACTGCCCTATATGATCCAATGTTTGTTCACATTTCCTGCCCCTGGTTCATGTTGTACCCTCTTTTGATGAGGGCATCTTTTCTGACCATTTTCTGAGGAAGACTTCTCTACTGAAACGGCAGGTCATGGCCCCCATTCCCTTTTCATGGAGCAAATTAGGTCTGACCTTACTTGAGCTGAAGCCCACCTCAGTTCTTTTCCTCCCCGTCCAAATGAAATCTGTCCTTGTTCCCATCATTTTGATTTCCAGCAGTTTCATCCTGTCCAGATTGGGCCCACCCTTAAGTATAGAGAGGTGATCAGCTCGAACAGGAAAAGCAGCCGCTATATGTAGCAGAGAAAGCTCTACGCTTAGTGCCCTGAGTTGCTCTCCCTGAGTTATTTCCTTGCCTCAAACATAGTGGAGTTGTAATCACCAACACTGAAATCAGCTGTCATTTCAATTATTTGTTATTCACAAAATGAGGAGCAGCAGCAACCAGAAGTGTAGCTAATAATTTTGGCAGCTGAGGCGTCATTGTCATGTTTGTCAGCCCTGGGTTAGGTGAGGTCAGTAGATGTGAAGAGAGAATGGAGGAAAGGGAAGAATGGCTGGGTCTGAGGATGACATCGCCATAATGGTTCTGCACAGAGGCAGCCCACTTTGTGTATCCTTCTGCCTTGGGAGGAGCGGCTGGAGGAGAGACATGAACTGGGGCTAGGTAATTATGCCCCCTTCTGGCAGCAAATGTTTGTCCTCTAAATATTAATATTAGGTCAAAGTCCCTGTCGCCCCACCCTGGTATGGCTCTGGTGGCAACAGATTCTTTTCATTCAGAAAGGGAAAGGTCTTGGGCCACTCCTGACCATCTCACCCCTAAAATAAGCTTGCTTCCATTTATGACCTACCAAGCCAAAAACTCATCCCTGCAAACCTCTTAATTTTCTTGGCCAACTGAAGTGGCAGAGGACCCCGAGCAAACCACTGCTGTACATGAAAAGAAATAATTGTATGCAGAAAAGAACGTGGGGTGAGAAACTATACAAATTTTGCCGGAAGAGAGGAAGATGGGAGACAAGAAGATGGGGGGAGAGAGAATAAGAGAGATGCTTCCACTATAGCGGGGGTGGGGTGGGTAGGTAGCTACTTTAACAAGGATGAGTAGTTGAAGAAAACAAGTATTTTCAATATATTGCAAACAAAATTATCTGCCAAAAGGGCAAGATAATTATCTTAATGTGATTTTTGACCAAGATAAATATATCTTATTTTATAAACCGAGCAACAATTTGAATCTTATGCAAAACATGGAGATAAATCTAAAAAATATGATAATGTAATAAAATCAAAATTATTAGGAATCATGCTGCCAAACTTGAGGCAGTAAAATCTTTTTAAGATCCGAGAGAAAATAGGCTAGTAAAATCTGAGTATGTTACTACAGTTTAATCACTTGATAAATAGCCGCATTGTTTGGAAAGAATAGATGGTGCCATTATTGCAGCATCTCTCTTCATAAATAGTACATTGCTGATTCAACTCTAATGGACATCTGCAGAGTTGCTATCAAAGGAGTGCCATCATTTTGGCAGTTCTAATGATGGGGAGGCAAGGGAGACAGCTGAAGCATGCCCTTACATTTGTAGAATTTCTGGAGGACCTCAAGAACCTGTCACAGGAACAGAAATGGAAACAATACAAATATAACAACAACAACAACAACAACAACAACAACATAATGACATTTATTGTCATTGTACAACCAGTGTACAATGAAATTGGCTGAGCTCCCTCACTCCCCCCCAACACCATCCCACTAAAAGCCATATAGGAGAGTTCTTCCATTTGCAGTTCTTCCAAGTATATGTGGTTGGGAGAGCACCCTATATGCGTTATTTTGAAGTTTCTAAATAGCCTCCTAAGTTGCAAGGGTGCCAACAATGTGAAATAAAGCAATGTAGATTGTTGAGTTTACTTAACAAGAAAACTCAACTTGATTCCCTGGTTCACTGGAATAAAATTGGGTGCTTTTACTTTTAAAAAGAGAGAGAGAGATCAGCATAGCTGAGGGCTGAGGAGAATTTAGCCACAAGCTAAGTAAACTACATTTTAAGACCTGAGACATCTCTATATTACAAAATAAATAAAAATCAAACCCTAAACATGAATTTCCTATTTTACATAATTGTTAGAATGATACACTTTTGACTTTATTTTATTGGTGGTGTCAAATATGAGGCCTTCTTAACTTGAAGTAGTTGTGGATCTTGTTAATAGCATATAGAGATGGGCACAAAACTAACTTTTGGTTTGTTTCGTTATTCATTATTCATTTCATTACATAACAACAAATAACAAACTGCCCCCTCTAAGAGAAACAAAATGAAATGAAGTTGAAATTTCAGTTTTGTTTCAGTTTGTTTCATTTGCTGGTGTCTCCTACCTGGTACTGGTCCTTCCTGGTCCGGTCCTCCTGGCTGCAGGGAGGGGGCATCCAGAAAAAAAACCTGACCAGACGCACTACAGCTGATAGGTGACCATGTGGTCAGCAGTAAAATTAATAAATAAAAGCCGACTGGCCCGCGCTACAGCTGGTAGGTGGGCCAGGTGGTCGGCACAATAAAATAAAATAAAATAAAATAAAATAAAATAAAATAAAATAAAACCGGACGGTGAGCAATAAGGCTGCAGTTATTGCCCAGACCAGGCGCTACGTTCAGGTGATCAGGGCGGCTAAAACATCTTTTTACTCCCTAAGAATTAGTGAGGCCTCGAACCGCCAGGCAGAATTGTTCCATGTGGTTCGCGACCTCACTAATCCTGGTCTGGTAAGGCCTCCTCCTACTGATTTCAGTAGTGAGACTTTTTGCAACCTTTTTTAGATCCAAAATAGAGGCCATCCGGGCTGGTTTCGATTCTGGTTGCTCTAGTCTACCCTCGGCATCCCCTGATGCTGCACTCCCTCGGTCTCCTTGAATGGTTGAGTTTGGGCCTGTTTCCTCACTTGAGGCCTCCAGGGCTCTTGCCCATTGCCAGCCTGCATCCACCCCTTTGACCCTTGCCCATCCTGGCTCATAAAAGCTGCTTGAGGGAGCATGCCCAAATGGGCTTCTATTGCCACTGCCTCCTTCAGGGAAGGGATTTTCCCCTCTCACCTGAAGGAGACGGTGGTGAAGCCCATTCTGAAAAAAACTGGCTTGGCATCGGGTGAACTGACCAACTACCACCCGATTGCCAATGTTCCCTTTATGGGCAAGGTTATCGAGAGGGTGGCCGCAGTCCAGCTTCAATCATTTTTGGAGGGAGAATGAATCCATTCCAGTCTGGGTTCAGGCCAGGTCGGGGGACTGAGACAGTCTTGGTCGCTCTGCAAGATGACCTCCTCCGGGGGGCTGACGGGTAGCTCTACCCTGTTGGTCCTTCTGGATTTGTCAGCGGCCTTCGATACCATCGACCACAGTATCCTGCTGGATCGGCTTTGCGAGATTGGGATTGGGGGCACTGCTCACAGTTGGTTCCGGTCCTTCTTGGAGAGCCGTCCACAGCGTGTGCAGCATGGGGGGGGGAGTTGTCTGCCCCGTGGATACTCCTTTGTGGGGTTTCACAGGGGTTGTCCCTCTCTCCCATGCTGTTCAACATCTATGTGAGGCCGCTGGCAGAGGTGATAAGGAGATTTGGAGTCTGCTGCCATCAGTACGCTGATGACACGCAGCTCTATCTCTCCTTCTCCACCTCTGCAGTGCCTGGACGCAGTCATGGTATGGACCAGGGCCAACAGACTCAAACTCAACCCTGAGAAGACCGAGGTTATGTTCTTTGGGACTTCCCCATCTAGTTATGAAGGCCCTCTCCCCAGTCTGGAGGGTGTTTCCCTCCGGCTGTCGGACAGCGTCCGGAATCTGGGCGTAGTCCTGGACCTGGCTCTCCCCATGGAGGCCCAGGTGGCTGCTTTGTCCAGGACTGCCTTTTTCCATCTCCGTCAAATAGCCCAGATCCATCCCTACCTCGATGCGGATTCCTTCAGGACTGTTGTGCAAGTGCTAGTGATCTCGAGGTTAGACTATTGCAACACTCTCTACATGGGGCTGCCTTTGACTCTCCTTCGGCGATTGCAGTGGGTACAGAATGCGGCGGCCAGACTGGTGGCAGGTATGCGCCGGTTTGACCACATTACCCCAGTTCTGGCTCGTCTGCATTGGTTGCCCGTTGCGTCCCGAATCAGATTCAAGGTCTTGGTTTTAATTTATAAAACCCTCCATGGCCTGGGACCTGACTACATGGCAGAGCGAATCTCCCAGCGGTCAACATTGGCCCGACGAGCTAGGTTGTCGCGGGTGCACACGCTGCAGGTGGCCACGCCCAGGGAGGCTCAAAAAACGTCCACCCAGACTTGAGCCTTCTCTGTGGCTGGCCCTACCCTGTAGAACTATCTCCCCAGCGAAGTGCACCTTGCACAGTTCCTGCAAGCCTTTAGGAAAGCATTGAAGACCATGCTTTTCCGAGAGGCATTCGGTGACTTAATCTAATTTTTTTCCGCCCGCCATCTGCTTTTTGTTTTCTGTGTTTTACTGTTCGTTTAATTGTTTTAAATTGTTATATATTTAAATTGTTCTTTGACTTTTGTTATATTTTTGTCTGCTGTGAACCTCCCGGAGTTCCTTCGGGAAGATGGGCAGTGTACAAGTCTTAAAATAAATAAAAATAAATAAATAAGCCCAATCTGGTTCGTGGGCCCCAGTACCAGCCCGCAAGCACTGGACCTGACCCGCGGGTCACTGAACTGGCCCACGGGCCAGCAAATGTAAACAACAACAACAACAATAAACGATCCAGTGCGTGGGCCCGGTACTGGCCCATGAGCAGCGGATCCAACCCGCGGGTAACCGAACCAGCCCATGGGCTTGGAAAAGTAAAAAAAAAGTCAACCAGCCCGCACTACAACTGGTAGGCAGCCCATGTGGTTGGCACAAAAATAAAAATAACAAAATAAAATAAAAATAAATTTTTAAAAAACTGATCCAGTGAGTGGGCCCCAATACCCGCCCGCAAGCACCAGACCTGACCCACGGGCTGCGGAACTGGCCCACAGGCTGGCAAAAGTAAAACAAAACAAAACAAAACAAAACAAAACAATCAGGCGCACGGCCCCGGTACCGGCTCGTGAGCACCAGACCTGACCCGCAAGTTGTCGAACCAAAAGTTTTAAAAAAAAAAAAAGCTGACCGGCCTGCGATACAGCTGGTAGGTGGGCCACATGTTTGGCAATAAAAAATAAAAACAAAATAAAAATAAAAATAAAAATAAAAATAACCTGATCCAGCCCGAGGGGGGGGGCGTCAGGATTAAAAAAAATTAAAAAACAATTTAAAAAAAACCACCACTGGGGTTCAAAAAAACAAAAGAAAAAAAACAAACCCAAACTAAAATGAATTACGAAACCATTTTTTTTTCTAAAAATTCATTTCGTAATTAATGAACCGAACTGGATGGGAAAATGATCCAAACTGAAACAAATTGCCATTTTTTTTTTGTTCGTGCCCATCTCTAATAGCATATCTTAATCTGGCTTGAAGAGGGAAAGAAACAAGAGAAGGTCAGCATTCAACCAGTGCTTACAGGCCTCTGGAAGTAACTGAATAGGCATTTGCCATCCCATTTGAGCTGTAAAGAGCATGAGGCCTTTGAGTGTTCAAGCTGAACACTTTGAAAATACCACATGGGGCCAGTGCTCTCTCTGCTTATCCCTCCCAAGCTTAAGTCCTTGTGCTCCTGGATGGAGAGTGAGGTGAGAAAAGAAGCACCTTATTGGGATCACGATGGATTTGGCCTACTCACAGAAGATTGTGTCTGCCTTAGTTCTCCTCACAAGGATTAGAAACGGACATCTTGCTCAGGGAACCAACCCTGCTCATATTTTCACAGCTGGTGGAAGAAGGAGGAAGATGGATTTTCAGCCCAGTTATTTTATGTGGCTCTAACTTCTTTCCCTGTTCTCTCTCAAGAATGATGGCACTTGAAATCTATATCTGATTTGGACTGGAACTGTTCTTTACCCTCTTCAAGAAGATGTACTTAGTTTATTATTTCTACATTCTACTGTGGAGGGGAAAAATCAGCTTTGCTGTTGATCATAACAATAAAGTTTGAATGTCAGAATGTACTTGAATGAGTCTTTGGTTGTGAAAATCAGGGGTTCCTAATAATGGATTTTTATTTTTATTTTAAAAAGCAGCAGCTGTAGTTGAACATTAATATTTCATTCTCCATGAAGAAGGTGCTTATATTTCCAGATTGGCTATACAGTACCGTATACGAAACTTCTTGTACATTCAATGTGACAGAAAAAGAAAACAGAATATGATTTCATGGTGTTTGCCCAAGTTTCAAAATTCTTTCTGGGTCCCACATAACCCAAACCTACAAAGTGTAATTACAAGTCTTCTTAAAAGTGTCAGTCATTGGTCTTTGGTGAGCTTGTACTCAGTGGGAGGGATTTTTATAATTGGAATCTGCTACACTTAAAACATTTCTGTTCACATCATTACTGTCTGAGTGTCATTCATCAATGATATCATTGATTAGGAGACTGAAATGGGAGTCATGATAAGGAATAATCCCTAAGGTGTTGCTTCAGCCTCTGGTCAAGCTGATGACTGGAAGGGAAGTAAAAAAAATCCCTCTCAGTCACAATTCTCTTTCTCCCCCGGCCCCATCCTATTCTGTCATAATATGTAGAATTGACAAAATGTATGTAATGTATATTTAACAGAGTGAAAAGAGAATTTATAAAATGGAGTCAGTAAAAAATGCAGTGTCATGATGTTAGCCACAAGTGCAAGGAATTAGAAATCGCTAGCAGGTTAAGTGATTTAGCACAGGTGGAATAGTTAATGACATCATGGTGTGTCAGAATTTGATTGGTTAAAATCATGTCTGATGAGGTCTAAATGTGTATAAAAGAACTGGCTGTAATAATGTTAAATTGGGACTGTTTATGCTGAGAAACAGTACCCCACACTCTGTTGATTTGTATATATGTTATTGCTTGGTGTTATGCTGTTGTTATTTGCTGTATGTTTGCTGTATATATTCAATATAAGAGTTTTATTCTAAGTCATGTTTCTTTGTCTCTCCGTTTCTAAGTTCTGATAATACTTATAACAATTATCTACACTTTATCTACATGCTACTGCTGCTAAGCTCATATTTTTCTCTGCTATACACATGTGTGTATTTTCTTTTCATAATCCCTTAATTATCGTTGATATATTCTTGGTTCATAGCAGGTTGCAATGCTTTGTTTGTGCGTTTTTCCTTCCATGTGCATACTTCTACATACTTTCAATGTATTTTTAATAATACAGTGGTACCTTGTATAAAGGAATTAATTCGTTCCAAATGAAATTATGTTAAGCAAATTTTCCTTTATACAAATTCCCATAGGATTGCATTGAAAGCAGAGTAATCCCATTTTTATGTTGTACGGATTTTCCCCATAGGCAATTATGTTAAGCAAATTTCCCCTATCTCCGAAATTTTTTATGTTGTACAAATTTTATGTTATACAAGCTATCTGTTATACAAGGTACCACTGTATACACAAGTATACTAATGCCCTGTCTCACAAAGCCCACATTACATACTTGATGCAAGGTACACATTTTTGTAAAGACATTGACTAAAACATACTTGTGCATACTTTTCAATTTTATGAATTTGAGCCATTTGTGTTTTTTAAAAAAACCTATACACAATTTTATATCAAGACACACCAAAGAGCCTTGCAAACAACTTTTCGCCTGGTTTTGGAAGCTAAGCAGGGTCGATCCTGGTTAGCACTTGGATGGGAGACCACCAGGGAATACCAGGTGCTGTAGGCGGCGGGAGTAGGAACTGGCAAACCACTCCAGTATTCCTGCCAAGAAAACTTCATGGACATGGGGTCACAGAGAGTGGTCACAACTGTAACGACACAACACACACACACACACACACACACACACACCACTCCAAATGAATGGTGCAGCCATGCCCTTAACTATGCTCACAACTAGATTAAGCCTATTTGAATCAATGAAACTGGCAAAAGAATTGACTCACCAAATCTCCGTTTATTCAAGGGACTAACCTAGTGTGGTTTACTATACAAGCAACAGGATTTTGACTAGAGAAACATGGGAAGCAGACTCAAACAATCTTTCCTCTAACCCAGCATTGTTAGTATAATTTCTGACTGGCAAAACCTCACTAGGGTTTTAGGAAGAATTCTTTTCTACTTTAAGCTCCCCTGTATTTTTTGGTGGTCCCTCCACATAATAAGCATTTCTGTCTTTGCTCAGCTTCCAAAAAGAGTTAAGATTGAGTGTATTCAGATTTCAGAGTGTTATGGTGGTAAGGAAGGAAACATTACTATGAATGAAACAAACACCTCTGGCCTCTTAAATTTCACTGGAGTTTATTTAGCTGCTCTTGCTACAAATGGAGCCCCAGTCATTTTTAGTGATGACTAATTTCTCCTGTTTAACTAGATCATTGAATTTTTAAAATGGTCACCCATTTCAATAGCCCCTTCCCCTTTTTCTGAAATAACAGGCCGCATCCTTGCCACCTCTTACTTTGGAAATGCTCCTGGGGCCAAGAGGCTTCTTCTAAAATAGCAGATTTAAAGGCTAAGGTCAAAAACGGTAACATGCCATGCAGTGATTTTCATCAGGAAGCGATAGCAAAACAGCTCATTTTCTTGTTAGCAATGTCTTCCTAGTTCATCCCATGCCTGTCAGTGGGTTAATAGAGCATCGCCGGCCTGTCTCTCCTTGCCCAGTGCCAGCCAATTGGCTCCTGCCAGTTAACATTTTAGAAAACGACCCTTAGTACATTACAACCTAGCCTCTTGCAGTGATGGGGGTGATGAGACCTGACTACAATAGTCTCTGAGCCCCAGTCGTGGTACTTTATAATACCATAGGACTAGCACATTGCTATTGTAAGGAGAGAAAAAGGCAATAAAGCAGCATTGATATCCTGCCTGCCCTCTTATATGAGTTATTGAATCAACCCTACCAGAACTGCCAGACAAACAATTTTCAGCAGCAGTTTGAGGCATGACAATGGCATCGCATCAAAAAGAAATAGGTGAAGCTCACATGTCTGCGATACCCTTAGTGACACACCACAGCGGGCTGCTTATGATTGTTCTCCACATTCTATTTCCTTCTTTGGTTCACTTCCCGTCATCTCCCACATATCCCCAGGGATGCTTCCTTAGCTAAATTTCTCCCCCTGATTTGGAGTACTGAATTATTGAATCTTCTCCCTGAGGTGGTATGAAAGTATGAAGAATTCTTCATTATTTTGACGTTTATATCCATATTTTGCAGTTTTCTACAACTTTGAGTTCTTCCTTTGCTGCATTACTGATATATTCAGAATACTATTTGTATCCCCAAACCCAACAGAGCTCTTAAGGCCAAACAATATGTAACAGATACCACATTATTTAGAAGCTGTAAGTACTTCATAGAGGCTCTGCTATCAAACATTTCTGAATGAGTAGTCATACTTGTACTTACTTACTGATGACCAAACAAAACATAAAGGAAGTTAATCTGCAAACTATGAGATGTAATAGATTCCTGCTGTGATATTCATGAGAACATAAGAACAGAAGAACAGCCTTGCTTGAACAGGCCACAGCCCACCCAGTCCAGCATTCTCTCTCACACAGTGGCTCACCATTTGCTTCAAGGTATTCCCAAGCAGATAACTTCACCTGCTTATGGTTCCCCGCAAATGGTATCGATCGAGATATATCCTGTCTCTCTCTCCAACCTGGAGGTTGTTCTTAGGCATCCGTAATGATAGGCATTCCTTGTTCTCCTTGAACTTGTCCTTTCTTAAAGCTGTTAAGGCTTCTTCTGGCAGGGAGTTCCACAGACCAGTGATCCTCTGGGTGAAAAAGTACTTTATCTTATTTGTTTGAGATCTAGCACCCAAAAGTTTCATGGAGTGCCCTCTACTAGTTCTAGTTTGGGATCTTACAAATTCACAGTACTTAGACATGTAACATTTTGGTTCCCAACATCAGAATCCCACAGACAGCATGGTCATTTTACTGAACTCTGCAAATTTAACTTAAAATATATCCTACTCTTATACGGCCAATGCTGAATAATTTTACATTCAGCTATCTATCTGAATTGACTATAAAATTCAGCTCTTCAGGAATGGCATGCATTAGCTAAAGTTACTAAAGCAGAATTGTTACTGAAACTTGACAAGCCTAAAGGCTCAGACACAAACAAATGATATCTTCACCTGAGGGATTTTTTGGAATGATATTTTAAGGGATTTCTGCACAATGATGCATTTCAGACTTGATTAAATAACTTCTCTTTTTTTTGGGGGGGGGGCAAAACGATGTATTGTGCAATTAGTACAGGGAAAAGGATAGGAAAGCATTCTACCAAGCTTTTCTGACACTGCAAAACCGGGTATATTGTTAAAATTTGTGGCATTACCAGCCTCATTATGAAGCCGTATCATCTACCACTTCAGAGGCACTCAGCGCTTGATTAAATGTTGAGCAGTGGAATTAATATGAGGGATTTGATATGAAAACATTGTTGATTTTTAAATTTTCATGATTGCTTTAAAAGAACACCCTTCTTTGTTTAAGCACCTGGTGTGAAAACTATGATGTTAAAAGGAACTACAAGACTTGAGGTCATATTTTGCTAACAAAGCGACTTTCCAATTATTTACAAATGATCTGCAAATTATGCCTACTTTGAACTTGTTTCCCCCCCCCCTCTTTTTAAATCAAAAGTAGCACATTGCTATGAATATTCTAGCACACTGCTTGGAAAATCATTATGTGTACCATGGTAACTTCCCCTAATTTTTTGTATTGCTTGTCATTTACACCTAAAAATTTACACAGTTTAGAGCCAAATAAAACAAGTAGTTTGGACCATCTGACAGTTCTGTACATCCAAGAACTGTCAGATGGATTTATAGATTATAGGCATAGTTTTGTTGGCCAGAAAAAAAAGCTTAATTCCAGGGCTTCACTGAAAAAGAGAGTGACTACATTATTGGAAACAGGGCACCCTTACAGTGACAAGGGCTGCTTTCACACGACCACTAAAAACCGCTGCAAAGTGCTTGCAGATGCGGAGCATAAAATCATTTTCCCACGAGCAGTAGAGTTTTAAAAATGTGCGACCACGCACACTTAGACTCAACCCAGTGCATTTTACAAGTACCTGGTCTCAAGATGGTAAAATCCTTGTCACTGTTCCAATGCGGATTTTAAACCGTTACTCAAGTCTGTGGCAACACAGAAAATCCCCACCAAAGCCTTTTCGCCCCTGTTATGGTGTCTTTGTTACGGTTCTCAGTTGTGGGATCAGAACGGTTGGGAGTTTTCAAACTGCGACTGTGGGAACACCTGAACTGCGACATCAACCACATGACCACTCTGGGGTATGTGTGATCTGGATTAAAGTTTGCTGCAGAATTTAGTGGTCTTGTGAAAGCAGCCTAGGTTGCCTGTTTAGTCTAACATGAGCTTGCTTCAGTCTTCATTTGGTGAATTACAGTAGTACCTTGTATAACGTAATTAATTTGTTCCAAATTAAATTACGTTATACAAATTTTTCGTTGTACAAGTTGAAATTCCCCATAGAAATGCATTGAAAACAGATTTAATCTGTTCCAATGCATTTCTGAAAGAAAGCCTCCCCCCCCACCCGGTCCTCTCTCTGAGGCTTTACTTTTTTCTTTCACTCGGAGGGCTTGCCTTGGGGGCGGCCGCTGCCCTGCGACCTTCCTGCGGCCCGCTGGCGGGCTTGCTTTGGGGGACCCGTCGCTGCCGCTTGTCCGCGGTTAGCCGCCCCCCGTCGCCGCCGCAGACCGGTTTGGGGGACCGCTGCTGCTTCTCCACCGGCTCGCCTCTCTCCACCGTTGGCTCGGGAGCCTGCCGCCGCCGCTGCTGTGTCTTGCAGCCTGCTGCAAATGACTGCCACGCCCCCCGCGGCAGACCCACCACGGGAAGCCCAAACAGCGGGCCGCCGAGGAGAAACGACGACGGCAGCCTCCAGGACAGGCCCACTGCAACGGTGGAGAGCAGCAGGCCACGAGGAAGTGGCGGCGGTGGCAGGATCCTGAGCCGATGGGGGAGAGCGGCAGGCTGGCGGAGGCACGGCTGCAGAACAGAACGACTGGCGCCCCCCAGTCAATGATGGGGAGCAGCGGCAGCGGCAGCGGGTTGGGGTGGTGGAGGGAAGGGAAGGTGGGGGGTGGGGGAGAAAGCCAGGTCAGGCCAGCCATGCCTGGGGAGGGGGGGAGGGGAGGGGAGGGGGAGGGAGAACACGGGCCCCCCTTGATGCTGATGCCCAGCCCACCGGCCTCCGCCTTCACCACCCGCACCCGGCGCACCCCAGCAGGAGGAGAGGCAGGAAAGGAGCCCCCCGGAGGAGGCGCCCCGGCCCCAGGAGGAGGAGGAGATGCGGGGGCTGAGCGGGGGCCCGGGGAGCCTGGCGGCAAGAAGGGGCACCCTCCTCCTCCTCGGCGGGGCGGCTCCGACGGGGGGCTGCTGGGCACCGGCCATGCCGAGGGGGACCCCACGAGCCTCCCGGCCCTGGGGCTGCTGCAGCCGCCGCCTCCTCCTCCGGCGGAGGGGGTCATGGCTTTTCTGACACTGCAAAACCGGGTATATTGTTAAAATTTGTGGCATTACCAGCCTCCCGGCCCCGGGGCTGCTGCAGCCGGAGGGGGTCGTGATGGGGGCCGCCTCGGCGCTGAGGGTGAGGCTGTCCCCGCTGAGCTCAGCCAGCGCGCGCACCCAGCGCTCCCGCAGCAGCACCTCCACCATTCGCGATCTGAGACACCCGGTGAGTGGTGGTGGTGGTGGTGGCGGCGGCGGCGGTGGCGATTTGGCTTGTGGCTTGGGCGGGAGCCCCCTCCTTCTCCCCCTTCTCTACCCCCCCAAACACCGACCCGAAAGTCTTGTTTACAAAATGGGAGGGGTGGAACCGTGCAGGGCGGCCGTGGCGGCGGAGGTAGAGACAGAGAAAACAGGGAAGGGGGGAGGGTGGGCAGATTTTTTTCGTTGTACGGATTTTCCGTTATACAAGCCCTCCGTTATACGAGGTATGACTGTAACTCCCTTTTATTTTGTAATTGGTCACTTGGGAAAAGCTATGGCTTTGTCTGAGTATCTGATGCCATTTCCCTCACATAGGCATTGCTGGCTTCTATAGGAGAGAGTAACCATTAGTAACTGTTTTCACCATAAATTTGTGGCAGAAAAAAGCCATCTGAGCTACATAGAGAAGCCTTTTTATGTTGCATCGGTCAAGAGTGTCAGAACATCTTCAGAAAGAAGTCTTGAGCTGTGAACTCTGGGCATGCCCCTTCACCCCAACCCTTTCCTTCTCTCCATGTGTCAGTGAACCCAGTTCACAACTGCCTATACATAAGAAAAGCCTAAAGCCTATCTAATCTGTCATCCTTATAGTTGCCAATCAAGTGTCCTACTGGTATCTTCCACTTCATTCTAGCAGCTACTATCTGCTTATACCTTAAAGCAGAACTTGGTGTCCCCCAGGCCCTATACCTCACTCAGGCTAATTTGCTTTCTGACAACTTCCTTTAAAAAAAAAAACCAATATTAGCCTATTATCTTAATTTTAAACAGTATGATACAAGGAGGTACAATGAGGATGACTCATACTGCTGTCTCTTTACCTGAGAAGAACAAAATTGTCTTTAGACATGTGGCACAAGTAATACTAATAGTATCAATGCCTCAAGTAGGAATGAAATTTACAACAGACTTTTGACTGCAGAAGGCAGCAAATGTGGTGTGTGTGTGTGTGTGTGTGAACAGCATAGCAAACGTTTTATGATGGGCATTCAGGACATCCTTAAAGTCAACACAGCTTGAGATAGCCTGATTTCTTGAAGAAGCTGAACACTCTGTGGGGACTTCATTGTTCACTGGAAATTTGAGACTGCCTTCTACCGCTCTTGGAGCAGCTGGAGCAAGAATTTTATTATAATTGTGCGACCTTTAATATACTGTGAAAAGACAGAGCTCGCTCACTGTGTTTTTTGCACTGTGTCTCAAATCCAGCATTTAACTGCTCCAGATTTACAGTTTCAGAAAAGGGAGATTTTAGGCTGCTCCTCTGCCATTTTATTTTCCCCCATGCTGTCACATGGTTGAACTGAGGCACCAGCAAGACATTTACAGTACTCGATTTACTAATGTTCAGAGCTTAATGCAGTCTCCGTGGACACAAAAGGAGGCAATCAAAGATACAGAATTGTTTAAAGGTAGAAACTTTTTAGAAGGTAAGACTGTGGCTCCACAAAGTTCTCTTTTTGATACAGAAAGAACGTCTGCAATACACCCATCCCTCACAAACTATATATCAGCCATGCTAACCTAAGTTTGCTGAGAACCCCACCCCACCCGGTCTGGAGAGCAGGTGCGGACTGCTAGTGATGGAGACCACTTGTTAAGGCACAAAGCATATTTTGCCAAATATTACTTGCCCTTGTCTTCTCCCTTTTTTAAAAAAAAGATACTAAACCAGGAATTTAGGGAATGCTGTCAAACAGAAATATTTCTTCTATTGGCATCTATCAGTCTAAATGCCTACTTTCTGCCACGTCTGGGCCTGTCACAAGAAAATACTCAGCCCCACTGACCCATGTGTCCCAATTACAGTATCCTGCTAAAGGGCAGTCAATATTTTTTATCACCAAGAGAGGGAGCACTGTTTTGTTTTCCTTTCTGCAGTGTTGAGTTTCCGCTTTTGGCCACAATCCTGCCTTAATGGTTTAGGTGAAGAGTTACAAGAGTGTCCTGAGGCATTGGATCCTTGGTTTCCACTATCGCCTCAGATATTTTCCATCCAAAATTGTTTCCATTTTTATATTTAGTAGAATTGGTTGTAGAGTAGTGATTTGCATACTGTACAAATCCAATAGGAACCCTCTCTGAACCACTGCTAATGCTGCCTCAAGACTTACTGTGGCCTTAAGTGAAATGTAAATAGTATATGTGGCTTATAATGGGGGAAAGACATCATCTGCCCCTGAACTGTTTGCATGAGGTATCCACCACTGCTAAATGTGGTCCTCATCATGACATGGATTAGGTAGAAGAATGGGGATTACCCTAATGTCAACCAGGGAATAGGTTATCTCAGAGTTGAGTCATGGCAACTGGACTTCTTCATTACTCAACTTTCAGATAACCTCACCTGGATGCCTGAGAATCTTCACAGATGTCAGCCGGGGAACTTCATGAACAATGATTTCAGCTTAATTCTCTAGTTCTACATGTAGCTACTAGATCACATTGACTCTCAGTGTCATATTGGACTTCAGTGAAAACATCATTCAGAGTCAAACACCAGGCCCTGCCTTGATTTACTTCTGCAGCTCCCCATCTCTTCCAGTGTGGCTCTTTTCATCCATGCTGAGGGACAGGATTGACCCCAGGCATAATCGCCTGCCCAGAACCTGTGGTTCCCATGAGTCTCAAGACATCTGTAGGTATCTAAGTCCCCTGTTCATATTAGCAGCTGCTGTTACAGCCACGTCATCAATCCTTGAATCATGTGTAAAGCCTTCTCTTAGACAAGACACTGGGCCCCCTCTCTGTAAGGCTGATTCAAATGTAGGATGAGCTTAGAAGAAGAGTGCTGTGGCCACCATCCACATTTTACACGAGAATTAGGCAAAAGTAAAGAGCTACTCTGGGCAACTTTGCAAAGGGAAGTGTGGTCCTGATAAGTCTTCAAGCAAAAGAGCAGAGCGCCAGTTAGTTTCCCCCCGCTGCAACCCACTTGAATTCTGCCCCCACACACATACAGAGAGGGAGAGATGGTCATTATTTCACTAGCACCTTCTCAAAAAATAGAATCTCTGGAGAGGTAGCAGATAGAAAGTTTTCTTCAGCCCTCCATTAGTCTGGCAAACAGAAAAAACTTAATCAATTGTAAGAAGTGATGTGCTGTTTTAACAAATAAAATTACATTTCAGGTCCAACAACTCAAAGTATCTAAACTTCAGCAGATTTATAAGTTGCTTAACAGATCAGGTCTTCCTCACCTCTATAGAAATAAGTCAGAGCTTTGTAGGTACAGCTGAACATATCTTCAGTGCTTCTATGTTGGGGAGCCATGATGAGGCAGGGCCTTTGGCCATGTAAATGTTGTAAGTGCATTCAGCTGAATATGCTTATGCTTAGAACCACCTCTGAAGCCCTTCACAGTGAAAACATGAAGGTGTGCCTTATTATCAGGTGAGGTGGAATTCTGAGTTCCCACATCACCACCTAATTTTGAGACTTTGGTGGTGACCATCTGAAGGACACCTCACTTCTGGGTAGGCATCTCTGCCCTCACCCCCCCAAACAATTATAGCCCTGCTTTGTTTCAAGCTTACCTTCTGAAAAGGCTTGTACAGTACTGCAGCTCAAATTCACTGCATGATTGCTGTTTGTGTGAAGAGAGAGGCTGCGAAGACCAGGGAAAGTTCCAGAAATCAGAAAAGCCTGTATATGTGCGAAAGGAGTTATTTGAAAGAAGCCTAGGATATGAGAGAGAGAGAGAGAGAGAGAGAGAGAGAGAGAGAGAGAGAGAGAGAGAGAGAGAGAGAAGCTAAATGTGTTTGGCTAATAAAGCATACAGTATATTGTTTTCCTAAACTAGATCTTCTCTGTTCCAGAAAACACCTGCCTGGCAGAGCTGCCAGAGTAGGCCACAAATGCATCCTTTTTGGGACATTACTTCTAGTCAAACTAAAATGATATTCTTCCTTTGCAAGTTCATTTAAAAGTTTTTCCTCCCCACCACCACTGTTTCTCTCTCCTCTTCTTACTCCCCCATCCTTCCCTACAGTGTGGAAGCTGGCCATTTAGGGAAGACTCCCTTTTGTAAATTCTGACCTGTGCAATTGTGTGCATCTCTTTTGAGCCCATCGCTCATTGTGCATGGAACTCTTTTGATCCTTGTCTCCCATCCCCTTTTATTGACCAGCAACCCCCTTTTCTGCAAATGTAACGGCCTCGCTGCTCGCTCCCACTGTGAATGCTTTAATTCTAGATATTTCTGTCACTGGACCTGGTCTGTCACCAGTTTGTTTAGAAGAGTGGAAGACAAAGGCAGGTTGCTGTCAATGGTGTTGAATAGGTCAGCCATGACAACAGTTTGTTCTGTGGGAACTCTTCCCCCCACTGGCGCTGTTTTCAATGTATTTGAATTGAGGCACTTGGGAGTCTTTATTTAGGATGCAGGGGCAGGGAAGAGCAGAGGGGTGGTAAGAAGAAAAAGCGTCTTGTTTTTGTTTTTTGTTTTTTCTTTTCTAAAGGAAAGTCAACCTCTTTACTTGACATGGATTTCATGAACAAAAATAGATGCATTGTATCAGAAACAGTTTTGCTTTGCCTCATAATGGCTTGTATCCTGAACCCATTTATCCATGTCATTTCCCCTTCTCTCCATTAAGTAAAATTTCATATGAGACTACATCAAAATGCAGTCCGAACTGTATTCAGCACCTTCAGAAGGTCTCTGCAAAACACTAAGAATGTAAATAGAATGTGATGTTGAAACAAAGACCGAGAGTGTGGTGCAGTGTTAAGATTATGGGATTAGGGCATAGGAAACCCAGTTTCAAATTGTTACTTATCCATGTAGATTGATAAGTAACCTTTGGTCAGGCACTGTCCCTAAAATTGGGCAGGAGTGTGCCACTTTAACCTTTTGGGAAGAAAGGTCAGCTGTAAACATAAACATAATGCTGTGCTGTGCTAAGTTGATTCTACCTTAGAGTGATCCTTGCCAGGGTTTCCCCAGGTATAATGTATGTAGAATCGCTTTCCTCTTATGAATGATCCTGTTTGCCCGAGATTGCCCAAGGCCATGTCACTGAATAATTGAGCTTCTGACCTGTGGCTCCTCATCCAGGTGCTTCAACTCACTGACCTATCCAGACAACATAAAGATAAGGGTGGGGGGGGGGGACAATAAACCTGTGTCTGCCATTAAAAAAATGGCAGCCTCATGTTGAATTCACCATTGCCTTCTCCTCCATAAAATATAGTAAAACTTGGCCTGTTAACTAATGTTGTCTGTTTTCCCTTTGAGACTAGGTATCAGGTACTGCTGTTAACAAGGATGTGCAAATATATTGTGAGATAACTTCAGGAAATGGGCAATTGTCACTATATGTGTCAGAGCCTTGTGGTGCAGTGATTAAACTGCTGTACTGTAGCCATAACTGTGCTCAAGACTTGTGGTTCAATTCCAGGTAGCAGGCTCAAGGTTCACTCAGCCTTCCATCCTTCCGAGGTCGGTAAAATGAGTACCCAGCTTGTGGGAGTTGGGGTTGGGTGACGTGAGAATTTGTAGTCTGGAATATGCTGCCACAAAGAAGGGTGGTAGAGTCTTCTTCTTTGGAGGTTTTTAAGCAGATGCTGGATGGCCATATGTCAGGAATACTGTGATGGGGGTTCCTGCATGCGGGGGTGGGGGTGGGGTTGGACTGGATGGCCCTTGAGATCTGTTCCAACTCCATGATTCTATGTTTCTATGAATTACTTGTAAACTGCCCGGAGAGTGCTTAAAGCTCTATGGAGTGGTATATAAGCAGCACACTTTGTTTTTTTGCTTCTTATATGATTGTAGGGCTCTTTTCCATTTTCTGCTACTCCTCACCTTTCTTCTCCTGTCTTGTAGGTGTAACATGAAGAAACTGTACAGCCTGAACAGATCAGCCTTTCTGTTCTTGTTAGATATGCGATGCATTTTGTCATCTTTTGGACCAAAACCCTTTTGTTGTCTTGCCTTGGTATGTTTTTAGAGAGCTAGGTTACTGATTAGGGGAATTAACTACACAGCACGTCCAACTCTGGATTCTCTGCCAAGCATTGCCGCTACTTTGCCACCTATAGTGATCTGGCAGATTATCTTTTTCCAGATAGAAAATGCTAAATTAAAGATAGCTCTCTCTCTCTCTCTTTCTCCCTCTCCCTCTCCCTTTCCCTCCTTCCCTCCCTCCCTTCCCCCCTCTCTCGCTCTCTCTCTGACACCTGCAAAAAGTAGGACTGTCTGTGTAATATAAGCATGTCAAAACTTCTATTTAAGGCCCACCACACTCCCAAAATTCATGGTGTTGTGTAGTGCCCCGGATCACAAACCATAGCTCTTTGTTCTTCCCCATTTGCAGTTTCTTACGGCTGATTCAAAAACAGACAAATATGTTTGAATAACAACAAATCTGTTCAGCCCACTTCCAAAAGTCCACACAAAAAATCAAGTCACTCTCTTGCTGTCTAGCTCTTCTTCTAGCCTTCTTTCAGATAGTTTCACCCACATAGACCTTTTCCTGTTCTTCACAGCCTGCCTCCCAGCACAAACAGAAGACACACAGAGACTTTATGTTGCAGTACAAAACTTCTTATAGTAGGTTGGCCCCAGCCTGTACAATATACTGTATGTTTGGATATAGCTCAGGTCAGAGAGCTAGCACACCTCTACTTTTTGAGCATCCCTAATTAAATATGGCCCATGTTTACAGAGTCACATTGCCCCCCAAGGACGGAGTAAGGACGCAAGACTCAGTTGCTGGGTTGAACAGGGCCAAGGTTTATTAACCAATCCACCAAGTAATTAACCAATTAATGCCAATTAATGCCCATTAATGCCAATTAACACATCACAAAGGAGGGGGCGACCACTGAGCAGAAACCGTAAGGGGCCAGGAGGTCAGTCCGGGACCTTCCCCCTGAGGATTTGTTTTGGGCGAGTGCAGAGCCCCGCGGGGGTGCCAACCTTAAGTTGACACCCCTGCGGCTGGCGAGCGCTATGTATCCCCCCCACAGAGGATGAGTGCCCTCAGAGGGCCTCTCAATTCCCCCGAGGTGGGATAAGAAAATTACTCCTCCCCCCGCCCGTGTGCTGTAATCTCCTGATTCTCGGCACCCACCGGGTTTGGAGGTCATAGCTTTATGTAATTAATACTCACCATATTCAGCCAATTTCTGCACTACCCGCCATGGCATGGGCAAGTTTTCTATGACCCATGCCCCCCCACCAAGCTGCCCAACTCAGCTTGCAGCCCCCTCCTTAGGTCCTCCAGAAAAATGTCCAGTCCCTCATTGGAGAGGTGTACGCCATCCAGTCTATATAGAGCCTCCTTGCTGGGTGAAAGGGTCGGGTGGCCCACCACCGATCCTCCCTGCTGTACCACATAACTGCACACCTCCCTGTTAACACTCCGTCTGGCCTTGTTCAAACCCCCCCCCCATCTCGAGCTCGTTCCCCAAGTCCGTCTCGGTATAATTGTTGACCATATCACCTTGCTGGCCGGGTAGGTCGCACGCCATTCGCCAAGGTCATGAATAATTTCGCATATCAGGGATTTGCCAGTTTGATGGCCCAGATCATTCCCGCCTGCATGTACGACAAACAGGTTGGGAGGCATACCACGTGCCACCCTGTGTGCTGTGGGCATCACGTCCGCCCAGCACATACCCCTGGTGCCCTTCCACTCCATTGTCGCTAAGGCGCCCAGGCCCAGTTGGACTCCCCATGCTGACCTCCACGCGTGCCTTGCTGCCCAATACACGAAACTATGACCAATGATGACCACACGCCTCCTTGAGGTGCCGGCGATACCTGCAGAGGGAGACCAGAAAGAAAGAAGCGGCAGTAGGGTACGCAATCCGACCTTAAACTTGCAGTAGGGGGCAGACATAAGTTTCATATCTCCGGGACTTCCAACGGCCAATTTTCTGAATTCCCACCCGGTCAAAACCCATTGCCGCGGCTGTAGATGCTGCACTGATCCGAAACGAGTGCCTGCCAAAACGGGAAGGTGGGATACCTGCCCTCTGCATGGCTGCTGCCGTGACTCTCCAGAACTGGAACTTAGTCAAAGGTGATCCATCCCTATGGCAAAAGAGGTACCCATCCCCTTCCCCTCTGGCCCACAAAAACACATTTAAAGCTGCAATCGGGCAAATTCCTTCTACCGCACATGGCCCCAGCTGGATGGTTGCTCCTCTGCCGGTCTGGTCCTCTGCATATGAGCAATGCCACCCCCCCCCCCGGGTGAAGCTGATGTCCAACCTCTGCAGGGCTGTTCCAGACTTGTCCCCTTTCCCAGTGGCTACAAGCTCGCTAACCCTTAGGGCTGCAAAGAAGGCCACCAACGACACCGCTCGAAATAGCGCCTGCTCATATGTGTCCCCACATACATGTTGCCATGCCTCCCCCATCCTCGTCAGCATCTCTGTCGTTATGGGAGCCCGGGAATCCACCCTCCTACCCCTTTCCTTCCCATATCCTTCCACCATTTTCCTGACCCGGAAATCCATGGTGTTGTCAGTGCAGCTGCTGGAGGTGCTCGATCGGGACTGGCCACGCCAGCTGCAAACCCCGTTCGGCCCTGAACGCTTCAAACTCCTTTGTCGCTGCTTCATAGCCACGCCTGGTCCTTGGAGCCAAGGCCAACCCTATGGCACGCTTCGCTTCCCTTCTCCAATCTCCCAGACCATTTCTGGGAGTTCCTCCGGGTGTGGGTTCACTCCTGGGGCCAGTTCCCTGAACCTCTGGATCTGCTGATGGGAGAGGGCATCCACTAGGCTGTTATCCAAACCTGGGATGTGCTTGGTGCATACCTCTATGTTGAGTTGCAGTGTGTGGAGGACAAATGCCCTCACCAAGCGCATCGCCCTCCCAGATCTGGCTGACAGGCTGTTAATAATGTGGACCACAGACATGTTGTCACACCAAAACTGCACTGTAGAGTTCGCCCATAGGTCCCCCCATAGCCACAGCACCCCCACTATTGGGAAGAACTCAAGAAATTTGAGGTCCCTTGTGACTCCCTCCTCCTGCCATGTGATCGGCCATGTACCATGACACCACCTCCCCTTGAAATAAATCCCGTACCCCAAGGATCCTGCAGCATCCGTATGTATCTGAAACTCAGCCCCCAGTCAGATCTCTGACCGCCAAAAGGAAACGCCATTGAAGCCCTCGAGGAACTGGCGCCACACTTGTATGTCCAACCTCATACCCCTTGTCACCCTGGTCCTATGAAGCGGTTTCTTCAACCCCTGCATTGCCTCACAGAGGCGCCTGATGAAAGCCCTACCCGGTGCTACGACCCTACAAGCAAAGTTTAGGTGCCCCACGATTACCTGCAGTTCCTTGAGGGTCACCTTACTCTTTTGGTGCAGCTCTGCCAGGTGCTGCCTCAGGTCAACCAGTTTGGCTGCTGGTAAGCAGCAGGACTGTTGTATTGCGTCTAGCTCTATATCAAGGAAGGTCAGGGACATTGCCGGGCCCTCTGTTTTCTCCTCTGCCAGGGGAACCCCCAGCTCCCCTGCGAGTCTCTGGAAGGTACCCAGCAGTCTAGCACAGGTTCCCGCGCCCCTACTCCTACATACGATAAAATCATCGAGGTAATGGGCCGTGGTCGATACTCCCGCCTCCCGCCTAAGCCTCCATTCCAGGAATGTGCTGAAGCGTTCGAATGTTACGCATGATATTGAACAGCCAAATGGGAGGGCCCTGTCTATGTAAAACTCCCCTTCAAACTGGAAGCCAAGGAGTTCAAAGTCCTCGGGGTGAACCGGTAGTAGCCGAAATGCCGATTTAATATCACATTTCTCCATCTCTGCCCCTATACCGCAGCCCCTAATCATCCGAACGGCTGCATCAAATGATGTGTTGCGAACTGATGCCAGTTCCAGCGGTATGGCATCATTGATGGAACTACCCTCAGGGAATGGCAGGTGGTGAATTAGTCTAAATTCCCCTGGGGCTTTCTTTGGCACCAACCCCAATGGTGATACCCTCAAGTTCGGAACTGGGGGAAGCCTGAATGGACCCAACACCCTTCCCTCCCCCAGCTCTTTGTGGATCTTCTCCCTGGCCACCCCCTCCATGCCCTCAAGTGATTTTAAATTTTTAGCCAAACTCGCCCTTCGCTCCCCCACCGCTGGTATTCTAAAGCCATCTGTAAAACCCTCCAACAAAAATTTTGCGTCCTCCCTCCTGGGGTAGTCCGCCAACCACCTTTGAAGTACCGGCAACTTAATTGGACTGGGGCCCTTTTTTGAATGGGGGCATTGGGTTGGGCCCCCCGCCCCCCAGCCCCCGGCTCCTTGCCTCCCCCCTTCTGGTTCCTGGGTCTGTTACACCTGGCTGCTGAATGGGGGGCACCGCACAGTGCACACTCGTGCATAAATTTGCACGTCTTCCTACCACACCCCCCTTGGCCATTAAAGTCCCAGCACAGCAGGCGGCGTTGAACCGCCTGCCCCGCATTACTGCGGGGGGTAGTGGCCTGTGCCGGGCGTTTTATTAGGTGGCCGCTGTCAAACCTATCCCCCAAAGCCAGGCGCGTAGGGGTCATAATTTGAACCCACAATGATGTTAATGGCACGTTCCAACCTAAGGGTGTGGTCTAGGGCCGCTCTTTTCCTAAACTGCTTGTCATACTTTAACCATGTATGTCCCGGGAAGTCCATAAAAGCCTTAAAGATTAAGTCCTGATATTGGATCAGTGCTTGAGCCCTCCATGGCTGGGCCCTAATTATGACGGACATGTAGATGGAGTATGCTGGGAGCCAGTTATTCCATGTCCTGTCTGCCTTTCTCCTGAGGCGCCGGTCCTTGTCTTTCTCATCCTCCTTCTCCCCTTCCTTTGACTCCACCTCCGTGTTAAGGAGGCTAAATAAATCCACATACTCTCCCCCTCAAAATGCGATCCCTAGTGGCTGGTGCCAGATGTCCCCCCAGCGGGAGTGCCTGGTCCCCATAAGGGATGGCGTGCACTGGTACCGCCCCCGGCTGTCCTCCCACCCAGGCTTGAGTGGTACCCGCCCACGGGCCCTGCCATGGTGTCGCACAAATTAGTTGTAGGTTGCCCTGGATTTGCTTGAAATTGACCCGCCTGCTGTACTACACCCCCCCGGCCACCCCCTTGCATCAGTGCTTGTATGTTATATGGCACTAACAGGGGGTTATTTGCGGGAAACGGGGGTTGCCCTGCGGTTGCCCCTGTTGCAGCACTCCCTGCGCTCCCAGCTGCCCGCTGCCTCTTGGTGCTGGCCCTGGGTTCTGAACGATAGGAAATCCCTGCTGGTTATTACCATACCCGACCGGCATAGGTGCCCCGCTTTGCCCCATGAAGTTTTGCTGCCCCGCACCCATAGGTTGCTGGTAAGCCTGAGGCTTCCCCCAAGGCCATGTCCATGCCCCTTGATTGGTAACCGGTGCCGCCGCAAACTCACCCAGCCTTATGGTGGATGCCCTCGCTTTCTGTGACGTGCTGGGTTGCTCCATCTGCATGGCCCCCTCAGCGCCATTGTCACCCTCTGCATCCATGACGTCCTCCACCACGGCTACTGCTTCTTCCATGATGTTGATGGCTCCGCCCTCTCCCTGGTGGCCCTCCAGCCTATCCATGCGACATGAAAGCTCAGTTAGTAGCTCCCTGATCTTTGCCCGCCTCTTAGCCTTGGAGGTCCTTTCCGATCGCCGCAGCTGATCACTCTGAGCGGCCGGTTGAGGTTGCTCAGTCTGTGCCAGGGGCTTATGGCACTGGCTCTGGGCGGATAGCCCTGGGGCAGGGCCTTGTCCCGCCTCAAATGCGTCCACCCTTACTTTAAGTCTCTCCAATTGGACCAACTCCTCTCCCTCCGAGTCGGATCCTGGTGGGGTTATTTGGGGGGCTGGTCTCTTCGCTGGCCCCTTTCCCTTACGCCCATTCTGCCTGCCCCCCCCGGTGCCATGCCTCCTAATCCTTGTGGTTTGCCCTCGGCCTCCTCCACCAATGCATGCTTGTCCCCCGTGCACCCTAGCAGGCTGTCCTCCCAGACGTCCTGCCCGCCCCGCTACCATCCTCCTCTGCCCCCCCGAACTGCTCTGAGTCTAGCACCCCCGGGTTTCCCAGCTCCCCCGCTGCCCATGTTCCTGCCACCCCTCTTCTCTGCGGGACTAGCGGGTATTGGGGGGTCTCCCTGCCTTCCCCCGGAGCACCGATAAACCCCCGGCCCCCGCTTCCTGCCCCCGCAGCCCCTCTGCTGGGCCTGCCGCCACTCTCCAACCTCGCGGGATAGTCCCCGCCCCACAGACACTGCCGGCACGTTCTCCTTTTCCCCTCTGTGGCCGGCCGCTCTCACTGCGCTCCTCCTGGGCCCGCCACTGTTGTTGGCCTGTCGAGAGTCAGACGCGTGTTTGAACGCCGGGCCACCGCTGGTCCCCGTGTCGCCGCCGGGGCTGGCGCACTCTGGATCATGGGGTGGCTTGTGCTCTTCCGCGCCCCCAATGGCTCTGCTCTGACACACCCGCCGCCGGCGCCTGCTGCTTCCCAGCTGTTGGGCTGCGCCGCTGGCTCTGCGCCTCCCGACTCTCAGGTGCTTCTCTCTCTCCTCCTTCTCTTCCCCGCTTCACTCCTTCGGTCCTCCACGTGGTCTCTTTGCCAGCTCGCCATATGTCCTCCTGTTTCAAAGCCGTGCTTGAAAAGAGGCCGGGCTGGCGCGGGCACTCCCTTATATAGGCCGCACCTCTCACGCTGCCTCCCGGCTTCGCGAGACCTGCCTGAGAGTCTCGCGCCGTCCCGTCCGGTGCAGCACGGGGGCTCTGCCCACACAGCCGCATGGCGGAGCCGGCCATTATTATGATTTTGGAAATACAGTGGTACCTTGTATAAAGGAATTAATTCGTTCCAAATGAAATTATGTTAAGCAAATTTCCCTTTATACACATTTCCCATAGGAATGCATTGAAAATGGAGTAATCCCATTTTTATGTTGTACGGATTCACCCCATAAGCGATTTTGTTAAGCAAATTTCCCCTATCTCCGGAATTTTTTATGTTGTACACATTTTATGTTATACAAACTGTTTGTTATACAAGGGTCCACTGTACTTATAAGAGCAAAGCAACTCCATGGTTCCTAGACAATGATAACACAGAGCCTTGCATTCTATGTCTTATTATATTAATATGATCTAGGGAATCAGAATTTGCAGTTTTGATCAAGAAGGATCTGGGATCTCTTTACTCAGCTTTCTAATCTAGACACCTGCAAAATATATTTTTGAACTCTATGATCATATTTCAACAGTAATGTTTAAAGGAGAGGGGCAGTTTTGATTCTGGAGTGTGACCCAGGAAGTGTGTTCTACTAGCAAGTGATGATCCTGCAGAATTTCTACGCTTCTTTTTCTCGCTTTAACATGTTGATGTTTGGAGATGGAAAAATTCATGAACTGGCATCGTATTTGAATCTTCTCTCCGGGACAGTAAGTGGCTGCTATAGAGAAATATTTTGAAAGAAAATGTGTTTTATTTAAATGTCTTATTGGAAAGCAAGTAAGAAGGCAGACCTAAACAGAGTCCTTTCCTCTGAGGTGGCATACATTTTCAGCAGTCAGCCTTTCTGGGAAATCACTTCATCTAGATTTAAATAAGGTACTCCCCATGTTTTCAGACTTCGAAGTGCACTTCTTAAGATTCTTCAAGAATTTACGTCTTACACAACAACATTGGGATATCTTGTACTCTCCCTTTAGGTCAGCTTGGTGTAGGAAATGCAAGGGAAAAGACCTCCCCCCCCCCCCCAAAAAAAGGCCAGAATAAAGACGCAAGACTCTTGCATTGGGATGTCAAATGGGGCAAGGTTTATTAGTTGTTTAACCAGAGCAGATTACCACAAGGAGGGGGCTGCCATAGTGCGGAAACCAAGTGGGACCAGGAGGTCTACCCCAGACCTCCCTCCCCAGCATTTTTTGTTTGGGCGAGTCCATAGCCCCTCAGGGGTGCCATTCCCCAGACGACACCCCCTCTGCCGGCTGGTGCTATGTGGTCTTCCCCCAGGTAGTAGGGTGCCATCATGTGGCCAGTCCCATTTGCCGGGGTCAGATCCCAAAGCCTCCTTTCCCTGGCTGCTGTAATCACCTGATCCGCAGAGTCCAGGGGGTTGGAAGTTATAGCTTGGTATTGGTTCATACTCACCGAATGCTCAATTTATTCTACACTACCCACCTTGCCCCACTGCACCCTCGACCTAGGAAGCCCCTGAGCCCAATCCGGTGTGAATGGGGGATAGGTGAAAAACCCCAGCCCTCACAGGCCAATCCCGAGGGCCAGGCAAAAATTCCTATCCGTCCCCTTAAGTGACCAGCATTCTCCCACTCACAGTTATAATAAGGGTGGGCAGGAGGGGATGTCATGCTGGTACTATAGTGAAGAGGCCAAGAGGTGGTAGGCGCCTGCTTTTATACAGGCCCTCCCACGCCATCCCCGGCCTCGTGAGGCCAGCAGGTAGCCAGTCTCGCGATCTCTCCGGCCTCGGGGAGGCAATGAGGCCTCACTCGCATATACACGCAGCGGAACCGGCACGAATAATGCTTGAAATCTGAAGCTAAGGGCAGAGAGAGGGAGAGAGAGAGAGAGAGAGAGAAACAGAAAGAGAGAGAGAGAGAGAGAGACAGACAGAAAGAGAGAGACAGAGACACACAGAGACAGACAGACACACGGGGGGGGGGAGAGAGCACTGGGGACTCTGTTAGTGATCTTCAGGTAGTCACAGTAAGACAAATAAATATCAGTGGCTATTAGAACAAAATACTCCTACTTGTAAACTATTGGGAATTTCCATTCTGTCAGCAGAGGCATTAATAGGAATATAATGGATTTGACAATGCCCTTCACTTTAGTCTGCCAAAGTTCATGCCAGAAAATGGGTTCGTCTTGAAGAGAAGGGTAGATAAACTGTTTTCACTGTTCCACCGATTTTGTGATCTGTTTCATCTGCCCTTAGCCCATCTCATTCACTTTTGATTTTATGAATTGTGTAGACTTAATTGTGTTTTATTTGAATTACTTTTCATTCTGTATTATGTTCTTGCATTCTTTTATATTCTAACAGTTTGCTCTATGTTGTGAACCGCCCAGAGTGGCCTTTGGTTAGATGGGCAGTATATAAATCAAATAAATAAATAAAGTAACAAGCTTCATTTGTTTGTTTAATCAGAATTTAATAAAATTCACAAATTCCTAATATGGGAGAAAGCAGAACTGACCAATTCTCCCATTTGCTTGAGCATTAGTGAAAATATTATTTACCACAATTTTCAAAGCATTAATGTTGGAAAAATAAAACTGATATTCTTCATTACTACTTTAATATGTCAAAAGAGCTTTCATTATTTTTGTCAACAGCCTGACATTAGAGATGGGCACGACTCAGAAAAAAAGTTTCGTTTTCGTTTTCGTTTTCGGCTAGGGTCTGAGTAGTTTCATTTCCGTTTTCGTGGGCTAATTTCAAATTTTTTCGTTTTCGTTTCGTTACGTAACGAAAACAAAAAAACGAAAACGAAAACGAAAAAATTTTCGTTTCTCCCCATTTAGCTCAATTGAGTGCTTTTCCAGTAACGAAAAACGAAAATTGGCTCGAAATTAGTCGTTTCGTTTCCGTTTCCGGTCCAGGTTGGTGCCGATTTTCGTTTTCGTTTCGTTTCCGTAACGAAAACGAAAAACGAAAACGAAAATACCGCTAAGTCGTGCCCATCTCTACCTGACATGGCAACCCTAACTCAAAGATGTATGGCCTGTATCAGGTTTCTGATGGGCACAACTGCCCTTGTTGTGCCATCAGAATCCTCTTCTGCTAGGTGATCTCCAAGATCTGCCAACACAACTGCTGTGCCATATAAGATCAGCCAGAAAAAGAGCCAATGAAAGGGTGGTGGAGGATTAAAAAAAGATGAATCATACCAGATCCAAACGACACGGCCACTAGGCCATCACAAAGCTAAGGCAAAGTAATAATAGTGCTTTTATAATATTTTTTTAATTTCCAAACAATAACAAAAGAGCAACAGAGTAAACTTCAACTTCAAGTAATAAAGTAAAATCAACTTAAAACTAAACAAAACCACAATTACATTCAATATAATATGGAATAATAGCATAAAGGCATGCGGAATATCACTATTAATGATAAATTACCTTGTGAACTCAAGGTTAGAAAAAGAATATAGAAATGTAATGATTTTAAGGATATATAGAATTTATTTATTTTTATGTGTTCCAGAAACCAAAAGGGGTATACACTCTGGAGAAGAATCAATGTGTTTATGGAGAGAAATGGGGCAGTATGAAATTTAAAACATAAATGTTAATTAGCCCCGAGAGAGAGAGAGAGAGAGAGAGAGAGAAGGGAAGATAATAGTAATTGTGCTAAGTAATTTCCAATATATCTGGACTGGGAGGTATTTGGACTCAGCACCATTTCAGCTGGCCTAGCTTTAAGTGGCACTTCCTTGAACTACAGCCAACCTGGCTAGTTAGGAATGCACCCTAACATGGCTGCTTTCTTTGGAGACACACACAAGTACAGTGGTACCTTGTATAAAGGAATTAATTCATTCCAAATGAAATTATGTTAAGCAAATTTTCCTTTATACAGATTCCCATAGGAATGCATTGAAAACGGAGTGATCCCATTTTTATGTTATACGGATTTTCCCCATAGACGATTATGTTAAGCAAATTTCCCCTACCTCCAGAATTTTTATGTTGTACAAATTTTATGTTATACAAGCTGTCTGTTATACAAGGGTCCACTGTAGTACTGAAATTTCTAAGCTCACATTCAGTTTCATTACCCTTCAGCTGTTATTATTTGACAGTTGAGACCTTTTGAAGTATTTTGAAATAAATTGTAGGCTTTGGTGCAGTGGGTGTTAGAGGTGTTGAACCACTTTCTTTAGGTGTGTGCCAAAGTTGTTGTTGTTGTTTTTTTAAAGACACTTTTGGCAATTCATCAAGGGCTGCCTTCTCTTCTGCTATTGCTTTCCTCTAAAGATGGGCAGAAAATGGAAGAATTCTGTTTCATTTCAATTTTCATTTTTTTTGTGGGAGGGTTCATTTTGTATGAAATGAATTTTTTTTTAAAAAAAATCATTTCATTTTTTGTTCCCCCAATGCACCTGATCAGGGGAAAAGGCACTGGGTTTTTAAAATGTCTTGGAGCCACTGAGGCAGCCTTGGTGGCTCCAAGACATTTGAAAAATCCCGTGCCTTTCTCCCCTCCCCCCTTGGGGTTTAAAAACCCTGAGGTCCCCCCCCCCGCAATGCACCCAATTGAGTGGGGAAAATTGTAGTTTTTTTTTTACTTTTTTGCCACCAAAGCGCCACGTGCCAGCTGTTCAGCACTTGCTTTGGGGGCAAAAAAAAATGTTTTAAAAGTTTGCGGTTTCCCCCACCTGATCAGGCACATTCGGTAGGAAAAGCTGCAGGCTTTTTAAAGTCATTTTCCATAGGAATGGGAAAAATAAAAAATGTTTTCCCATTCCTATGGGTAAATGAAAAACGGAATGGGATTAAATGAAAATTTCTGTTTCATTTCCTTTCATTTTTCATGGAAGCGGCAGTTTGTTTTTTGTTTCGTTAGGGAACGAAATGAAAAAAATTCATTTCGTGCCCATCTCTTACTTTCCTCCCAACAGTTGCTGAGAACACTTAAGAGTGCCTGAAGAGGCAGCTTGTGACTTTGCCTGGTGTGGTGGAATGGGGTGAGGTGCAGTGGGGAAAGAAGGTCTGTCACATCTGAGGGTTAACCTTCCTTCTCCCTCAACCTATAAGCCACCCCTACCTGTTGTTTTTACAGAGAAAGCAAAGAGGTTGCAAAGAAAGGGACAGACAATGCAGAAAATTGGCACTGAAGAAAATGCCTTCAGGTGCTGCATGCCCTCTGCAGAGAAGTACATCTGGCAATGACTTTAATGTCTTTCAAACACCTGGGAACATACATTTTCATTCTCAGTGACTTTTAAAATACTGAATGTTTATGTTGCCACATTGTTGTTGTTACGGATCTTTTCATCACATGGTTCCTTTGATTTCAGCTGCTGCTTTGCTTTTAAATTGATTGTTTTATTGTTGTTGTGACCTTTGGCTTTAGTAATGCATTTTTGTGGGGTGGGTAGACGTGTGTTTTTATCTTTTGTACATCATTTTGAGTGCTGTAGTTCAAGGAAGCGCAGCAAAGCTCTCTAGCAGAGAATTCTATCAAAGCACAACCCCCAGGATTCTATAGCATGGACCACTGGCAGCAGTTAATGTGGGACCAGACTAGTATACAAGTGTGAGACAGATGCACTCAAAGAGATAGAAAATGAAGCTTGAGATCTGTGGCTCACATACTTGGCATGCAGAGGATCCCGGTTCAGTCCATGGGAAGGATCCCTGTGTGGATCTCTGGGAAGCCAGGGACATTCAGTGTTGACACTGTTGAGATAGATGGGCTGTGTGAAGGTCCAGTCAAATTTAAAACAAGAATTATGGTTATATAGCTAAATTCTCTTTACTATACTGTACTTAACCAAATACTCTGATTCATAATATCATGTGTCAAGAATGTGGGGCACTGTAGCTGAAATCCTGTTGCTTAATATAATAAGTTGCAACTAGAGTAGGCCCATTAGATCAAGGGGGCCCATTGCAGAGTTGACCCTGCAGATCCCTGCTCATTCACTGAACATAAGCGACATAATTTCAGCCCATGTCTAGCCTCATTTAGGCTTTCCTTCTACCCCTTTAAGTTGGTGTCATAATGATGATGACACCAAATGGATCTTCTTATTTAAATATAAGAAGATATTCTTATATTTATTAAATATATTTAATATATTTTCTTATACTAAATATAAGAAAATATTCTAATATAAATTAGAATTTCCCTGTACACCTGGCAACCAAAAAGACAAAACCATATTTAAACACAGTGAAAGCATTACACTAGCAAGGGAGACGCTCTGGATACCCTCATCTAAATTACATATGTTCTGTATGTTTTCATATCTAATAAAGCCCCATCAGAAATGTAAAGTATTCTGTTCTATAGTCAGATTGCATTATCCGTTCCTAAATATAATCATCTGTCAAGTTAAGGT
This sequence comes from Phrynocephalus versicolor, assembly GCA_023846285.1. Classification (NCBI taxonomy): domain Eukaryota; kingdom Metazoa; phylum Chordata; class Lepidosauria; order Squamata; family Agamidae; genus Phrynocephalus; species Phrynocephalus versicolor. The sequence goes on from JAHTLZ010000016.1 coordinate 64,633,153, forward strand.
AACACCTCAAGGCTATCTTGAAGCTGACTTTTGATGCAAAATTCTTATCTTTAACACAGCCACACAGATGTATCTTCTTTCTTCTCTCACACAACCAACTCAGAGTCACTGAAGTTTGTAGCAATGAAGTTCTGAAGCCTCATGATGAGTTTCAAAAGGAAAAAAAGTGCTTATAGGGAAAGGCAGCATGTTGTGGTCTAGTCTCAGGTCAGCTGAAGAGTCTGGTGATATCCTGGCCTTGAGGAAAAGTGCTGGGGCACAACAACTACCATGTTGTTCAGCTCATGTCAGGATGTGGCCTCAGAGTAAAACACTCTTCCCAAAACTAGTGCGTTTCAGATGTGCAGAACCATGACTTCCATCTTCACTTAGCAGTCATGGATAACAGTGAGAGTTGTAATCTGGCTGTTCTGGTTGGTGAGGGATGACCCATATAATTGTTTGTGCTCACTACCCTCATTTGAAGCATGCTTGACAAGCTTCTCAGAAGATGAATTAAACAGTTGATTAATTTGTTAATAATACCAGTCTAATCAGCAGTTTTGACTCCTTGTGACCTGAGTGGAACATTGTTCTTTGAACACTCACTAACCCACAAACTTCTGATGACCACCAAATGACCAAGCTTTGCTAACTGTAGTGTAACAATAGTTTTCTATTTATCTTAAGCCTTCTATGTTTCTGTCTTCATTTGTGCATAGATGGTGTGCAAATAATTGTGTGAAATTTGAGCAGCTACACCATATAAGCTGAGAATGTCATCTGCCACAGTGAGTTTCCGGAAATAAATAATAAATAAAAATCTAATTCCATCTGTGCTCCAAAGGTCCTGAGGCTCCCACAGAATCCCTTTCATCATGGGGGAACTGTGGGAGTCCATGGAATCAGGGGAGGGGAGGGTTTTTTTGTGTGGTGGGAAGTAAAGTCCTCTGCCCCTGAGCTCTGTTTCTCTGTCCTAGTTACAAGAAGATTCAGCACACTTTTCTTGAGGAGGGAATAGTCATTTTCCAATGTGACAGCGGAGTTTTAGGGTTTTGTACCAGGACCATATTTGAACCCATTTTCACTCAAACTAGACATTTCTAGGTACGTTCCTCTCAAATACACACTTTAAATCCAATTTTGATACATTTTTAGACGAAGAACTATAAGACAACTTATTGAGAAGTGTAAAATGTGAAGGTTAGCTGCATCTCAATCCGTTGCACATTAGTCAGGCATTGAGGATCAGACGGAGTCATATCAGGATGTGTATAGATCAGTGTTGGCGAACCTATGGCACGGGTGCCAAAGGTGGCACTCGGAGCCCTTTTTGTGGGCACCCAACATTGACCCTTCGTAGCCACTTGTATACAGGTTAAATTGTTATATTGGCACTTTGCAAAAAAAAATTAGTGGGTTTCAAATTGCAGTTTGGGCACTTGGTCTCTAAAAGGTTCGCCATCACTGGTATAGATCCTCAAGTATCCCTAAACAGAACTACCACCACACCCAAGAGTCACATTGCACTTGTTGAGGATGTCTCTAAAAATCATGTTTCTAGTTCTTATGAAACTTTGCGGAACCATTGCAGAGCCAGCAATGATCGCCAGTTTGTGAGCCATGCCACTCTTTCTAAATTTAACCTCCACATATAGATGCCACGACCCCCCTTTTCATTCTTTCCAAGAAGTCCCAGCCCTGCTCATAAGTGGACGTGGTCTGAGACCATTTAAACGATTGCCCATAGGTGCATTTGACCATAATGATTTGCTCCCCTCCCCCATCTCCCCCTCCTGTCTTATAGTTTCCCTTTTGTCTAATTCTTCAGCGGTAAGCTTTCAGCAGGGATCTGTTTTATTCCATCGTGTAACACACCATGTACATTGATGGGGCTATATAAATAATTAATAGCAATAATAATCACATGAATCTGGGGCATCAGTGTGATATCTCATTAAGGAAGGTGACTTACTGATGCAGTAACAGAGGAGCACTTAAAACATCTTGTGGTGCAGAGCTTTTAGATATACCACAAAAGCTGTAACTTGCTTTTTTAAAAAAAACCAATGAAAACACCTCCTTTACTATTCATTTACCAGTTCAGTTCAGAATTATATCAGTCACTCTTGTGATTCTGTGGCGGAAAGATTGACTTTACTTGTGAAATTTGAATAGGCTTTTATCTCTATGTCACTCTGACGCCGGTGAAGAATTTAAGAACAGTCCACTTTCTGGATTTTCAGTTCATTGAGCTTCAGATAGATGGGCTTCTATAATTTAAAACCCATCACATTCTCACTATTGGAGGAAAACACATTTAGGAAATTAGATCGTGGCTTGATTCAATCTGTTGCACTTACATAAGCACTCACAGCAGACACGGCGGGGGGCGGGGGGCTGAAAGTGCTGTTCCCCCTGCATGCACTCAAATTGTTACATGGGGCAATTGTCATAAGTAAACAGACATTTCTGTCAGGACGTCTTAGGTGTATTAGCTTTGAATCCCAAAACTGATTGCTGAGCTCAGATTACTTAGGAAACAGCACAAAACATGGCGAATGCTGCTGGGATTCAAGTTCACTCAAGGCAAATACACGCCTGTTTCTTTTGCACTTATAGGCTTCAGCCAACGTTCTTCCCTTCTCCAAAAGTACAGCCACTTTGGTTTTAGCATAGCTGCCCTATTAGGTTGCTTTTTTCCATAAAGACACCCAATTTACATCATTTGTAGGCTAACTCTCAAGCATCTTCAGACATTGACATAGTTGGCATGGCATACCTGTGCAACTCGTGGTCTAAATCACGATGGCCCTCATTCTCCTACTAGTTAACCTGAAAATGAACAAACGGCACAACTTGGAGAGGCAAATCACCCCAAGTTGAGAAATAAAATCACCATAGACACAATCAGCTGCATACTGAGTTGTAAGCATAGGACCTTTGACTTATTTGTTCATTTTATTTTTGCATTGCAGCCTTGCAAAATTCACAAAGACTTTCCCCAGCCAGAATTCTGGAAGGCAAGAAATGAAAGTCCTCAGATGTGCTTTCAACAATTCACAGGTGTAGAGCCCAGACAGCCGTCATGGTCTTCATTTTAGCTATGAAAAAGAAGGAGGTGGTTGGGAGAGGCTATGCTGAGGGAGCCACAAAGTGCTGTGAGCCTGGTTGTTTCTTTCCTGATTCAGCTCCATACAACATCTCCTTCATCCCTTTGTACCACATGTGTTTTCTGAGTAGCATGCTGCTCTTGGGCACCTAATTAGGAGAGACTGGCAGTCCCATCACCTCTAGTGGCTCCCCACACCTTAGCCCAGGCATATCCAAACTTCAGCCCTCCAGATGTTTTGGACCACAACTCCCACAGTCCTTTGCCATTGGCAATCTAAGCTTAGAATTCTGGGAGTTGTAGTCCAAAACATTAGGAGGGATGAAGTTTGGACATGCCTGCCTTAGCCCATTCCCAACAACTTCCTCCTTCTTCACTGTCAAAAGGGACCTTCTGGCAGCCTGAGATCTGCACTCCGAGGGAGAGAGTTAATGGGGAAGGAGTGTGGCTAAACATATGGGTTTTTTAGGGTTCTTTTTTGACATTTTAAAATTATTTTTTGACTTTTTAAAAAAAATGCAGTGTTGATATTCTATGAACATAGCCACAATTGCTTCTTGATAACTGAATTAGGAATGTTCAAATCAAAATGCTTCCCTTGGACCACATGGAGCCAAATGTAATGGACTTTCCCATTCACTTCAGTGGCGGGGCAGCTCCTTCTAAGAAAGAGGATAAAAGTCCCTTTCGACTTCCACCCACAGTGTGATCTTTAATGTCAACCAGGGCGTGAGAGAACCAAAGGTAATAAAATATAACCAAGCAAGGTCCCTTTCCATATGACATGTCCCAGAACAAACAATGGTTGAAACCAAAACTTTCTCTCTCCATTCTATAGAAGTTAAATACTGTAGTTGAGCCGTGTGACCAGAGAAACAAATTCAAAAGGAAGTCAGGTGATACCTTTATTGGTCACTGCTAAAACAAAAAATATTCTGTTAGTCCAGAGCCTTCTTGTTTATTTTTCCCCTAAGAGGGAAAACTGTCTTGGAAAAGTCATAGAAATGTCTCAATGAACTAAAGAAGCAAAGGCGAATCCACAGTCCTCACCAGCTGCTCTGTACCTACTGAACAAGGGCTGATGAGAAAGAAGGAAGCATTTGTTTCAGTTTGGTTTTCATGATTTTGCCAACATTTATCAATGTTTTCCTATTTGAAATGGAAGGAAGTGGGTTATGAAAAAAAGTTTTTTGGTGAAAATTAAATGGGCAGATGTTCCCTTCTCATTTAAGTATATTAATCCTGGTATGGACAACATTCTATTGCATATGTTTAGGTTGACAGAAGTTGATGATACAATTTGCTGCTGGTGGCAAAATTTAATTCTAATTAATTGAAAGCTTCCTCTCCCCTGCGCTTTTAGGTTTTGAAGCTAGTTAGGGCTCCCTTTTGTTCTGGGAAATCCTATGAGAGCCTCTGGATAACAGGAGCCTTTAATAATAATAATAATAATAATAATAATAATAATAATAATAATAATA
>JAHTLZ010000016.1:64665319-64688157 GCA_023846285.1 Phrynocephalus versicolor
ACAACAACAACAACAACAACAACAACAACAACAACAACAACAACAACTGTGAGCCAGAGAAACCTGCATCCCTGAACTCAGTTTGGTGTGCGAACCTGAGTCAGACAGATTTACCCACCAAAGAGATCCAATTTCTTTTAACAATATTTTTCCTTTTCCTGCCCCCTTGATTATCTACCCTGAATGTCACTTGTTTATTAGAGAATTTTACGTCCTCCATCAACCAACAAATCTTAGGATTCTGTACGAGGAGTATGTGAGATTTGCACCAATATCAAATGTGTAGATATGCCCTCTTGGCCTCTGAGAGGCAAAGGGAGAGACAGCGTCACATGCAGAATTTGCCAGTTTCTGATCACTGACTTATATTTACAGACTCCTATATTTCACTCTACTGGATGAGGGCTTAGTTGTCAGGCACATGGCTACCTCTGGCCTTCCTCCCTGGTATAAATGTAGACAAAAGGAAGTTGCTGTAGTGCCTCCTAGGAAATATAGTCATGCTACTCTTTAGGTTCTGTAAAGGGTGCCTCCCAAAGAACTATGACCCCTCCTCCAGAAGCACCAAGTCAAATTTGTTTTTGTATATGTACAATAGGAAGGAAACTTGACACAACCATGAGCCTCAGAGCTAGGCGCTGATGTTGGTAGGTGGGTGAATCACCGAGAATTTTGCCTGGGGAGTTTCTTGGAGGACTTTGGGAGTTGAAGCTTCCAACAACAACAACAACAACAACAACAACCTGAATGGTACATTCCTAATATTTGTCACAACTATCCCTCAAAATGTCTTTATCTAATTTGTTTCAGCTTCACCTCAATAGAAGGGAGAAAAATTCCAAGAGTAGCAGCTAGAAATAAACGTAGATAATCAACACAGGTTATAATCACATGGACCATAGCAATTGCAGTTATATTGATTCTGTCATTATTTTAATTGTTTTATAAAATTCTGTTCACATGATGGGTAAGTAAAACAAATTCATTGGATCAACCTATCAATTTTGTCAACCTTACCAGCATAGGGTTTTTAAAATGATCTGAACCCTGAATAGCGTCTATTACATTGGTTTGGCATGTGAATATTGCTGTTGATTTACTTTTCATCAGCTTGTGTTTTTGGCACCATGGCACTGCCTGGTCACTGCATTTGTTACCTTTTTCTTTTAATTCTATTTTTTTCAAACACTAACCGATGTGTCAGTATCCTGTCCCCCCAAGAGTATACCACAGCCTCATTTCCTTGAAACATTCCTCCTCACTTGCCCCTTCCCTTGCCAATGTGGAGTAACATCCCACCTAGTGTCTTTGAGAAACTCAGAGCTGAAACTGAAGAGCTGCCAAAGGGAACCTTGTGTTATGGAACATCTTTCAATAAGGCCTTCTAAAGTTTTTCAAAACAATTTATATGCTGCTTTAGCCGTATATCACTTAGGTGTTTTTGACAACAACAAAAGCAATTTTAGAGCAGCATGCTCCCAAAACAGAATGGAAAATCAGTAGATTTCTTTGGGATGGCTTATAAAACCTGTACGAAGCTCAGGAAATGTACTGAAAGAAAAGAGAGCCCTATCAACCCGCCCAGTAATTTATATAACCATGTGACTATACACAAATATATAGCTCAGTACAAATGAAGTAGGAAATTGAACCAATTCTGATAGCTCACATGATTTTTATTTTTATTTTTTGTGGGGGAAGGTCATTTGGACTTCAACCATGCATGTATTAATTTGAAACCTGTTGGAACTTAAACTAACACATCCATTACAGCACTGAAAAAACAACAACTGAGAAGCGGGCGGGGGCAGGGTGGTGGGGGGTAGTGGTGGGGCAGCGGTGGGGGGGCAGATGGTGGGGGACAGCGACGGGCACAGGGGGCAGGGGGAGGGGGGAGACGGGCGGTGGGGGGACAGATGGTGGTGGCCAGTGGCGGGGCGCCAATGGTGGGCAACAGGCTGTCCAGCGCCCTCTCTCCATGTTGGCGCCCTAGGCAACTGCCTAGTTCGCCTTAATGGAATCTTTGAATGAGCAAAGTAGGTAATACAGATCAGGGCAAGGTGGGTTGAAGCCTTTATTTGTAGGTTCAGCCCATCTTAACGAGATGGAATTCCCTATAAGACAAGTTGGAGATACTTATGGATTTCTCTTTTGAACTCATATCAGGAACCACCCATCGCTTCCTTTGGTCTATGGTTAGTCCTCCTGATCTTGTAGACTAGATTCCATAGCTGGTGAGATTAGCCAAACATTGGGAAATGTTAACAACTTTGTTACCTTTCTCCTGGTTGAGAATAAGATAAGTGCAGATATGCTTTTCCTAACTGCTATGTTCATAAGCGAGTGATTAAAAAGGGGTCTGTTCCTTCACTTTTTAAATTGCATTCTTATCCATGAATGAGCGGTTTAAATTAATTGGAGCACAGTTCTTTACATATCTACTCAGAAGTACATCAATGGGCCTATTCTCCAGAAACTAGATTTTGGATAGCATTATTTGAAAAGTATGGTGACCGGGCAGCTTGCTTAAGAGACTTTTGGACATCACCAGGAGGTAGGGTGATTGGCCTGTCAGCACTTTGCTCTATGTCTATGCTACCTGGGTGTCCCGGCAAATAAATTGCCCCCCCCCCATTACATACAAATTAGAGAGTCATTGGTGGAATGCAAATACAATTTCAAGCTTTTGTGCTGCAATTTCTTTCTTTGGAGAAAGAAATCGCATCCGTTTGCGCTTTTAAACAATTCCATGAACAGGTCTCCTGGGAGTAAGCCTCGTTGAACATTGAACATCAGCCTTGGTACACATGCACAGTGCAGAATCTAAATCAGTAAGTGAAAATCTGACAGTCTTAATTCTTTAATTTGCTTTACCATGCAAGCTTAAAGGATTTTAAACCAACTGGTGTTAAAGATGGCACAGAATTGGATGTGGTCCTCTTGGCACCAAAATGATGCTTTTCTAGTTTTTCCCACTAAACACACCACTAAAACTTCTCATCTGTTCTAGGACACTGTAAGGGAAGAGGTGAGGGAGATGAAGAAAACAGTTTGAGTGGAGTGGGTGGTTAAAAGGTTTTTCAAAACACGGTGTGCCAATGTGACGACACCTCCCTTTTAAACGTGTGATTGTGATGAAAAAAATGTGAAGGGTAGGGAACCAACTTATTAATCTTCACAATATCCACTTGGTAATGCTGCCACCTTTTAAATCGTCGCCTTATGAACTGGGACAGACTCAGATGTATAATATAAAAATAATAATGGAATTTATTGAGAAAATAAATAAATACAATAATGTCTGAAGTTGGTATGCATTGCCTTAAACATAGAATAGATTAATTCAACTCTTCAAGCCTCCCTGTCTTTAATAACCAGTAAACAGTAAAGCCCTCACTGCCTGACTGAACTCTAACAGAGCTGTGCTCTCTCTCAGCACTCATTCTCAACAACCCTCAAATCTTAACTCTTCTTAACTCCCTTAACTGACTCTCAGAGACCAGGCTCCACCCTTTTTATACCATAACACCCCCCACACTCCTGCTGGGAATGGCTGATTATTTACATATGCATTTCTCCTGCTTCCAGGGTGTTGTCACAGCCAAATTCCTTTTTTTTTTGAAAAACTCAAAACAGAGATTGTGGAAAGGAGGAGAGAGCCTTTCCCTCTGGTAAGGCTTTATTGTCATCACTTGACTTTAATGGGAATGTAACATCTAGTTATCTCTTGATAATCTGCCTTCCCAACCTAAGCTTGGACAGATTAAAATTTTAGCTCTCTTGCACTTAATTAGCTGTTCCCTCTTTTCTACGAATGATCGCGTATTTGTGAGAAAATGAATAACTGGACTAAGATGTAGAGAAGAGGAATAGGGGCTTCTTCTTCTGAAACCCTTTGTGGCAGGAATGGGCACCTGTGGTGGGTCTACTCTAAATCTTGCCAGGAGCGGGGGAACTTTGCCGCCCGCGTCATCTTTTTTTGGAGGGTATTGTCCCTCCCCATTTTATTGGATTTTTTCTTTGATTTTTTGTTCTCTTTTTGTATCTGTGAAGATTCTCAATCATGCAGGTGAGTTTATCTGGAAGTTGAGTCACGGCTACGGGACTTCTTTTTTGAGAGATAGAAACGTTTCGCTGTTCATCAGGGTGACAAGAGGTCAAAGCTGACTATAAGATGGAGGACTTGCACTAGCTGTATTCAGACCGATGGAGCTGTTTGGATGAACAGTGAAACGTTTCTATCTCTCAAAAAAGAAGTCCAGTAGCCATGACTCAACTTCCAGATTCTCTTTTTGTAGTTTTGTTTTATTGTTAGCCAACCAGAGTTCCGTTTTGGAAGAGGGGTGGGATATAAGTGTAACAAATAAATAAATAAATAAATAACTTTCTTTGTTCATTCCAAGTTGGAATGCTTGGTGGCAGTCTGAGGGGTGCCGGAACGTGCTTCACAGGCTGCACTTGGCCTACCTGATTTATAGGAATAATCCTACTGCCACCAGACTGTTAAGCAATAAGTTGCCTCAGGATAATTAGCTTGATATTTGCTGCTCCTTCAAATGGAAGTGTCCCATATTTGGAGTTTAGGCATTCTGTTCTAGTATTGTGAACATAACTGAGGAAGAAAAGCACAACCCTATTTACACTGATCATCACCTTTTAGAGTAAGAACATCTCTACTTTTCTCATTTCTCTCTCTCTCTCTGGAAAAGTAATCAGCAAGAGGGACACATCTTTTTCCTGTGCTCATAGCTGATAAGGACCGCCGATTTTAATGCACATATTGAAAAATAGTCCTAGAGGCTACCTGACTAGACAGTAACTGGCACTTTTCCTTCAACAGTTTCTGTCTTGCACCTTACAAATGGGGACGGAGGGCGAACCCAATTGGTAGATCTTCAGTCATTCTTAATCTGAAATTAAACAATTGGCACTGAATAAAGTGCCAAACACTTTTTTATTTCATTGTTTTCTGCATGATTGGAATAATTGCTGTTAAATATTTAGTCAGGTCAGGCTGAGAAGAAAGCTGTCAGGTTTTATGAGAAACACCCAGCTGCCACTGATATTGGGCATGCTATATTTTCTGCACCTCTCCCTTTTGAAGACTCTGGTTGTCAGCATGCATTTTTGCTGTATTTCTGGATCAAGGTATAGACCTTTTCCCAGTGAATATAGGTAGTTGCCTGAGCACATCTTTGATCTCAAAGTGACCTTGTTTGTGCTGAAATGTGGAGTTGGCTAACTTCATGGCAGGCCTCTCGGAGAATTACAAGATGGCTGTAAAGATGCACTAACCCTTTTCAAGGCCTAAATTAAGCTTTAAATCAACACCTAACTAGAAGGAACCTCTTTCCATTAAGACTCTTTGTGTGCCAATACACAGAGAAACATAATAAATTTGGGTGGTGTGGATGAAAACCACAGAGCTCGATCTATGGCTTGTGTTTGTTAAATGGCCCTTTGGCTCCCAGTGAACCATCTAGCGTTTGTGTGAATTGGTTTTTGAGTGTGAAGAGAGACACTAACATGGAAGGCGGGCAGCTGACACAAGACAATTATCACCAGAAATCGCATCTCAGATCTCTACTATCTGTGCAGTTATCACTGTAGAGGAAATGCTGGACAATTTTTTTTTAAGACAAGAAAAAATATGAGTGTTCAACCTCCCTCCCACCATGATTCTTTATTTAATTTGAAATTATAAATGTTTACATGGGGGTTACAAAGCCCATCTTGTTCAGAAACATGCTACACTTGATGGGGGGTGCTTGGTACCTTAGAAATGAAACCTTTTAGCAAAATGTCCCAGTTTCTCATGCATGTAAAATCCATGTGTTATAAGCCAGAAAGATGAGCCAATGGCACTGCCACTTCTTTATTAAAATCCAGGCTGCTTATTCACAAAATGTGTGTGAAATGTCAGGGGCATTGAACATTAAAAGCTATTAGCAGATTGGGAGGCAAAGAGAAAAATGTGCCTTTTGCACTATAGGTGGAGAATGCGACTGAAAAATGAGGCTGTTTTCTTACCTGGTGATGAAAAGCAAGACAGAGATAGAACCTATAGAGGCAAGAACCAGAACATGAACCCTACTCACTAGGTGTTTGAGCTAACCAAACAAGACGTTGAGGGAACAGTAACGGTAGAGAAATTAGATGGGAATGGAAAGAAAAGTGTATAGGTGGAACCCACCACAATAAGCATGTATATATCACAAAGAGGTTAAATCCATTATCCATGATATGCCGCCAGGCCCTGCATCCCTGAAGTAACCATGGAAGTGCTACTAAGGTGTTACAGATGCAACAGTTTGCTGGAAAAAACTGATACCTCACTAATAGAGATGGGCACGAAATGAACAATTTTTCGTTTCTGTTTTCATTTTTTCATTTTGTTACATAATGAAATGACAAACGAATTTTGTCTCTAAAATGAAACGAAACAAACAGAAACACCAGAAATTTTGTTGTGCGTTTCATTTCCGTTACTGCAATATGAGTGAATTGCTTAAAATCCTAAAAAAAAATCACAAAAAATGAAATAAATGGTAATGAAATGGTAACAAAATGAATGAAAACGAAAATGATTTTTTTGCAAAAATTCACGAAAAACGGAAACAAACCGAAACGGACCCTCCAAACGACAAACGACAAACGAAATGCCATTTTTTGATTCGTGCCCATCTCTACTCACTAAGTTTTTCACTTAATGGTTGAACTAAATGTTCACATAACCTGCTTAAAATCTGAAGTTAACAGGGAAGGGCAGTTTGGTGGGAAAAGAGGACCAACAGTAGGAGGTAGTTCTTTCGGCATTCTTTTAAATTGACTTTCTGCTCAGCTAGGGTTCTCCTACATATTTAGATGTACAAATGAAGGATAGGAACCTAGATTAGAAAGTAATTGGGTAAGGGAATAAACACCCCACCCACTACTGCTTCCATCTAAATCTTGCCCATTCTCTCTCACTAACACACACAGGCACATGGACATACACACCGGAGTCTATTCTTACAACAATGACAGTGCCTAGTAGCAGTGTAGAAAAGCAACTACAGATCTCTAGGCATTACTGAGGAACAATCAAAAGCAGTTTGAAACAAGGGGTGCGGGGGCAACCAATCCCCTGACTTCCATGAATAGCTTGCCCTGTTGTATATTTTATTTCTAAGCAAAAGTGCAAGAACTGGAACAAGGGTCCTGCAAAGGGTCCGATGGATTTTATAAATACCAAGTGATGATCCAGGAGTTGAGTCAAGGCAACTGGACTTCTTTTCTTGTGAGACTGAAACATTTTGCTACTTATCCAAGTAGATTCATGATGAGCAGTACAACGTTTCAATCCCACAAGAAAAGATGTCCAGTTGCCATGATTCACCTCACCTGGATGACTAAGAATCTCCACAGACGTCAAGTGATGATTTGCATGTGTGAAGCAACCATGACAAATATGTTTGGATATAACCACTCATCATACGTAGCTTGATGAAAATCTATGATTTTTGAAAGTCAAATTGATTTAAATCACGATTTAATTCGAAAACTGATTTTTGAAATTTAAATAATCCTGAAAGTCAATTTTAAAATTTAAATTGTGGTTTAAATCAATTCCACCCTTGGCAATCTGATTCTAGTCAAATCCACACTGATTGTAATGGTATCGTCTTTTGTAATGGTGTCAGCTTGCATGTTCACCTTCTACCCTTTACCAAGTATCCTCTGTCCACATCTAAGCTAATTCTATAGGAATAGGAATAGGCTCTGGGATGTCAGTAAAACAGAACTTCCTTAAGACTTCCGCACTGACTTTCTGTCTTCTGCAGCTGGCATAAATATTTAAAGACTTGTGTTTTTTGAAAGCTGCTGGAAAACTGTATCATTTCCCTTCTTTCGGCATCAGTTCTATTAGCGGAGCAACTTTCCGCCATTACAGGCGCTTTTCACCACTTTCTGTTTCATTAGCATTCATTTTCTTTAGTCATCTGATACCACTCCCTGAAAATTCAGGCAACTGGGAACGTGAAGCTAAAAGCCGAGGTTTGCTTCAGTGGCTGCAAACCCGCAAAATTATATTACCTTGCCTACCTTTGCCTAAAATGTAGGGAAATGACAAACCTCTTCATGCATGTGAAAAAGAGTTAAACTATAAGCTTGACTGATGCGAATTGACATAAAACATCACAATGGCTCACATCGGAGACAGATGTTTTCTCGAACGTGGGTTGAGCTGTGCCTTTTGCAGAGCCCGCACTGCTTTACTGAACGTGCTATTTGTAAAAGGACACTCAGCCTAGCATTCAAACCCAAATCGGTCAGAGCAAGCGGAAAGCTCACTGATTTCTTCTTGAAGGTGAAAATGCCCTGTCTTACTTCCTGCTTAATATTCTGTAGGTTTGTTTGGAATCATCATGGGGATCCTCTTGGAGACCCACTTCGCTGAGCAGCTGGGTTCCACCAAGTTTGTTGGGGTGAAAAATAGAAGACGCAAAGGGAGATGCAAAGCTTTCAATGCATATTGAACACATGTCTGACAGTCAAGGCCAACAATAGGCCCCTGCCATTGGCCCACTGTGGTATGTCCGTATATCAGTTGGTTCATGTTGTATAAAGCAATGGAGTATCAGTTGCTAGTTGTGTCGTATACTTGCAAACTAGAGATGGGCACGAATAGAAAAAAAATGGAGTTTCATTTGTCGTTTGTCGTTTAGAGGTCCGTTTCGGTTCATTTCCGTTCGTGAAATTTTTCAAAAAATTCATTTTCGTTTCATTACCGTTTCATTACCATTTATTCCAATTTTAATGATTTTTTTTTAGCATTTAAAGCTGCTCACTTCATTGCAGTAACGGAAATGAAACGCATGACCAAAATCCCTGCGTTTCTGTTCGTTTCGTTTCATTTTAGGGACAAATTTCATTTGTCATTTCATTGCATAACAAAATGAAAAATGAACAATGAAAATGAAAAATTGTTCGTTCCGTGCCCATCTCTATTGCAAACTATGTAGCATGCATATATACATTGTCTTGGAGGATTTTCTCTGTGGGCCCATGCTCCCCTCCTGCTGGATAGCTCAATGATTTAGGGGTCTGGCTACTGAGCCAGAGACTGAGAGTTCAGCTGTGCTTCCTTGAGAAGGGATGGACTCAGTGATCCATAGGGTCCCTTCCAGCTCTGAAGTTCAAAGGTGGTGGTAGTGGTAGTGGTGGTGCCGGTGCTGGTGCTGGTGCTGCTGGTGGTTGTTATAAAAACATGTCTGCAGTGATGCAGTGAAATTATGGTCTCTGAGCATCCAGAAGTGTTCATGTTCCACACAGCGAACACTTGAGGAACTCCTATATTTGCCTGCCTTATACACTGTATTTTAATTGGCAGGGGTTTGTATCAGGGCTGGAAAGGAACTGGACAATTAATGTTTTAAGTAGGCATTTCTTAAGAGAATGGAGAGGAAAAAGTAAAATATTGCCCTGCTGTCTGCTTAACATAACAGCTTGCAGGAACCAACACTGGTGTTTGATCATTGCCATGTCGTTGTTTTCTACTTGATTTTTAAATGCATTATATCGTGATTCTAGGATTATGAAATTATTCTGGAATAAAAACTAAAACCAAAAGGAAGCACTATTCAGTACATATGTATATATAAATATAGTGATGAGGAGGGAGAGAGAACTAGGTGTTGGGGGAAAGAGCTATGGTAGCGGTGTCTCTTAATTTGATAATTCTCTATAAGCAGATGCTCTCCTTTTATATGAGGAAATACTCAAGAATATAAGCAGCCCCTGGTTCAGCCCAATAACAGTCTTCTATCTGTACTACTACTTGTGTCATCTATCTCTATGTCAATATCCTGTCAAGTTTTTAAATCTTGGGAATCTGTCAATATGATAGCAGTAATTGCCACTATACTTTGATGTCCAAGCAACAGAGAATCTACAAAAAATTGAGTTCTGGCATTTTTGTCAAGTATCAAATCTGAGGTAGGCTACTCTAGGGGAACCCAGATTCAATTAATGGCCATGCTGACCCTCCCTCAACTGCACATGGTCCTGCTACACTGGATAGTTCAGTAGTTTGGGTATTTGGCTAAGGGGACAGAGAGTGGGAGTTCAGTTTTGCCCCATGCCTCCACGTGCCTAAAAGTATTTATTTATTATTTATCACCTCAGGTCATTGATGCAAGGTGGCCCAGTTGTGGCTGCAATTAATGAGATGGTTTTACCATCCCAGGTTCCATTTGGGACGTTATGTTCCTCAAGGGCTAAAATGAAGTCTGAAACTGTATTCCTAGTCTCCATCTTTCCTCTACTTCTGTTTTGTCTCCCTTTCTTGCTCAGTTCTCCCTTTCTTCCCTTATTGTTGGGTGTGTGTGTGGCCTCTTGGCCTTCATGTACACCTGGTGGGTGTCACCTTTCACTCAGAGCCCCAAGAAACACCATCAACACTACTGGTTGTGTAAGGGTTCCATGAAGCCATTCCCCTTCCTTGAACACACCTTGGGCAATTTGTAGGGGAAGGAACACAACTATCAATTTCTTGATCAGATCTATTTCTTGAACACCTGACAAATTATAGCAATGATCTCAGGCATGTAATATTTGCAAAGATCAAGATGTTTGGTCTTTGTCACTGACTGTACATAAACCAGACATCTCTGACTTATTATACTGCAAAACTTAATTGCACCTTTAGAGCTTTACTCAATCCAATATACAGTAATTCCAATGATCACTAATTTAAATAATAGCATCTCCCATTTTTTCTGAATAGCTGGACTTCGTTTGGTGTGAGCTTCTGGCCAACGTATGACGTTCAGTCATAAGAATGTGCAGGTCAAATAGGAACACTCCCCAGAGAGTTTTCAGATCTCGCCCTTTTCTTTTCAACATCCTTCCTACTCAATTTCATTTCTGAACCATATATTCAAAATGCTCCCTGCTTTGATAAATAAGAGCCATAATTTTTTTTAAGAATTAAGATTCTTCAAACTTTTTTGAGCTATTGCTGCTGTTGTCCGGCTTTGCTTTGGTTTCCCTCAGCCATTTCTACTGTGATAAAATATGGCAGGACATAAAACTCCTAGGATATAAACCTATTCACTGCTGGTCATATTTTGTGAGGAGGTGGGATTAAAGTGACACATGGCATAATGAAGAGGCAGGGCAATTAAAATCTAGAGAAAAAATGGTCAATCTGTCATCCTGTGGATACAGTGACATCTTTTTAAAGAGCTTCTTGATCGTCTATCCCCTCCTTCTGTTGTGGGAGTGCCCAGCACTTGAAGGGCCATACCAAGATTTAATATTTTCAAGATCCTTTTTTGTTTTCTGAACCATTCACATTTTTGTCCAGGGTGGTTAAAAGCATTCTGCTATCTGAGGTAAAGTAGTAAATTCAATCCCTTCTGGAAAATCAGTGGCAAATATCATGTCTTATAATTGCACCTGCAAGCCGTTGCATCTTAGTTAGGCAGTTCTGTATCTGCAGCAGCACAAGGCCGCTATCCCACCTGAGGGAAGATCTGGATATTGTAAAAGTCTGGCTTTTCTTCTTTCTTTGTCACATGACTGAAGATGTGGGATCTCCATTCCCACATACAAGGATTTTTTTAAAAAAGTGCCGACCAGCCCCAGGAAGGACAAGCTTGTTGGCGCTAGAAAAAAATAAAAAAGCAGAAATCTGGATCATATGCTCCAGAAAACTGTGGATTTTTAACCAGAGAAAAAAATTCCCAACTTTTCCAGTAGGTCATGGAAAACTCACTAAAGGAGGCGTTACCGGGTGTTTTTTTTTTTTTTTTTAAATCCCAGTGGCCGTGGGGACAAGATTTTTGGAAATGATTTATTTGGAAATTTAATCAGGATTTTACAGGACATGTGATAGAGCCCTTAGTTGCACAATCAGGCATAACTCCTTGCAAACACCCACAGGCATAACTTTATGACCCACTGTGAATAGGATTCAGGCCAGCATGTGCTGTACCCAATGCCCTTGGATTATTTTGGCATGCAAGGCATGAAAATCCCACAAGCATCTCCCCACTCCCTGGAAGTAGAAATGTAGAAGTTTCATAGTACAATGATTATCTAACAATGTCCTGCCCTTTTGTGGCATCTCAAATTTGCTGAATGTTGGGATGTTGGTTTCATTTTCATTGCCTTTCTCAGATGTTCACTGCCATTCTCTTCCCTTTCCAGTTTTGGGTTGCAAATCCAGGCATGTACATGTGACCATGGCCACTCTTTCTAGAGAATTTTGGGAGTTCTCTTGCACACACAAAAAGTAACATTTCAAAGCTGTGATGTCAAGTGATCAATGACTATGGTTGCAATCCTACAGTATCTCAGGTGTCAAAACTCTTGGTGAACTCAACAGAATCCTAGAATCATAGTGTTGGAAGAGACCTGAAGGGTCATCCAGTCCAACCCCCTGCTGTGCAGGAACCCCCCCCCCATCATAGTACTCCCAGCAGATGGCCATCCAGGCTCTGCTAAAAAACCTCCAAAGAGGAAGACTCCACCACCCTCTGTGGCAGCATATTGCACTGATGGACAGCTCTAACCATCAGGAAGTTCTTCCTAATGTTCAAATCGAATCTCTTCCTGTAGTTTGAAACCATTGCTCCTAGCCCTGGTCTCTGAAGCCATGGGAAACAAACCTGTTCCCTCTTCAATATGACATCCTTTCATATATTTAAACATGGCTATCATATCCCCTCACAACCTTCTTTTTGTAAGGCTAAACATTCCCAGCTCCCTAAGCCGCTCTTCGTAAGACTTATTCCAGACCTTTAACCATCCTGGTTGCTCTCCTCTGGACCCATTCAAGGTTGTCAACATCCTTTTCAAATTATGGTGCACAGAACTGGACACAGTACTCCAGGTGGGGTCTGACCAGAGCAGAATAGAGTGGTACTATCACTTCCCTTGATCTAGACAATGTGCTTCTGTTGATGCAACCAAGAATCTCATTGGCTTTCTTGGCCACTGTATCACACTGTGTTGACTCATGTTCAGTTTGTGGTCAACCTAGACTCCTAGATCCCTTTCACAGGTACTATTCTCCATTGAGGTGTCTCTCATCCTATATCTGTGCAATATTTGTGCTTTCCTCTTGGAAGGAAAAGTGCATACAGTCAGGATGGTTAGGTAGAGGGGTGAAAAAGGAAGGTCTTAACATTAGCTGTGTGGATGTTTCATACTTGAATGTTCTTTTGTTGTTTAGATAACCATTTCTCATGTGCAAAAGAGAGGAGAGCAAAAAGATGCCTCATGCAGAATGCATGAGACAATGAATGAGGGTTTCAAATCTGGCTACATCTTCTTTTCAAGTGCCATGTCCTCATAGAACATTGGCAATCAGTAGCATGAAGTGGTTTTTATCCAAAGGTATTCTAAAGAGAGAAGCTGTGCTCACTGCAAACCATTGGCTTAAATTGTTAAACCAGAATGTTCTTCTACACATCCTAGGCCACACTTCCCATCTATTTTTTCCTTGAACGATAGCCTGCAGCAGATTGTATTTGTTATTGCACATTATGTGATCAAAATATTGTAATTTTGTAATTTGTATTGAGAATTTCTAGCTTTTTGTTCATGCACCGTAGTACGGTCGTGTTAGTCACTTGGCTATGCAAGGCATCTTCAATTCATCTGTACATCCACATCTTAAGTGCTTACAGCCTCCTACATAATGCGTCTGTAAGGGTCCAAGTTTCAACACCATAGAGGAGTATACCAAATATAGCTCAGATTGTGGTTCTCCAGAACCACAACATGGTTTGCATCACCCATTTCTCCCTCATTTTCAGTTGTGTCAGCTGAAGATAGATCAAGTAGGAAAGTCACACCAGCATCCCTTGTGGTGTTGAATATTTCATTATTGTTGATGCCCGATAGCCTAGAAGAGTAAGGAAATAGGGTACATGGACATACTAGGGCAGCTTGGAGGCAGCACTGCACTTCAGTGGAATTGCCTCATTTCCTGGATTATCCGCAAGGAGCCATCTAACCCATATATATAACTCAAACAGCTTCCAGGCCTTTGTGTGGAGCATTCTGTGGAAAAGCAGCTGATCAGCTCACCAACAGTATAATGAGCAGAAACAAGTGGGGCTCCTAACTCACATGGCAGGTGCTGGGTATCTATGGCACCATCCAGTATGGTTGAAGAAGCACAAGGCTTCTAGACAAAATACTAGATAAGTACATAGAAGGATATAAGGATATAAATCCTTGCTTGTCTTGGTTGCACAGACGAAGATGAGGAACTGCACAATCATTCTTCTCAGACAGGGACACAGGCAGGTATTTGTTGCAGTGTTGACACAGACGGGATCAAGAAGAAGGGGGTGGGGTTGCACAAATAAAGCAAAATTGCGCAAATTGGTGCATTAACGCAAATAACAGTGTAATGCAAAGCATGTGCACTAAAATGATTATGATGGCTGTTTTATTGCAGAGGCTTTTAAGGATTAAAAAAAATATTCAGTTAAAAAACCTGTGTAAAAATGAAAGTTGGTGTTCATGTGAGGTTCCTTCCATTATAATGTGCGTCCTTCCATCCATCTTTGATGCTGATTAAAGACGCCATCCTGTGCTCAGTATGGACAGGCTGAAGAGCTACAGAATTTGCTAGAAGCCCCATTGCACTGCATGGATGCAATATGCAGTATTTTTCTGTGTATAAGGCTATATTGTATCTTAAACTTAAAATTGAGGGTTAGCTTATACACGGAAGTAAGCCTAGAAGAGAATCATGCGGTTGTGAAACTGCATTTTTGGGTTGGAAAAGTGGGGTTCATCTTATGGGGGCATCTTTTATGAGGAAAAATGAGGTATTTCACCACCAGAAGCAGGACATGAAATTGCCCAGAAGAATCAGGGGGACGGTCTACTGTTGTGGCTCTTCTAATCTGCAAAATGCACCAGTGCAACAGCAATGATGGGATCGCCGTTTGGTTGGTATATGGGCAGCACCAGTGAGAATCATGTTCATGGGGTTCTGAAGACATCAACAAAGAGTGCAGCCCTTTTATGCTGTGGCAGATATCCTCTCGCCAGCTCACAGAAAGACTTCCCAGTTCAAATTCACTAAATCCTACCTCTTGGTATTTATACAAAACCTGCTGCAGAGAAAAACACGACGATTCTCAAGAAAAATAGTATAGACCAGTGTAAACAGAACTTTGGATGAGATCAAGCCACAAACCCTAGAAGCTGCTTAAAGCCCCAAAGAAGTCAGGGTGTGATGGAGTCCTGTGACTGACTCACCCACCTAAGCACTGAAGGAAAATAGACACAAACCAGCCTAGTTTCCTGCAGCTCGTTTTGTCCTCGTTTGAAATCAGTCCATAAATTTCAATCATTCTTTATATAGCCTTTTCTCCTTTTGCCTATTTCTTCATTCCCGTCATACACCTTTTCCTTTGACTTTCTGGCACACGACACGATACCTTATTCGAATTTACATTGGGGATTCCTGTTCTTTCCCTACACCTTCAAACCTCTGCCCTGTGTGTCCTCCTCCTGTTTTGTTACCCTCCAGATCTGATCAGATGTTCCAGTGGAAGCCAAGCAAAGTATTTGACTGACAGGTCGCCTGATTGATTTCTTCAGCCTATACACTTATAGATACTCTTATAGATGCTCTTATTGTCCTTTCCCTGAGTGATATAAGGAAAGAGCTCCCTAGCGCTGCTGCTACTGCCACAACTTATAACCGATACTTAGGCAGACCTTGGGTTGCTTCCTGCTCCATGAGTCTGCTTTTGTTTTGCACTGGGAAGCCTATTCAAGTGATCAGAAGGAGCAGCCATATATCATTCTGTGCAGCTAGGATTTTGTTTATTTCCTTTTGTTTCTCCCCATCTCCCCCCCCCCCACTTTGTAAAAAAAAGATAAGAGGATTTAGGCGGGTTCCTTTTTTCCAATGTTTCAGTGTCCCCCCCCCACACACACACACACTTCAAAAACGTTCACTCTTTCAACGTCGTGAAAACCTCTAGAAACAGCCCACTGTATTTATTGGTTTCGTTCCCAGCCCTAAAAGACTCTTCCTTACTCTTTGTATGTGTGTGGTCTGAGATTATCCTCATTCTGGCATGGATGGGTAGGAGTGCTCTTTTGCATACTTCACACCTCATCTCACAGGAGGGTGCATGGGCAACTGCAGCCTGCTAATGTGGACATAGTGGTGCCAGCTTTTCAAACAGCAGAAGAGGCAACCTGAAAAGCAGTGGCATGATTAGACTGTGTGATGTTTGTTCTAAACCCCTTTTTCCATCAACACAAATAGTGCCTGTGTGCAACCTTTTTGGATGTTTGGGGTCTGGGGAGCTGATCACTAAGGGAACTGGAAACCATGCCAGAAAGAGGCATGAAACGGCATATTCCTCGGTCTGTTTAATCGTTGCACCAAAGACCCATTGATTCTCCCCTGCCACACAGAAACGTCCATTCAGCTGATATTATGAGAATTCTGAATGAACAATGAGAGAGCAAAGCTGTAGAAGATGATCAATTCATCCGTAAAAGCTGAAACATTTCCCAAGGTACTAACAGTTTCACTGGTGTACCCTAATTTTGGGTATTTTTGTTTTTGTTTTTTTAAACTGTACTCATCATTTCTACTGATTTTAATATAGCAAAATCAATTCACTTTATTTTGGGAATTCATTTTCTTCCAGGAAGGGTGTTTCTTCTGCTGTTTACACTGCAATGAAAGAGGGAAAAGAAGTATGGACTTTGTTTTTACAATAAATTACTTTTAACACTTGGCAATAAAACACTTCTTATATTTGGTGATTTCAACCACTCCACCTCAGGTTCAAACCCTGTCATGAACTTCTACCTGTGTAACAGGAATGATGTCATTGGCAGTGGCAGATTGCCATTGGCTAAAAACTTTGTTTTGTGATTTACGGGTGCACATGGCTCCCACACAATGCAGTGAAGTCACATACACCCTCAAATGGTGGAAGGAAGCCTTTCATCAATGGCAATCTGCTATTGTCGATGACATCATTTCCATTGCACAGGTGGCTCCTGCCCAACAGGATTTTGGCCACAATGTTCTTAGATGTATATGATTAGAAACTCTATATAGATTGTAAAATCTAGCCATATTGAAGATCACCATTAGCAATCATCCCAGTAACACATAGAGATGGGCACGACTCAGAAAAAAATTTCGTTTTCATTTTCATTTTCGGCTAGGGGTCCGTTTCGTTTCGTTTCCGTTTTCGTGAGCTAATTTTCAAAATTTTTCATTTTCGTTTCGTTACGTAACGAAAACGGAAACGAAAATTTTTTCGTTTCTCCCCATTTAGCTCCATTGAGTGCTTTTCCAGTAACGAAAAATGAAAACTGGCTCAAAATTAGTCGTTTCGTTTCCGTTTTCGGTCCATTTTTGAACCGTTTTTCATTTTTCGTTTCGTTACATAACGAAAACGAAAAACAAAAATGAAAATGAAAATTGCACTAAGTCGTGCCCATCTCTAGTAACACACATTTAAAAAACCCTACAAGCTGATCTAGCAACTTACCTCACAAGTGGGTTTATCCCAACCACCTGTTTCTCATTTCAAGCAGTTCCATGCAGTTCCCATTAAATTGGACACATTTTCAGAACTCTAACCAGTTTGTCTTCCTTTGCAATACTAATGGAATAGAGTGTTACAGTTACCCTCACTCTCTGTTCACTAAAAACCCACCTTCTCTATAGGTACCTTCTCTATAGGTTTTATAGAATACTAAAATCCTAGAATAATGAAGCTGAAAGAGGCCTGTACGTTCAACCCCCCCCCCCCCCGGCGGGAGGGGGGGGTCCAAAGGAAAGGGGATGTGATAGATGGTTGCGTAATTTTCTCTTGAGTACCTCCACTTCTGGAGCACTCACCACCTCCTGAGATAATTTGTTCTATTTTCATGCTGCTCTAACCATTAAGAAGTGTTTCCTGAGAGTCAACTGAAGTCTGGCTTTCTGTAACTAGAGCCCATATTACATGTCCTACACTTTGGGATGGCAGTAACAGATCCTGCCCCTCCTCTGTGTGACAATCATTGCAGTATTTAAAGAATGCTATCCTATCTCCTTATACTCTTGTTTTCTCAAGGATAAACATACTCAGGTCTTTCAGTCTTTCCCCGAAAGGCTTAGTTTCCAGTCCCCTGATCATAATTTCTGAACTTGTTCATTTCCATCCTCTGAACTTGTTCCAGTTCCTTGACACCCTCCTTAAAGTGTGGTGTCCAGAACGGAACACATGAATCAATATGAGGTTTAAAAAGTACCTACCGAATAGAGGGGAACTAGTACTTAAGAGGATTTGAAGATTATACTTTTATTAAGATTCTTCTGGGACCTTACTTGTCATTGTTCTAAGTTCATTAAAATTGGTTAAATGGTTACCCTAACTTCCAGTGCATATGTGCAGCTACACTCTGCCTTTGCTTCAGCTGAAATCAAGAACTCCAGTTGAACTTGGTCACTTTTCACAGAGTTTCCCTTACTGTGGTTTCTCCTACCAAGTCATTTCTATTGGTTTGAATCAAGCCCAGGGCAGCTACTCCTCTAGTCTCTTCCTCCACTTTTTGTAGGAGAAAATTATCAGCCATGCAAGCCAGGAATTTCTTGGAACTGTCATAGTTGGCAGTCATATATCAGGATAATTGAAATATCTCATTGCTACTACATTGTATCTGTTTTCAATTCTTGAAATTTGTTTGGGAAAGGTTTCATTTGCATATTCTCCTTGGTTTAGGTGGTTGGTAGTAAGCTCAAGCTACCACTTTTCTTTCTTCTTTCATCCCAATTATATTAATCCTTATATTCGCAATGAAACAGTCAATGAAACAACCTCCTATATTTTTGTGCAGGAATGTACGTTTTTGACAAATACTGTGATATGCCATCTCCCTTTCTATTCTTTTTGCTAGTTTTCAATAATGAATGTCCTTCAGTTGCTGTATTCCAGTCGTGGCAATCATCCCACCATGTTTCAGTTCTTCCTATCAAGTCATACTTACCCTCTTGAATTAAATTTTTCTGTTCTTTTGTTTCACAAAAACTATCATTCAG
This sequence comes from Phrynocephalus versicolor, assembly GCA_023846285.1. NCBI lineage: Eukaryota > Metazoa > Chordata > Lepidosauria > Squamata > Agamidae > Phrynocephalus > Phrynocephalus versicolor. Next base: position 64,684,398 of record JAHTLZ010000016.1, read on the forward strand.
AGAGTGCATGATTTGATGCCCATTTTCCTTCAACCATTTTAATAAATGATTATTGTTGGGCCCCAGTAGAGCTGTTTGGTCTGTTTGTTTTATTGTACATAAGTCTTCCTCTATCTTTACCGCTGAGCTTGCATCTCCCCTTCTGCTCTGCTTCCAATTCAGTGTAAAGCCCTCCTGGTGAAGTTCTTCATGTTGTGTCTAAACACATCATTCCCAGTGCTTGTGAGGTGCAACCCATCACTTACGAGAAGACCATCTTCCAAGAAGCAAGGCTCATGGTCCCAAAGATTCCAAATCCTTCATGATTGCACCAGTTTCATAGCCAGTTGTTCTGAGTTGGGAGCTTCATTAGAAGACCTTGCACAGTTTTTCCACCTTCATGGGACAATCTTTTCTTGTGGTGCAACAATAAGATACACTTATGATTGGGAGCCTTTAATGATCACCTTGTGAAGGTGAGCCATATTTTGAATTAGCTCTTTGAAGTGTATCCTACAGTGTTCATTCAATCCAAAGGCTTTTATTCTAAAATGTCAATGTGGCCAAATGAATATGTTTTAGGAGTCCTGTATCTGGAAAACATATTGATTATGTGTGTTTAACAGCATTTTCCCCTCTTGCTATAAAGATAACATTAATAAAGTAAGCTGGTCATTAGTGGGCAATAATTTAAAAGCCATGTACGGAATGAGTGAGTGATGATAACATCTGTGTGCTTTTTACACAGACGTCTCAAAACATCCCAATGAATTTTCAGGCTAATATAAAATAATTTGTGCTCCTATCCTTAATTGATGCATTTAATTACTCTTCATAGCCTTTCAAAAATGTAGCAAAATTGCTTTCAGTGCTGTTGAGTCACCTTTCCAATCTTCAGCCAAACTTGCTTGAGTCAGGCTTTTGCCTGACTGTGTGCAGCAGAGCTGCACACTAAATTATCTTAGTGAGCTTTACAATAACCAAGAGGATAATTGTGGAGGCAAAGCTTGTTGTAAAACACAAAATTAAGCGCCAGAAACATAACCCATCACCTCTCACTGCAATTCGGTTCACAGCAGCTTCCAAGAACCACAGGGCAGCCTTCCAGACTTTCAGCCATCTTCTGCAGTTGGATTGTTGTCTCTGCTGTTAGGGTCAGAAGTGAAAAGGCAGATTTCCCTTTCCTCAGTTAAAAGGAATGGCCAAAGCATTGTACTAGTCCTGTGTTTTGGCTTGCATCCATGGAACACAGATGTATGGTTCTAGTCTAACCTATGGTGCTAAAGAAAGGTGTAACTCTTACTCTGTAACAGTTCATTAAGGTTTGGTTGAGGGTCAGTGTAGTGTAGTAGGTATGGTCAAGGACTAGGACTCAGAGAACTGGGCTTCAGATCCCAGCGACAAAGTCACTGGGATGTGGCACTGATAAAACAGCTCCTTAAATCTCTCATCTACCTTAAAAACATGACAAGGGTGTCTGTAAGCCAGATGTCTTCTGATGCTGTTTAACTTGCTGTTTCTGTTTAATAATAAGCAAGGCTGACCTGCTTTTAGAAGAAATAATAAACTGAGCAGAGGAGACTTAATGGAATGTAAGAGATAATGTGTATAATAGCAGTTTTGGAGTGTTTATTCAAAGTGTAGCAAGTGTGAAGGCTAAAATGAAATTGGAAAATCCTGCTTCTGTTCAGTGGAAGATTTTAACTGTTCCTATCCTTCTCCTTCTCCTCACTCCTCCATGAAGAAGGGAAGAAAACATAAAAGACCAGCTGTCTTAAGGTATGACATGTCTCATGACAATTATTGCCATGGGAGGTCCCACACAAATAGACGATTTGGCCATTTTAACCTGGGCAGTAGATAACAGCTGGCATTGTACTTGTTCTTCACAAGAATAAAATAAATAAATAAATAAATAAAGATATTCTTCATAAAAATATTTGGTTTTTGTAGTCTCGTCTTTTCAATAAATTTAAATTTTACAATTTTTGCATGTCTCTCTCTTATGATTTCAAGATAAAAGATCCTAGTTATGCACTGGAATTTTAAAGGGAAAAGAATTTTTCCTAGATGACAAAAGTATCAGCCAAAGATCTGGATGTTGAGTCATGGCAACTGGACTTCTTTTCTTGAGATATTAAAACGTTTTGCTACTCATCCAAACAGCTTCGTCCGTCTAGAAAAGCAATTAACATGACTCAACTTCCAGATAAACTCACTTGGATGACTGAGAATCTTCACAGACATATAAGCCAAACAGAAATGCTATGTTTTGATCTGCTATTTCATCCTGGTGGGCCGGCTCTCCGAGATAGGTATCGGAGGCACTGTCCTCAGTTGATTCCGATCCTTCTTGGAGGACCGTCCCCAGCATGTGCAGCATGGGGGGGCCTGTCTGCCCCGTGGATACTCCCTTGTGGGGTTCCGCAGGGGTCGTCCCTCTCTCCCATGCTGTTCAACATCTATGTGAGGCCGCTGGCAGAGGTCATAAGGAGATTTGGAGTCTGCTGCCATCAGTACGCTGATGACACACAGCTCTATCTCTCCTTTTCCACCTCTGCAGTTGAGGCTGTCCAGAGCCTTGACCAGTGACTGGATGCAGTCATGGCATGGACCAAGGCCAACAGGCTCAAACCCAACCCTAAGAAGACTGAGGTTGTGTTCTTTGGGACTTCCCCTTCTGGATATGGAGGCCCTCTCCCTAGTCTGGAGGGCGTTTCCTTCCAGCTGGCGGACAGAGTCCGGAATCTGGGCGTGCTCCTGGATCCAGCCCTCACTATGGAGGCCAAGGTGGCTGCTGTGTCCAGGACTGCTTTTTTCCATCTCCAACAAATCACCCAGATTCGTCCATACCTTGATGGGAACTCCCTGAGAATGGTTGTGCAATCGTTGGTGATCTCGAGAATAGATTACTGCAACGCTCTTTACATGGGGCTGCCCTTGACTCTCCTCTGGCAACTGCAGCGGGTGCAAAATGTGGCAGCCAGACTGGTGGCAGGTGTGCATCAGTATGACCACATCACGCCAGTATTGTCTCACCTGCATTGGTTACCCGTTGTGTCCCAAATTAGATTTAAGGTCCTAGTTTTAGTCTATAAAACCCTCCATGGCCTGGGATCTGATTACCTGGCAGAGCGGATCTCCCAGCGGTCAACTTCGGCCCGACCAACTCGGATGTTGCGGGCGCACTCGCTGCGGGTGGCCACGCCCAGGGAGGCTCAGAAAACGTCCACTCATAACCGAGCCTTCTCTGTGGCTGGGCCAACATTTGGAACCACCTTTCTAGTGAAGTGCGCCTTGCACAGTCCCTGCCTGCCTTCCGGAACGCATTAAAAACCTTGCTTTTCCAGGAGGCGTTTGGTGGCTCTTGATTCCTTTTTTTTTTCCTGGTCCGTCATCTGCCTCCATGCCTTCTTATTATTATGTTTTGAGCTGATTTTATTATTTGCTTGTTTGTTGGATTCAATTGTTTGTTGTCTTGTTTCGATTTGTTGTGAACTGCCCGGAGTTCCTTCGGGAAGACGGTGCGGTATATAAGTTTTAAAATAAATAAATAAATAAATAAATATGTCTTCACTCCTTTTCCCCCTACCCTGACCCTTTCTTGGCTCACTCGCCTATACTTCAGAATATTGCATATAGCAGGTCGAGGGTGGGCAGAGTATAGCCTGTAGACCATATATGGACTGCAACCCAGTTTGAGGACATTCTTCTTCTTCTTCTTCTTCTTCTTCTTCTTCTTCTTCTTCTTCTTCTTCTTCTTCTTCTTCTTCTTCTTCTT
>JAHTLZ010000016.1:64690726-64705020 GCA_023846285.1 Phrynocephalus versicolor
GCCTAATTATTTCTGTTGAACAACAGAAGCCGTGTTACATTTCAGCTGCAGCTTAGCTTTCATTTGTGCACAATTAGAGTACATATCAATGTTCCATTTTTCATTGCTGACAAAAACCACACATCCTAATTGAGAACCATCTGCTCTCTAGACAACAACAGCCCATATGATCAGAAGGCACTATCCATAGATCACTATGCACCCATCCCCATATATTTGGGGGGAGGGCAGCACTCCTAAATTCAACTCAACCTCAAATTGCCTCCAAAGATCTTTATTTATTTGCTCACTGACGTTTAAATGCAGCACAACAGCATGCATCACATCAGGCAAGACCATGTATAGATTTGTCTTTTGGTGTTGTTAATGGTATTTTTCATTTCATTTGGGCTTGGTATGTTTACAAACTAATAAATATGATTTATAAAAAGTGCCTGTGGTTCACTAATTACTGCACATATGGCGCTTTCGTTTTGTAAAACTGGCATTTGCATTCTATTATGATTATGTCTCTGTTCACCAGCGCTAATTAGTCTGATTAGGCAGATAACTTTAACTATTATTAGAACTAGAATATTGAGAAGTTTAAATTAAAAGGAACAAAGTTCATCGTCAGGATAGACAGGTCAACAATAGCATTTTCTGTAGCATGATAGATAGGTGGATGGAGTAGTAGATAGATGGTTAGATAGACAGACAGATACAAAATCAGTCAGAAACATTTTCATGTACAGAGTTGTGCTGGAAGCATTCGCGTTTAGCATCTTAGAGAAATCCAATTAAACACAGTTCCTTAGCATGAATTCATTAATCAAAGTTAATCTTTCCAATGAATACATAATTTGGAATCTGTGTCTAAAATGTTCATTAAAGGATAAACATGCTAAATATGGGGAGGAAAAGTTTTTTCCTATTTAGAAGATGATATGCCCAGTGCAAAAAAGTAAGCTTGGGTATAATCTGATCCTCTTTGGGTGTAGGGATAGATAAATCAGCCTAGAAGGCAGAATGATCCTTTATTAGATATTAACTGAACTTAACTCGCTATTTCATACAAGAGCCCAAAACGACTCCATTTTGTGTTGAACATAAAGGTCTGAACTAGATTCTGTGAGTGTTCTTATCTCAGAGTCCTTGTGGTCTCCTGTAATTGCAACACCTACTTTATAACTATTTACAGTTTCTAAGCCCATTCAGTTGAACACACATACAGAGTCTTTTTCAGACCTTCATGCTTAATGGTGCTTTGCTCCACTGGGTAATGGAGATATAGTAGCACCACCGTACCTGCTGATTTGCCATCCGTAGATTACGTTATCCACAGTTGGTGATCAGTGGGTGGGGGTGGGATTGGGTACCAGGGGTGATAGCTGTGCCACAGGGCCCAGCTTTTCCCCCCTGGCATCCCACCATCCCCACTAGGCAGCACAGCAGACTGGGTGTTGCAAAGGCATGCTTTTGTGCTGCCCGGGCCACCATGTTTCCCAGTGCGAGTGGTGGGGTACTGTGACAAAACCCTGGAAATAGGAGTAATGAATATATAAATCATCAGCCAATCCCAGCAGGAGGGCGGGGAATGGTATGATATAAAAAGGGTGGAGCCTAGTCAGTTGAGGCAGTTCAGTTGAGTTAAGTTAAGTTGAAGGTTTTGAGAGTGAGTGCTGGGAGAGAGCACTGCTCTGTGAGAGTTCTGTCAGGCAGTGAGGGCTATACTGTTTACTAGTTATTAAAGACAGGGAGGCTTGTAGAATTGATTAAATCTATTGTATGTTAAAGGCAACACATACCATCCTCAGACATTGTTATATTTATTATTTTCTCAGTAAACTTTGTCATTATTTTTATATTATATCTCTGAGTCGGTCCCAATTCATAAGGCGACGATCTAAAAGGTGGCAGCATTACCAAGTGAATAAAAGGTGGCAGCATTACCATTTCTATCACAATTCAGTGTGTAAAAGGGACGTGCCGTCACAGGTACTAGGACAGAAAGCTCCCTGGGTGGTGGACTGGGTGGTGCAAAGATGTGCTGCTGGTTTGGTGCTGGGGGCAAAAGGGCTGGACTTCATGGCACAGCTTTAACTCCCCAGCACCTAATCATCCCTGGCTATTTGAGCTCTCCTGGGTGGCCCTTTGCACTGCCTAATGGGAGTGGTGGGGTGTCAGGTGCAAAAGTGCCCCACCACTGCTGTCGCTACCATTACCTCCGATAAGAGCATTTTCTCTTATCCGCAGATTTTGATATCTGCAGGGTGGCCTGAAACCTATCCCCTGCGGATATGGGAGCCCTGCTCTATTGGCGTTGCAGGATTACACACACACACACACATACATACACACACAGAGAGAGAGAGAGAGAGGGGGGGTGCCACATGTGTGCGCACACTCACGCACACACACGCACACACTTTACTGGAAAGCCATGCCCTCTGAAATCATCAGTATGCTGTCAACCTTCAGTCTGTCAAGAAATAGAAGATATTAGTACCTTTGTTATATCAAATGTTGTTTCTCTAGAGTTGGCTACTGTTCTAGCACATTTTGAACCTTTTGCTCAAGAACTGAAAATATAGATTTTCTCAATAATAATCCATAGGAAGCAACAATACTTTGAATTTATTAGCACCAAGGTTTAGATATGTACCCTAATCAGGTGGCATATGAGCTCCAAACCAAATGAGCCTCTTGTCTATATCAGCAAACTGGAATCAAAACTGAATCTGCCTGCCAGTACTTGACAGGGCATATTTTAAGACAGCATGCAAAAGGATGCAAAACTCTTAGCTCCTTTTCATCTGTCATGTGCTACAAATGGTATCACAGCTAGTATTTCTATAAATGCCATCACCCCAAACAATTGCTCTTCAACGGTTTACTGAAACACAGCAGGACAACATATTCAGGAAAATATAGAATTAATCATTACACAAGGATTTTTGTTTACTACATTTGTGACAGAAGACCAGCAGAGAGGTCAGATCGTTCCTGGCATATAAATTGGGTATGCAGGATTGTCATAGATAGAATAACTGATTCAAAACCACAGAAGGTCCATTGCTCTGCCAGAGATTCTCAAGGTCCTTCCCCCTCCGCCCCCTTGAAGTGCAGATGAACAAAATAGGGGAGGGGTTGTGATCTGCTTTGCTCTGGTGAACCCAAAGCCAACCGTGGCCTCTTCTTGACCTTCTATGCATTTTACTCACAAAAAAGGCCATTCAGATACATTCCACTGGAGCTTAAAATGCCTATATTTCAATTCCAAAGGTCAACCCTCACGCTCTCTGTTCACTCCACTGTATGGCCTAGTCTTTGTCTATTGCCCATTAATGTTGGTTGACTCCAACTCTCAAACCCTGCCGAGTGTTTGCTATTTTTTTCTAGCTAATATAAGGGAGAGAGATAATTGAAATGATTTTGAGCTATGTGTCAGTTCTGAAGCTGATTATACCTCCAGCACTCAGTGCAGCTTTAGTGGCTCAAAACTCATTAAGTTCCTAGGATATTTTAGATTGCTGTGTTAACTATATCTTAATTAGTGTATTTATCTTAAATTCCACACACAAGAGGGATTTTGGGGGGAGGGGGAAGTATATTTAATCTATTTGTCCATCTCTAATATCATTAAATTAAGTCGCATTTCCCTTAACTCTTGTATTTCAAAACATGGATCCCCTTTTTGTAGAAAAGGCTACATTAACCCTTTGGAAAGAAAACATTAATAAATTGGTTTTTTTCTTTAAAAATGTTTTCCATGAAAAAAGCAACATTTTTGTGATTAGCTCCAATGATATAAAAACATCCCTTTAAAGATACATCTGGTGCACTGTATATGGAAGTTGAGTCATGGCAATTGAACTTCTTTTTCTTGAGAGATAGAAACGTTTCACTGCTCATCCAAACAACTTCATCAGTTGAAGTTCAGCAGCAGCAGCAGTAGTAGTCATTGTTGTAGAAAGCAAATCTTTAGTTTCTTTGGTTCCCAGTCTTAACTATGCTCATTTTGAATTATTGTCATGCTTTCTATCAATATTTCTCAGGTGTGGAAATATATTTCTAAACCACTATATATTCCATATAGATGTTTAGTTTTCCAACTGTTTAATTTATTTTCAAATTGTTGTTTCTTATATTCAGCATCTATAATGTTTGTGCTAGTCAGTTCTCGATATATCTTCATTTTGGATTCAGTTCTCATTCCTTGACTCCATTTGTCCCTTTGCTCCACAGGTCTTTCAGGAATGTGTTGCTTTCTCCACCACCATCACCACTGCATCACACTGAATTAGTTCCCATCACAACAAGCAAGGGGGGGGCGCGCTCAGATTTCCACCATCAGACTTGTCAGCTGCTTGAACCAGGGCAGTTTGGTTTTCTCATTTAAAAAGAACTGGGCAGATCAAAGCTGATTGTATGTATAGTCATTCATTTCATTACCTGAACATTTTGAAATGATGTCATCAACAACCTGTAGTGATACTAGTGTTAGCTGGAATAGAGCGCTGCATCCCGCAGTGGTCTGCTAGGGTACTCTCCTTTTTGAACCACAGACTGCTGCAGAGTGGTAGCAACAGCTGCAATTATAGAAGCAGCAACCAAAGAAGCATATTCAATGAAAGAATGCATAGCAGGGCATCTTTAGATGGACAAAACATAACCATGGATGGATGGTGCTGTGTGTGTGTGTGTGAGTGTGTGTGCTTCGTCATAGATAATCACATGAACTTTTTCTAGTTGTTGGTCTAGTGCTAAGCATGCCCCAAGTCGTCTATGTTTCCTTACATGAATATAACACAAAACTCTTTGGAGGAAAAGGTCACAACCCAATTGGTTTCTTTACAGCAGCACTTCCTGGCCCAGGTTTGGGGAATGGATCCTGTGAGAGATCCAAATGCCTTCTGATGCCCACCACCAACCCCTTCAGCTTTCACTGAAGGCTCCACCAGGAGCAGCAGTCTTCTGGAGACCACATGGCATATGCCACTTCATGACTCCTTGCCATCTGAGGCCAGGACCAAGCCAAGAGGGGGGTGGGTGAGCTAGGCTAGACCAAGCCCTGTCCCAGCTACCCTTTAGGACAGGGGTGCCTAAACTTTTTGTGAGGAGGGCCAGATTTGGTGGCTGAGAATGTGCCAGGGGCCGGTTGCTCCCTGACCCTGCCACCCCACTGCAAGTCCCACCCACTGACCCATAAGCCCCACCCACTGAGCCCTTGCCTCCCCCTCCCGCAGGAAGGAAGGAAGGCGTCTAGCTTTACAAGGTTCCCGGTTATGCCGATTGTGGCGGCTACCCCCCCCCGTGCACGCACCCAGTCCCACAAGCTTCCCAGCAGTGCTGGTGGTGGTGGCCCACCCCTTTGCCCGCCCACCCAGCCCCACAAGCTTCTGCTCACCGGCCGGACAGCCCACCCAGCCCCTCAAGCTTCCCGGTGGTGTCAGTGTTGGCAGAAGATTTAAAAAAACAAACATGGGGCGAAGGAGGGGGAGGGAGGGAGGGGCAGGCCAGCCAGTCGCGGGCCACTCAGAATGGCCTGAAGGGCAAGATTTGGCCCCTGGGCCGGACTTTGTGCCTGCTTTAGGGCAATGGTGGTGAATGTTTGGCACTCCAGTTGTTTTGGACCACAACTCCCACAACCCTTTGTCATTAGCAATACAGGCTTGGAATTCTGGGAGTTGTGGTCCAAAACATCTGGAGTGCCACAGGTTTGCCCCCACTGCTTTAGGGGATTCCTTTGACAATCTGGGTGAAGAATCCATTTCAGAGAGTCACACTCAATTCAGACCAGGTATTTGGCAAACCTGTGTGAAACATCATGCAGTGCTGAGCTAGACACTTGAAGAACGAGTTTTGGGACTCACCAGTGCATGAATATTCCATCATGTCAGCTAATTGTCAGATGCTTTACATGCAAACTTTCCCACCATCCTTTATTTTTTAAAACGTTGCTGGTGATGCTTTCTTAATTGATGACAATTTTGTTATGTATTTATTACCACCCTTACAAATAGTGAATAATTTGTTAGCTATGGTTGTTTTACCCCACGTTGGGGTTCTTATTACACATTTGTGCATCTCATTTCTTTCCACCACAAAGTGCCTGTGATTGTTCTCTTGATAAACTAATAATCTCCAGTTAGCTGAGAGGCATGAAAAATCTTAAAATAAGCAATTCTAAGTACAGCACAGCATGCCTGAGCAATCCTAAAATAACAAAGTTCTGAGTGCTGCCCAGCATGCAGAGACAGCCCTCCGATAATAAACCTCTGTGTGCAGCTCACCATGTAGAAGCAATCCTAGAATTAAACTGTTAAATTAAAACCCAGAATTCACAATATAATGGAGGGAAGAAATATGAACAGTGAGCCAATTTGTTTAGAGACTCCGCATTGTTTTCATATTAGGTTTTGAAATACATTTTAAAAACAACAACAAAAAAACTACACAAAATGGATAATCAGTCAGCAAAACCATTCATATGTCTCCTGGGTTCCATGTCTGAATGGCTTCATTGGAATTTAACTAGGATGTTTTCAGTGAGCTGAATCCAGTTTTATTCTTCTGCAACTCAGGGACTGATGCCTTTTGGAAGTTCTCAGAGAAGAAGAAGGTGTGGTGTGTGTCTCCCCAACCCTACTCTGTTTCCTCTGTAGCAGAACATTTTATAGCACTCCACCTCTTCCCTCTCAGTACCATCATCCATCTAGACCTGCCAACGCTTGGGCTTTGGTTCTGAGACTCAGGTTTGAGATTTTGTATATTTGAAGGTCAGGGATTAGACTTGAACTCTTAGCGAATGGGACCTGTTCAGCTCATATTTTGGAGGTTCTTTCTTATGGCTTTTGGAGATGTCATTAGTAGAGATGGGCATGAAATGAACAATTTTTCATTTCCATTTTTGTTTTTTCGTTTCGTTACACAATGAAACGACAAATGAATTTTATCTTTAAAATGAAATGAAATGAACAGAAACACCAGAAATTTTGTTGTCCGTTTCGTTTTCGTTATGGCAATACATTGAACTGCTTTAAAAGCTAAAAAATCACAAAAAATTGAAATAAATGGTAACGAAACGGTAACAAAACGAACGAAAACGAAAATGAATTTTTTGCAAAAATTCACGGAAAATGGAAACAAACCGAAATGGACCCCCTAAACGACAAACGACAAACGAAACACCATTTTTTTAAATTCGTGCCCATCTCTAGTCATTAGGAAATGCTCAGAAGCACCCTTGCCTTTTTCATTATCATACATTTATTTATTTACTTATACAGCTTATATGCCACCCACTCCCTGAAGGTCTCTGGGCAGCTGACAATTCAAAATTAAAATGAACCATTAAAAGCAATTAAATCATTAAAATACAATACAATAGTGTACAATTAAAATACATTAAAATGCAATACACTAAAATTGCCACCAGAACCCACAACCTATGTTGTATCCGTTAAAGAACCTTTGGAACAGGAAGGTTTTTACCTGCCAACAAAATGCCATCAACATTGGTGCCATGTGGGTCTCAACTGGGAGAGCATTCCATAGCCTAGAGGCAATAGCTGAAAAGGCCCTATATCTACAGACCATCCCTCTCACCTCCTTGAGGGATGGCTCTTTCAAAAGGGCCCCTTGGCTAGATCACAACTGCCAGGTAAGTTCATGTGGAAGGAGGCAGTTTTTCAGGTAACCAGGGCCTAAATCATTTCCTATAATTGCTGCTGGTGAGTCCACCACCATTATAACATTGCAGGGACTTTCCCCATTGACTTCAGTTTTATGTCCCTGAAAACTCAGGCCACGGGACACTGCAGGTCTGCCAAGCCTACCACCCATACAGTTTCAGAAGACTCCAGAGCTCTGGAGCCCAAATTTTAGAGATGCCCACAAGGATGCATAGAGATGCAAGAAGAAGGTAACAGAGAATGAATTTCTTGTCACTTACCTAAGCAGAGGCACCCTGAGAATAGAGTGTTTCTAGTTTACAAATAAGCCAAAATAATGCTGGATCTTGCCCAACACAGATAAAACAGGCTATCTTCCTCTTAATACCCCACCTGGTATTCATGTGTTTTCAAGATTTTCACCTTAAAATTCATTCTTTTATAACCTTTTATAAGCTTATAAGCAAAAGTATCTTGTTCTGGAACTTCCTGGCCCTTTTTATTTCCTGCAAAAATTATTCAACATGTGTCTATCAAAGAAGAAAGAAGATAGATAGAAGTCTTGACCCCACAACTGTTAAACATTGTCCATCAGGCTTTTTACATGGTTATTCCCTCCTTTGACCACTATGGCTGCCGGGTCTCTTGCACTCATGTTTACCTCCATGATGCAGCAGTCAGTAGTATGCAAAGTATCAACCTTTATCCAACTATCTAGACTCATAGTACTACAAACTTGTAACAACAATCCTTCATCAACATAATCTCTTCCTTGTAACTCTCCCAACTTTCTTGGCTTTAAAGAAAGTCAACACTGAGTCCTTCAGCTTCATGACACAGAAGAGGCTTCACATATGCCAGACATGTGTGTGTGTGTTGCGTCGTTACAGTCGTGACCGACTCTTCGTGACCCCATGTCCATGGAGTTTTCTTGGCAGTGATACTGGAGTGGTTTGCCAGTTCCTACTCCAGGCGCCTACAGCGCCTGGTATCCCCTGGTGGTCTCCCATCCAAGTACTAACCAGGGCCAACCCTGCTTAGCTTCCGAAATCAGGTGAGATCGGATATGCTTAGGGCATCTAGGCAGCTCTATGCCAGACATATGTGCCACAAATAATGCTTGGACAATTTATTTATTTATTTATTTATTTATTTATTTATTTATTTATTTATTTATTTATTTATTTATTTATTTATTTATTATATTTCTATACCATGCTGATTTTCACAAAGAAACTCAAGACAATTTACATGGAAGAGCAGATCAACAGTAAGCAGTAAACATGAGGACTAATTTAAGAGCAAAACAAAAATCAAAACATGAAAAACCCGGCAAGAGGCACAAAAAAGGGGGGAGCGCAAAACCAAACAAAGGGGGAAGCAGATAAAAACGCATTAGCGGTTGCCATATTCTTTAAATAGCCAGGTTTTCAAGGCTTTTTTAAATGATGGAAGGGACTCAGCTGAGTGGATCTCACTGGGAAGTTTATTCCACATGACTGGAGTAGCCACCAAGAAGGCCCAATTATGGATGGAAGTCTTACGGGCCTCCCTGGGTATGGCCACCTGGAGTGAGAGTGCCAGCTATGCTCTGGTGGGTCAGGCCAACACTGATCTTTGGGAGATGCGCTCTGCCAGATACTCAGGTCCCAAGCCATGGAGGGTTTTGCAAACCAAAACCAGAACCTTGAAACTTATTCAGGAGGCAAAGGGTATCCAATTCAGGCCAGACAGAATTGGGGTCATGCGGTCAATCTTGCCCGCAGCAACCATCAACCTGGCTGCCACATTCTGCGCCCGCTGCAGTCGCTGAACAAAGGTCAAGGGAAGCCCCATGTAGAGAGTGTTGCAGTAAACTATCCTTGAGATGACCAGTGCCTGCACTAACATCCTCAGGGAGTCCCTATCAAAGTATGGGCAAATCTGAATAATAAGCCTGAGTTGGAAAAAAGCCAATCTGGACATGGCTGCCACCTGGGATTCAAGGGACAACGTTGGATCCAGGATGATGCCCAGACTCCTCACTCTTTCAGAAATCTGGAGGACAGTTCAAACCAGACTGGTAAGAGGGCCACAGTACCCATCCCCCCTGAAGAACATAACCTCTGTCTTCTCAGAGTTGAGCCTTGGTCCACTCCATAACCACAGGCAGACAGTGATCAAGAGCCTAGATGGCCTCCAGTGCAGAGGCAGGAAAGGAGAGATAGAACTACATGTCATCAGCATACTGATGACAGCAAACCCCAAATTTCTGAATGACCTCAGCCAGCGGCCTCATATAGAGGTTAAAGAGCATGAGAGAGATTGCTGACCCCTGAGGCACCCCACAAGAGAGTGTCCAGGGAGAAGACAGTTCTCCTCCCAAACTCACTTGCTGCACAGGGCCCACAAGGAAGGAACGGAGCCAACAGAAGGCTAGACCCCCAATCCTCACCTCAGAAAGCCTGCACAGGAGAATATTTTGTGGATGTTACCATCTATAAAGGTGGCAATCAACCTGATCTGTTATGAGGATCTGTTATGAGGATCCATAATGGGAGGCCCGAAGGAAGACAATTTCTTCCATCAGCACACAACCACACATCAAAATGTATAGGTAAAGACAAAAAACAGAACATCCATTGCTTGATGGAAGAACAAAGATAGCCATTGCCAATCCAGATAATGAGAAGATCTGGTAATGGCTGGGATCCTATGATTATATTTCTGCTGTATGATCCTGACTTGGATCCATTGCTACAGTTGAATAATTCAATTTACATTGTGCCATAATTTTGTGGATGTTACCATCTATAAGTGTAGCAGATCAACCTGAAGTGACTATCCAGACGGGATCACCCTTCCATGGAAACAGCTGGTTACACATAGATGAAGAGCATTTCCACATGCTTCAAGAGACATCCAACTGTCCAACCCCCATGCACTTCACAAGCAGCCTCACGGCTGAGTGTGCCTTCTGTGGGACATGACCAACTACTTCATTACTCCCTCTCATACCCCCCGGGCTTGTAGATAACTTTTCTCAAATAAAATGATTCAGAATGGTCACATAATCCCAGATGGTATTATAAGCTCTTGGGATCAAATGTAGCAAGGAGTGCATTGTAGGGGATTGGAGGAGTGATGGGGCCACATATGAACCCTGATTTTCATATGCATCCTGTGGGCCTGAATCTTTCCATCAGGTTCAGTCAACATCTTGAACAACTATCATATTTTAGCATATATAACTTGCCTGTTATCTTATTTGTTCTTAAGAGTCCTTATTGTTTTCCATATTTTTGCAAGTACATAACAGGTAGGTCCCAGGGTACTTCTAGAGCAATCCTATATACAATTAGGATTTGAAAGAAGTCCTGAAGAACTCAGTAGAACTAGCTTCCGACTGGACATGTAGAGGACTTTTCTCCTAGTCAGTGTCCATGGATTTTAAATGTGTTGGCCAGACCACGGTGCTTGTGCATATTTACTCTGAGGTTGATCATCTTGTATTCAATAAGATTTAACCTGCTGGTAAATAGATTCACAATTAGAGCCAACATTTCTCTACACCCACCCCCTTTCTTTATTCTATTTCCAAGAACAGTAATAATAAATCACGACATTGATTGTTGCATAGAAAGTAACAGAAAGCTGAAACCTTGACAAGACACTAAAAATGATGAAAATGTAATTCTTAATACAAAATCTTTATTTCCATATGTTCAGAGAATGGCAAGTTTATCAGATAGCATAATCGACTTAGCAAAAACACCTGCTCAGGGAACAGAAATAAGGGGAAGGAGGGAGAAGACACTTAGGCTTAGAAGATAATGAGGTATTAATTTGATGGAATGTCTGATAAAAAATAAGCTGGTAAGAGAAAGGCGTGGCAACGTGGCACTGCAAGCCAGCCTATTAAGATTCCTGATAGCAGACACCTAGTGGTTGCCTAGTGCAAGCAATACATAGCTGTATATTTTTTGGGAGACAAAACTGCTTCATTGGGTAGATGGCAACGTTTGAGCAGTTGAAGCACTTAACCTATGTTGATATTTTAAAATGTCCTTTTGCATAAATCTCATATTCCTGAAAATAAAATGGGTCTCTATGTGTTCATTCCAGCGCATGCAGGGAGTCAGGGAGAAACACAACTTGGTTTGGAATATTTATTTTTTATTTTTATGTTTCTGTTTTGTTTGCCTCCTTGTAGTATTTATAGCCCAAGCACTAACCTCAAGTTCCTCAGGAGGCCTATTTTATATTTAAGATATGGTAAACCAGACAAAAATATTATCGAGAAAGCAGAAATGCACACAAGTAGGGTTGTTTATTTCACAGGTGCCAAGATTTGCAAGGCAAGGGCTTTGGGGATTCCTTCACTGAGAAGCTCAACTCCAGTTAAATTCTCTTCCACTTCTACCCTCCACATGTTCAGATGTTCCAGCTGGCAATTCGAGGCTTTGGGCCACTTTGAGTACCAAGGGAAATGGCTCCTGTTCACCTGGCTTGGCTTGCTTTACTTAGTGCTGCTGGAGCCACCTGTTTGGAATGATGCTTTCTCAGGCAGGATAAAGCTGCTACTGCTCCCACCCACACTCCCTTGACAAAGCATGTTAAGAGGTGCTGGGAAAGGTGCTGAGCCAGCCTTTTGAGGGTCTTGACAAGCTCTCCCTATCACCCAGTCCTAAACTGCTTCAATCTGTATTTTGCTTCTGAAGGCTTGGACCACAGCTGTTGTGAGAGGAGATAGTTGCCAAGAGCAGACAGATGTTTGCCCCTCATCGGAGAGGGCTTTGCTATTTGTTGAGGGTTGTCCTTTAGTAGATCCAAGCTGTGTGTTTTTAACCACTGCAGAGAAGACAGAAGTCAGAAGTTGAATATTTCCCCCCCATTGCTCTATGTTTAGCTTACAATGTCCCATCTGTTGCTTTCTAATTTCTAAAGGACAAAGCAACCTCAGATTCAGGAGTTAATGAACTTGTACAGTTTTCATATGTGAGTAGAAAACAGTGATGATGTTGTTCACAACTGAACATTCTTATGTTCTGCCCTTTCTCGTTCTCTCTTTTGAACTATATGTGTTGTGACAACCTTACTTTTTTGTTTTTCGTTTTGTTTTCGTTTTGTTAGCTAATGGAAACAGCTCTTCCAGTCTCATGGGCAACTATATATATATATATTGAATATTTTTACCCTGCCATTCTCCTGTTATGAGCCCCAGGACTACAAACTCTGAGATGCAGTGTTACCGTAAACAAAACACACAGATGCAGAAACATCTCGAGTTTTTAACAGAGGCATGCAGTCAATCAATAATATGAAAGGAAGGGCTATGAGGTATTATTGGATCAAACATGAACAGCCTGGACAATATTCCACAGATATCTTTTGCTGAGGGTTAGAAAGAAAATGCAGCAAAAGTCCACTATGTTACATTTCCAGTAATGTGGAATAGGTTTGCATGAGACAAATGTGAAAGAAACATTACAAAGTCATGGCAGAATATTCTGAGATCAGAGGTATGTACCTCCACGCACAACTTATTAGCCCACTTACTCCCTTCCTCTGATCATTTCACTTGATTGTTATACCCTGGAGGGTTTACATTGTTTCGTCAACTTGACAAAGAGATATAACTCAGCAAGGACCACATATAGTCGTTTTTGCAACCTGCAAAATGAACAAATGGCTTGAGGGCACCAATGGCGAGAGGCACACTTTCCTTGCTGTCAGTCTTCTAACCCCATTTCTTGATGGGCCTTTCTTTTCCTTTCTTCTGTTTGGTTCCTCGTTAATGACCCACAGTCTCTGATGATCACCTCCCAATTGACATTGTGGGGAACTCTTTTCACATGATTTTTGTTTTCTACATGTGGGTTTGTCTGAATGAATGCACCCATGCAGACAGCTAAGGCACTACAAAATAATTGCAGGCAAGGCAGCAATTGTATTTCAGACAATTGTATTCCCAGCCACAATTGGCAACAGCCCCACAATTAGAAATGGGGGAGAGGGGAGACATAGCTGCTATCTCTTCCACCTTTTCCGTTTCTCTCCCTTATGCCTGTGCAAATCTCATTTTTAAGAGTAACTACGTACTGCCTTTCTTATATGTGATTATAGAAACACACTCTCATTCTGCCGCCACCACCCTCTCTCTCTCACACACACACACACACAGTCTCACTCACACACAGAAAGATGCAGGACAAGTACTACAGAATTGGGAAGTACTGAGATATTTTAATATTCCAGAGTTCCAATTTGGCCACCGAATCACTACAGAAGGGAGAGGGGAGGAGGTTAGAGTCTTATCTGATTTCAACTGTTGTTTGTGTGACTCAAATACGTTTGTTTAATTTTGTCTATGGATTGGAAAAAGTTAATTTCAAGCCTTGTTTCTCTTGCTAGCAGCAACAACCTTTTAAACCGAGTATTACTGGTGAACCATACCAAGCTGGTTAAAGAAAATGCATTTCAGTTCCACCATGCAGTTGTTTGGATGACAATTATGGCAGCTGAAGTTTAATCATAGTGTTTGATAGCTCATTTTCTCAATGTCAACATGAGTCTCTCTCTCTCTCTCTCTCTCTCTCTCTCTCTCTCTGTGTGTGTGTGTGTGTGTGTGTGTGTGTGTGTGTGTGTGTGTGTGTGTGT
>JAHTLZ010000016.1:64705030-64717530 GCA_023846285.1 Phrynocephalus versicolor
TGTGTGTGTGTGTGTGTGTGTGTGTGTGTGTGTGTGTGTGTGTGTGTTAAAAATGAATTCTTTCATTTGATAAACTGACTCTAAAGCATGGGGCTCATTCAATAGGAAATCTTTCTTTCACAAGGTCTCAGTGTGCATATTCCCCCACCCCTTCCCGTTCGCTCCCCCCCTGCCCTCCCCACTTCTTCTTCTTTTCCCTCCCCTCAGAAAGCCACCCAAGAAGAGATTAATCACGAGGGGGAAACTCAGCTTCACCCTCTAGCTGCAGGTCGCAATTTTTATTTGTATGGAATTGGCTTTTGGAAAGCTGAAGGCTGCCCGAGGGCAGGGACCTGATATAAGAAGAACCTGAGAATGAAGCAGGAGGGGATTGATTAGGCTACTTCATATCCCACACTCCATAAGCACACTCCAACCGCAATCTAACACACCGCTGAGCTGAATAGACAAGAGAAATTGGATTCCTTCCTAATATTTAACCTTCAAGTCAGCTCTAACAGTTGTTGATATGTTGTTCTACTAGCAAGTAACA
The DNA here is from genome assembly GCA_023846285.1 of Phrynocephalus versicolor. NCBI lineage: Eukaryota > Metazoa > Chordata > Lepidosauria > Squamata > Agamidae > Phrynocephalus > Phrynocephalus versicolor. The sequence goes on from JAHTLZ010000016.1 coordinate 64,705,563, forward strand.
GAGTGGCTTTTCTTTCTTTCTTTTTTATTCTTGCTCTTCTTTTATTCCAACGTCTCACGCATGAAGAAACCCACACCTCTCTGTAATTTCAGAAGCTGGAAACTTGTGTGCACATTTACATGCAATATGTTCCATGATTACTTCCACTACCACCCCAAGCCACCTACCAAACTTTCAGGCCTTTAACTTCCTTGACCTGATTCAGGATTGACATTCTGCATAGATCACATTTTGGTTCGGACTTTTCAAATTGTTGTTGTTATTGTTTGTTTGTTTGTTTTGGTCCCTTGAAATTTAACCAACTCGTCATTGTCAGGGCAGTTTTTCTCGAATCTAAGGCTGTTGCCACTGGATGTTTTAATAATAATAATAATAATAATAATAATAATAATAATAATAATAATAATAATAATAATAATAATAATAATAATAATAATAATAATAATAATAATAATGGTGACTATAGGGAGGGTTTTTCTTTTTGTTACTTTAATGTGTGTCATTTTGACACAAATATCTAAGAATATCTATCTATCTATCTATCTATCTATCTATCTATCTATCTATCTATCTATCTATCTATCTATCTATCTATCTATCTATCTATCTATCATCTATCTATCATCTATCTATCTATCTATATACAGGTAGGCTATATTGCAATATTAATAGTTTGGCTCCAAAGATGGTGCTAGCCAAGAGAGGCAATTGGAAATGGACAGAGGACTTGGTAAATGCATATTATTTTAGTTTTCCAATCCTCAAGAGCCAGCAGGTGAGATACTATGATATCTTAAATATACATGACCTTTTTCATTTTATTTATGTTAGAATTATTATTCCACAACTGGAGCTAGGCAAATGCTTTTCATTTATCTGCAAAGATGATGAAAAAAACAGCAAAATACCACGTTATGAAGCTGGATTAATAATATTCTGGACTGTTGGTCCATAAGCACCTGATCAAATGACATGACATAGAAGAGAGCAGGTAGCCTTAATGACCTGTGCCTGGAACAGGGAGGCATTCTGAAATGTGTCATGGGTAAAGCAGCTTCCTGCTAGGATCATGAACCACCAATGATTCCCACCATGTTTATAGAGCCAGGGATTCTGATAACCAATGTGCAGTGACTACGCGTCAGGAGACTGGAGACTGACTCCTTTCTCGGCTATGGAAACTAACAGAGGAGGCAGTAGAGAAGAACAGGTGAAGGCAATCTTTAAATCTCTATTGCCTCAAAAGTCCCATTAGGGTTGCTCCAAGTTGGTTCTGACTTAATGGGATGTAACATATATAATGTGGGGGTCTACAGTCACACCCATATAATATTCAAAAAGGGCATGACATGCCATCTAATGTCCCTTTTAAGAAGAAAACTGCATAGGTCATTACCTGACATGGAGAAACGTTCTGTGCCAAATTGTCATTATGAGGGGCCTCAAAAGTTCCCCAAAAGATAACCTACTCAGATTATTCTGTGAAAAGCATGCCATCCATTTTGTTGACATCCCCAATACTTTAGAGCTGAAAAGATAAATACATACCACACTGCTTGTAAAGTCACTTTCTTGTGGGGTGGAAACTCCCAGGATGCCTCTGGCAGGGTGACCACTGGCCATGTTGTCGGAGGGATTCAGTGAACTTGGGTCAAATGCAGTAATTTCTCCAAGTTCTACCTGGGAATCCCAAAGTAACTATTCACCCTGCTCTTCTATAACGCAGAACCCAAGCTGCATTATTATGTGAAATCCAACAGGGTAAATATGACACAAATAGTTACTCATTCAAGGGAAAAAATGTAATTTGGAAGTAAACAAAAATGTTCATTTATAAATTACTTTGAGTTTCATAATTAAATATTTCGGTGCACAAGGCTTTCCGTGCTGTTCTGCATGACAATCCTGTAATTAAGAAAAATAAATGTGGGCTAAAGAGCGCTACTAGAAGGTGAATGCACAAGCAATTTAAAAAACAACAGCGAGGAAAGAGTAAATATTAATAGCCTGGCATCAGACTGGAAGTTGATATCACATGCAGCTCTACAAGCAGAGTTCTCCAGGATCTGTCTCCATCATGGAACAGATGCATCATTTCCTTAACTCCCAGAGTTCAGTTCACTGAAGCTTATTGAGCAGAATTGGCAAAGGTCTCAGCAAGGGTTGAGGAATGCCAAGTTAGGCCTAGGTATCAAGCCCCTTTATTGCAAAGGTGGAGGTGTTTTAAACCAAAGTGAAGCAACATATGCATGTGACAACATACTGTAGAAAGAGATGAAGGAGGAACATCACCATCGTAGCAAGAGATCGGGTGAGGGTGAAGGTTGAAGATAGGGGATACAGGGCTGATGAAAGCAGAAAAGGTTCCTTTGACACATAGCAAAGTGAAGAAACCTCTCTGTGGACCACTGCCTTGTCATGGCGAAGGATCTTGTGTAACTTAGAGAAGCTATGAACTATGATGTGCAGGGCCACCCAAGACAGACAGGTCTTAGTGGAGAGTTCTGATTGAATGTGGCCCACCTAGAGTAGGAACTGGCATGCCACTCCAGTATCCCTGCCAAAACTCTATGGACAGTAACAAAAGGCTAAAAGATATGACAATCTTAAAGCACATAGAAGAACAAACCTTACTGAGAGAAAAATTAGCATGGCTTCTGTAAGGGTAAGTCTTGCCTGACAAACCTTTTAGAATTCTTTGAAAAGGTCAACAGGCATGTGGATTTGGGTGAACCAGTAGATATTGTCCATCTGGATTTTCAGAAGGCCTTTGACACAGTCCCTCACCAAAGGCTGCTGAGAAAATTGCACAGTCAGGGGATAAGAGGGTAGGTCCCCTTCTGGTTTGAGAACTGGTTGAGATCCAGGAAATAAAGAGAAGGTATTAAAGATGGGCACGAAACGAACAATTTTTTGTTTCCGTTTCTGTTTTTTCATTTTGTTATGTAACAAAACGACAAACGAATTTTGTCTCTAAAATGAAACGAAACGAACAGAAACACCAGAAATTTTGTCGTGTGTTTCGTTTCCGTTACTGCAATATGAGTGAATTGCTTAAAATCCTAAAAAAATAGCAAAAATTAAAATAAATGGTAACAAAATGGTAACAAAACGAACGAAAACGAAAACGATTTTTTTGCAAAAATTCACAAAAAACGGAAACGAACGGAAACGGACCCTCCAAACGACAAACAACAAACGAAATGCCATTTTTTTTATTCGTGCCCATCTCTAGTAGGTATCAATGGGAAACTTTCACAATGTAGAGAAGTGAACAGCGGTGTGCCCCAGGGATCTGTCCTGGGACCAGTGCTTTTCAATCTGTTCATAAATGACCTGGAGACAGGGATAAGCACTGAGGTGGCCAAGTTTCTGGATGACACAAAACTTTTCCATGTGGTAAAAACCATAAAAGATTGTGAAGAGCTCCAGAAGGATCTCTCCAAACTGGGGGAATGGGGTGCGAAATGGCAAATGCGTTTCAATGTAGGAAAATGTAAAGTAATGCATATTGGGGCCAAAAAATAAAATAAAATTTTATCTATCAACTCATGGGCTCTGAGCTATCTGAAGACAGGAGGGCCTGGCATGCTCTGGTCCATGGGGTCATGAAGATTCGGACATGACTGGAGAAAGGAACAGAGAAAGGAACAGAGACAAGAGATGGCTATAGAGGCAAGAAATAGAAGAAGGGAAGCTACAGCCTATACGTGTTAGTGTGGTGCATAATGGAGGCCAAACGTAGAACAGTATGCTTTAAAAGGAACTGGTTGCTTTACACACCACTTCTGGGCGATCAATCATGCAAATGGTTTGTTGTGTTGCATGCTGTTTTTGCTTTTTGTTTTTGCCTGCAGGCCAGTAAAATACAGAGAAGTCTCTCTGGTTCTTTCTAGCGGCCAATTCTGATATTGACACCTTGCACATTTTTAGGAGAATACACTAGATAAAGCCAAAGAATACTTCCTTTGGTGTTTGGGATTCATAAGGGAATAGCATAGGAAAGGATCTGAAAACATTCCTGACAAAATACCCCCAAAATGCCTTAAAATGTTGTTGAAATGAAATGTGTGAAAGCAACTAAAGTTTTGTTTGTTATGACTACATGGACAACTGTGACTACCTGTTAAAATGGTTTACTGTAGCTTGGTAACTACTTGTTACATTGCCTGGTATTCAAAAAGTACTGAGTGTTTCAGGCATTACCTTTCTCCTCTTGTTTTTTCTGGTCTGCAATGATGCCAGCTAAGAACAGAGATGAGGAAATACAGGCCTCCAAGTGCTGTAGGCCTCTAGCTGCCACAGTTCCTGGACAGCATAGTGAAACATAATGGGAGCTCTAACTGTAGTCTAGAATCATGTGAAGGGCTGTAGTTGCTGATGCAGACAGAGAGTGGTCTAGAGGTGCCATGCCTAAGGCTGTTGGCTGATGTCTCTCCCAAATCTCTCACATCGCAGTATTTGTCTGCATTGATTTCCAGGGACTGCCAACTTGCAATGGTAGTGCCAAGTAGGTTGCAAGAGAGAGGAGGCATTGGCAGCCTTTGACTATAGATCAAAAGAGGACAGCAAAGCATAACCTGAACTTCAGAAGACCCCTGGTGATACATTTGCAATTGTTTTTGTTTGCTATCACTTTTTCCCAGGTTGAAGGTATCCAATAGTTCCCTGCCAATAACCAGTGGCAAAGCTTGGCAGTGTCATGGGAGCTACTTACCCCAAGTGAAATATTTTAGGGGGTGCAGTCTGCCCTCCTTTTCTCCCTTCTGCCTGCCCTGGGCAGAGGCAGGGGTTTCCTGGGCACACCCTGCTTCCCTGCTTCTTCCCTTCCCTTCCTCTCTGGTTCAGCCATGGCTCAGGAACCCATTGCCAACGGGTGCCATCTGGAGGAAGAGGGGCCAGCAGAGGTCCTGGGCCCTCAGCCCCAATGTCTTCCCAGAGCACTGCTTGCCCCAGGGCTGGCTTCATGCCAGGGAGCAGTGCCCAGTCTGCAACCAGTGGCTGAGCCTGAGTGCTCCTGCTGGCTGAGTGCACCAGGTGGCTCAGAGAGCAGCCAACTGGCTGTGAGGTGGGGAAGGGTCTGGGGATCCTAACTCCAGTGACTGGTCTGCAGCCCCCCCCCATGTGCCTGTGGGTGTGGGTGTGACACAGAAATTGTGAGAATATGCTGATGCTTCAAGCATCTCCATGCTTCCCCTTCTTCACCCCTCACTCACCTGCCTCTAGCTGGTGGGAGACGGTGGGATTCTTTGGGAAAGCCAGGCCCCTCTGTGGCTCACCACTGTCACGAAGCAACATGAATTCCTTTATAAAAGGATGTTGACAACCTCAAGCGGGTACAGAGGAGGACAACCAGAATGGTTGAAAGTCTGGTAGAAATGTCTTACGAGGAACAGCTTAGGGAGCTGAGAATGTTTAGCTTTTCAAAAAGAAGGCTGAGAGGGGATATGATGGCTATGCTTAAATATTTGTACAGATGTCACATTGAAGAGGGAACAGGTTTGTTTTCCATGGCTTCGGGGCAATGGTTTCAAACTACAGGAAAAGAGATTACATTTGAACATTAGGAAGCACTTCCTGATGGTTAGAGCTGTTCGGCAGTGGAATATGCTGCCACAAAGGGTGGTGGAGTCTCCTTCTTTGGAGCTTTTTAAGCAGAGGCTGGATGGCCATCTGTCAGAAATACTGTGATGGGGATTCCTGCATGGCAGGGGGTTGGACTCAATGGTCCTTGAGGTCTCTTCCAACTCTATCACCCACTGCTAGGAGTCTCTGCCTTCCATTCCAAAATATCCTCATGGTTGACAAAGTAGGCTATGGGAAACATTGCTGAAATATTGTGTTTTTCTCTGTTTATTCAGGGTGTGTGTGTGTGTAGAATGTATCCTGTATGTATCACTGTTGAATTAGTGTGGGCTAGTGATTAGAAGGGTGTTGCTCAGTGATGTCTGGGTGAACATATCCTGAGCAAGCTTCTTTCTTTCTTTCTTTCTTTCTTTCTTTCTTTCTTTTTGAAAAATAAATAGGCAGGTCTTACTGGGTCCCTCTAAGGAGGGTGCATACCTCACCTGCCCTCCGTGCAGGGCTTTTTCTTCCCCCACAGAAACCCAGTGGCCGTGTTTTTCCCCCGTCATGACCAAACCATGCACCGGGGGCAGGGGGGGAACAGGCACACAGGAGAGTGAAGTCATGTGAACAAAGAACAGAGCTGCACCCAGTGGGGCTGAAAATTAGAGGGGACATTGGTTCACATTGCTATATTTCAAAAATAGCCCATCAATAAATTACAGAAATAAAACTAATCTGAAAGCCACATTATATAGCCCTAATAAATAATTACTTTAGATAGATAGATAGATAGATAGATAGATAGATAGATAGATAGATAGATAGATAGATAGATAGATAGATAGATAGATAGATAGATAGATAGATAGATAGATAGATAGATAGATAGCACTTTTAAAAAGACCCATGGGCATAGTTTACATCCTTCTGAAAAACCCTGAACTAAATAGTCATTAAAAGTCATCATTAGAAAGGCAAGCATCCATCCCAATTTTTTATTTCAAACTGCATGTGAAGTAAAAAAGAAATCAAGCATCTGGAGCAGCACTGTGGGCATCAGGCATTTTCCTGACCACTTTCTAGATTTCCCATGAAAAGCCATTACCCCTGCTTTAAATGAATTATTTGTAATGGATTTAAATGGCTTGCTGCATTATTTTTTGTTGATTGATTGATTGATTGATTGATTGATTGAATGAATGAATGAATGAATGAATGAATGAATCATTGATTGATTACTACCTGCTACCATGTTAATCCTGACATATTGCCATCCCTTCGAGGGATTTATAGTCACAGAGAAGTAGTTTACCTTTCCCTTCTTCTCAGAATGCCGAGAGAGGGTGTAGCTTGACCATGGCCATACAGGCTGGCTCTTCTCTCTTCTATTTTTGCTTCTTTTTATTTTTTTATTTTTATAATATTCATTTTTTTAATAAACAGCACATATATTTCCCACAACACATTTGTGCTATATTGCTCTCCACCCTCAGATTATATAACAATACGTTGTATAATATTACATAACATTACATTTATTTATTTATTTATTTACTAGGCACATTTATATACCTCAACCTTTTTCCGTACCGGAACTCAGGGCAGTACATTTACATGTTATTTCGTATACATCCCATCACTTTCCAAAACTGAACTGATTCTTCAGACAGAGCATATCGCTTATGTTTTAGAAATACATGTTCTAGAAATTTATGCCCAATTTTATTAAAAACATTCTCTTTTAACAGCCCTTTTGTAACATTCAATTCACAAGTCAGTTTATTATTGACGGCTAAACTCCACATTTCCTCATACCATTCTTCTATACTCAACTTCTTGTTCTCTTTCCAATTTTTTCCATTATTAATCTTGCAGTTGTGACCGTAATTATAATCAAATCCTTTATCTCTTCTTCTATTTGACAGTTTCTAACTATGTCTAGCAACACTATCCTTGGACATCTTTCTATATTAGTCCCTATAATTTCTTTTATCTCATTAAAAGCTATTATGCATTCATTTTGTTTTCTTCACAATTCCACCACATATGAAAGTAAGTTCCTTTTTCCTCCTTACACCTTCAGCACAAGGGTGTCACCTCCTTATTTATCTCATCGGTTTTACTGGTCTTAAGTTCCATCTCTGTATAACTTTATAACAGTTTTCCTTAATTCTCACTGACATGTTTTTCATTATTCCTTCCCCCCATATCACATTCCAAATTTCTACCTTTATCTCTTTGTTTGTCTCCTTACCTAACCAGTTTTAATGCTGTCATTCCCTCCCCCCACCCGTCCAACAGGCTGGCTCTTCTGGGATGTAAAGTTGGGCAACTGAACTCCTGTACTCTGGGTCCACAGCCAGATACCTAACTCATTTTTGTATTTGTTTCCATTGCAAATACTCTTAAAATTATTTAGCTTTTTGGAATGAAAAACATTTTCAAAATGCTTATTTATAAACAGGCAGGCAGGCAGGCAGACAGACAGGCAGACAAATAAACATACAAGGAAGGAAGGGAGGGAGGGAGGAAGGAAGGAAGGAAGGAAGGAAGGAAGGAAGAGTTGTTTATAGTGTTCAGTCATTTCATTAATGGCCTCCTCAACTCCTTAACTCCCTCCATCAACTTAATGCTAGCAGTCAGTGGTGTGGAATGATGGGGTAGAGATGAAATAAGATTTTCACCTTTTCCCAGTTGTATTTTCCTTTTTCATATACATTGGCATTGTACCCATAATGGGGCACCTTATTCATAGGTATGTAGTGGTGGCAGGGAAAGATAATGAATTTCTGCACGTTAGACAAGTGAGAAATATGCACAGGGAAAAGAGTTTTTGTTAGTCTTTCAGTGTGTCCAAGAATATTGTGAACTAGAATGCTGCACAGAGTGTCTATCTCTATAATACAGTACAGTACATGGTAGAATTGCTATTATGTGTCATTAAGTCACATCTGACTCATGCAGACCCAAGCACACACACACACACACACACACACACACACACACACACATCCAGTCACTTTCTAAGTGAAAATTTGAACCCAGCTCTCCTGAGTCATAGTCTGACACTCTCCACTATGCTATGCTGACTGTCACACTGTAATATAATATCTTTCCAATGAAGTCTAATGAGTACTAATAAATAACTACCACATCACATTTGCATTACTGTTTTTCATTAGCCTTAAAAGAAAAAAAAAGCAAAGCTCCACCCCCTTTTCATGTGGGTGTGAGACACATCAATTCATTTAAATCGTTGCCTCTTTTTCCAGGCGAGGGTTAAGCAAAGTATCTCTTTCACTTATTAATTCATCTTATGCCACCATCTGAGTGGCTAGATTTCAGATCAATGTATTGAATACCAATTCAGATTCTTAGATGAAAAAAAATCCAACACAGAACATTTCAGTTAGTCTTTCCACATAGGTAACCATAGGATCCCCCAGAAGGCATCTTCCTTTTAAAACAAAAATAAAATAGAATAAAAATCAGAATTCCATTTAAGACTGCAGGATGCAAAAATAACTTATTTTGATATACAGTACTTAATTGTTATGGCAACATATACAACATAAAAGGCAAGAACAGCATGAGACACAGCACCAATCCACCTTGGAATTATGTAGGCTCCATATTGATAAAAGTAACTTAAAATCCACCATTCTACCAGGAAAGGATTGACATTATCACTCACTAAGTAAGGTTTCTTAGTTACTCTTTTATTACTGCAAAATAAAGACACAATTACAAGTAACTGGTTATATATAACTAGTTACTTCTGCTTCTGGCTGAAAGGTATATGCCCTTATATGCCGTTACATATATTCCATTATAATCCTCTGGTGGCTTCTGGAAATTTGAAATGGTAATGAGGAGCTTTCTCTGTTCATGACAGGACAAATCTTTTGTACAAGTTCTCCCATGTCCTAGGATCAGGATTATTTGGTTTTATTTATTCATCTACTACATATTTATTTATTTGTCTACTACATATTTATTTGTCTACTACATGGAAGTCTAAATGGGCCATAGTGGTAGTCTTCTGTTGAGATAGACATTTAAAAGTGCTTAAAAGTTAGTAGCCGCCTTGAGTCCTTTTATGGAGAGAAAGGCTTATAAATGAGACTAAGTAAATAATAAGTAAATAAGTAAATAAACAAGCAAGCAAGCACACAAGGGAATGGGCTTCTTCCAACTGGCCATTTGCTGTTTGTATATATTAAATCTTTGTGCCCCATGCAAGGCAGATTAGAAAGTACACTTCATATCAAATGCCACATGTGTCTCTTCAACCTCTCTATATAATAGCACATGTTGGTTTTGTCACATAGCCCCTGTGTGCCTCTTTATAGGGAAATCACTTCCTTTGGACTTGGTCTTGTACAGTTGTATAACTTTGGTCAAATTTCACACTTTGAAAAGTGACCGGCTACAGCTGGCTTAGAGGCAGATTGCTCCTGGTTTACTTACAATTCTGATTTTACTGTCCATCACGGCAGAATATGATTAAAGCCCCTGTAAAGTTGGTAATCCCAGTACTTATGCAGTGTTACGCAGTAATACTTCTTGACCAGTGTACGCAGAGAGATTTGGTTATAATAGAGAGGAGTTATAATAAGAAATATGACTGCAAAAGCAAAGTAGTCAGTTGAAATTGGTCTATAATTAAATGCTTAGAAAATTCTGTGCTTAGCTCATTTTAAAATCAAGTGCTTCTTTGTAGCAATTTCCTTTCTTTAATTACAATTTCCTGTCTACTTTGACATTTACAATGCAATCTTAGGGGACATGTTTGTGATTTATTATTCTTGCTCCGATCAGGATATCACTCTACAGAAATGAGTTGATAAAATAAGAGCTCAAATTATTATGGCCTTTGACCAATAAAGCTGGCTCGTAATTTCAGGCCTGAGAAAAGATTAACATTTTTGACAATCAAATATGGGAAAACCAGCGGGGGACAATTTTGGATACAATTTCAATTTTCTGAAACACTGTATGTTTGAAATAAGAAATAACTGAAATAGTTATGTGAGAAACAAATTGCACTTGAAAGAACAATGGTGATTTGCAAAGAAAGCCAGAAAAAAGACTTCAGGCTTTGTTTGGCTCCTTTTTAAACTGAAAGAAGAACTGCTAAATCAACATTACTGGAGTATGATCTAAAGGAAGAGCTAGTGTCAGACCTTTGCTCTCCACTCGGGTGCATTGGCTAGCCTTATCAATTAATAACACAGGCAGTACTGAATTCTGTTGAATTACAGCCCTTGAATCTCCATCTTCAAGTTCCTTAGAAAGTTCATGGCAGCTGGGGCCAAGGGCTTTTGTTAGCAAAGCCAGAGAAGGCTAAATCTTTAGCATAAACCGTAACTTGCCTAAAAATTGGATAAGGTCTGTTTCTTCTCAATCCATACTCTATTAGAGAACTGGGTACAGTGGACCCTCGTATAACAAACAGTTTGTATAACATAAAATCTGTACACCATAAAAAATTCTGGAGATAGGGGAAAATTGCTTAACAGAATTGCCTATGGGGCAAATCGGTACAACATAAAATGGTAGTGATTAGGGATTACTCTGTTTTCAATGCATTCCTATGGGTAATTTGTATAAAGGAAAATTTGCTTAACATAATTTCATTTGGAATGAATTAATTCCTTTATACAAGGTACCACTTTTTTAAAAAAACCTTTGTCACACCCTGTGCTATGCATTAAGATAGGATGGACAGAATTAGAAAAGCAGGTATTTTGAAAATAAGGTAATGTCAAGTATATGGTTTTCCTCTTTTTATTTTATTTTTATTGGCATTTACCTCCTGTGGTCAACTTATGTCACTGACTGTGAGAATGTGCTGAGGACCCACACATCGGGGTATACCAAAATATCAGGCCTACAGTTGTCTCACATACCTTTTTTTCTGTGCCTTTGGACTACGGTAAAAAATACCCAAATTGTAGAACCATACTGTAGTGTGAGGTATATCAGAATGGCACCAACACTTGCTTAAAGAGGATTTGCTTTGCACCATATGTGCTGGAAAAATTGACCTACCATGACATGAACCTTTAAATATTTAAATACCACACACAAAACCAATTTAATTCATATTTAACCATTCATAGTTAAGACACAATGGGCTGAAGCTAACTGCTATTTCCACCTAGCATAAACCCATTGAATAAATGACATTTGTTAAGCCAATGTTTGCATAAGTCCCAATGATTCAATGAATCTATTCTTGTTAAGACTAATAATTGGGTTTAGCCCAATGGGTTTCCCCACAGAGAGAGAGTTGACCAGAGATTTCTTAAAGTTGATGCCTAATGGAGGAAATGATTCTTATCATTCTCTTGAAAGTGGCCTGGTCTATAGCCAAATAACTCCAGCATTAAGTCTT
>JAHTLZ010000016.1:64720030-64722530 GCA_023846285.1 Phrynocephalus versicolor
TTCAATTTTTTGTGATTTTTTAAGCATTTTAAGCAATTCACTCATATTGCAGTAACGGAAACGAAACGCACGAAAAAATTTCCGGTGTTTCTGTTCGTTTCGTTTCATTTTAGAGACAAAATCCGTTTGTCGTTTCATTGCGTAACGAAATGAAAAAACGGAAACGGAAACGAAAAATTGTTTGTTCCGTGCCCATCTCTAATTTGTAAGGTGCAACATCACCACAGCCTGTCTTTGCCATTAGAATTCAGCCAGTGGACTTTGTTCTTAGTGTCAGCCCTATCATCTCATTGAGTTCTCCCACCTGTTTGACTTCTAGTTCCCAGTCTGCTAAATGAATAGAGCTCCTCTGTCCCAAGTAATTACTCTGCTTTGTTAATGTCTGATGTTCTCGTGGAACAGAAAAGAGATGGCACAAATATTTCAGTGTATTGATTCTCTATAATATCAATATTCTTTTGCTGAGGGCCAACAAAAGGTGAAATCAGTCTTGTAAAAGAGCTGCTACATTTTCCCCAATGACATGGCATAAAACACTTCCAGGGGATTTTGTCAAATGCCTCCCCACACCCAGTGCAGTTATTGTCAATGGTTCTCTTTTAGATGCTCCGCATTGATTTAGCTGTCAGAGGTTGCTTAAATGTTGATGTTCTTTCGTCAAACCCATGTAATTCTTATGAACTAGGGCTAGTAGTAATGCCTTCAGTCAATGATGTGGCATGGTGGTGCAAAATGCACTTGTAATTTGTAGACATTGGTCTTTGGAATGTAAACATCTGGGCTTCAATGATTGGGTCATCCCATCTGCGTTCACCTACTACCCTTTCCACTGCCTAGCCCATAGCACAAGGAAGACTGACAAAGGTGCTCCCCCCCACCCCAAGATTTCTGTGTCTTTGATGGTGTGCCATGTGTTTTCACTGGAGGTTGATGTTCTACTACTGACACTTGTTGCTTCTGGCAAAGTTAAAGCAGTGCACAACTAAGCATGCTGTGGTCATTGTTTGGAAACACACACACACACACACACACACACACACACACACACTTTTTAGGATCTTGACTCCTTGTAAGAGAAGGAACACAAGGATCCATACAAACAGTTCTTTTCCCTTGTCTCAGCCTCGAAATCCAGGATGCATTTCTGAGAACTCAGACACTACTAGGAGTGTCGGTCTGGGTCATTGCCTCCATTAGGCAAAGTAGGGTGATTTCTATCAACCTTGGTGAATTGTAGCATGTAGTCAGGTATTATTTTATTGTTGTAGGTTTTTTTGCTACCATGGAAACAAAGTTTAGACTATTTTCCTGAGGCACCAGTATACATTGGGTTGCCTTTTGTGACAGTCCACAAAAACACTGTGGCACCAAGCCCTTCTAGAAAGCTTCTGGGTCCCAATGTTTTCTTGTGCCTCAGTAAGAAACACTGCTTTTGAAAAAGTCAGCAGGATGAGCAGATGTGTTTTATGATGATTCACATATTGAAGTGAAATCCTTCAATCCCATAAGACAACCGCTCATAACAATAAATAAAAAATGGGGAAAAAGCATGTGGAAATACTGTTTAGACCTCACATGAAGTAAATGACTCTGCTCATGCTGAGTTTGGTGGGAGTATTGCGTTTGACCTGAACAGAACATTACTTCAAGATTCATTATCATTTATTATCTTATACTTCATTTATTAAACACACTGTGTGTGGCGTTTAAAATATGTTAAGCCCAATTCCAAGTGGCTTTGATTTAAACAGTACATATGAAAGCCTAGCATTTCTGTTTTAAACCTAAGCATAACAATAATGTAGAAAAGAAATTTTCATCTATCATGGTGTGATTAAAGGAGCTTTGGCCATATTCCTGATTTTATAATGTTTATACAGCTTTCACATAATACATCGTCCAAACTCATAGAAACAAATACAGTATAGACAAAACCCCTCTGCTCAGGCAATAGTGAATGCAGCCTCTTCACCCCTTCCTCATCTGTCATCACATGGTAATGGAGGTGCTGGATGCAGCAGAGACATTTCAGTTCATAAGTAAGATCCCCATGAAAGCAAGAACCCAGACATTCCTAGATTCTTGCTTATGGAGAGAGCCTAAATATGGGCAGGGACTTCTGTTCTTGGTCATCATGTGAAGAAAGTGACAACAGAGGGAGTTGAAGCTGGGTTCTTTCTTCGAGGCCTGATGAAAAAGCTGAATTCAGTTACACTTGAAGAGGGCTGCAGATATCGACAGATACATATTTCCCCTCTTATTCAAAGAAACACACACCCAAGAACAACGCAGCATAGAGTCACTGTTCCTTGTGTAAAGCTGTGGCAATATTCTCACGCACAATGAATAAAGGGCCTGCCAATTGTAATATATTTAGAGGGTCAAAAGAAATCTATATATGGTCAAGAAATAAGACAAATATTGGTCCCCTATCTGAGGGGAATAGCAGCATCCATTAAGTCCATTAAATTAACACTGAAATCAATGTTTAAACCACAAG
>JAHTLZ010000016.1:64728838-64739052 GCA_023846285.1 Phrynocephalus versicolor
TTTTTTTTCTGTGACCAAAGTAAGTTACTGATGCTATACCCTCTAGATTCTGGGTCAAACCAAGCTCCAGTGTCAGTTGTACCTCCTTCCGTTTGAGTTGGGAAAAGTTATTTTGTGCATTATAAATCTAGGCAGGGCTGGAATTTGTGAATCAGAATGTAGCTTTTCCAATCCCTACTTCTACCAGCCCTTTAGGCAAAACAACTGTTTGGAAACAGTCAAAATCGATTTTAAGTTTGCAAATGCTGAGCAGGGCTGTTTTGGAAATTGGGTCACTCCGTGCCGCCCCCTGCACTCCTTCGAGAAGCCTAGGGCGGCGTGGGAGGGCGGCGGTGGGAGGTAAGATCCCGCAACACTGCCTGCGTGCACCACCCCAAGACTTCTTGGACAGGCACGTGATCGCCCCCTGTCCCCAGGCCCCACCCCCTGCTTCCGCATATCACGGATCTTCAAGCACCGCGGGTGGGATGGGCCCCTAACCCCCGTGATTGTCAGGGGGTTACTGTACTGAAGAAGTGCACATGTGCATGGAACATTACATTAAAATATGAACGTTAGGTACCACATGTTTGTGTCTTTTGTTTTGTCTTGTTTTTCTTTGATTTTTGCCTGAAATTCTTGAAAAGACTAACATGGCTACCCTCCCAGAAAACAAAGAATAGGTGTCAATGGCCAATTTTTAAAATGGAGAGAGGGGAAAAGCGTGTGCCCCAGGGATCTATTCTGGGACCGGTGCTTTTCAATCTGTTCATAAATGACCTGGAGAGAGGGATAAGCAGCGAGGTGGCCAAGTTTGTGAATGACACAAAGTTTTTCCATGTGGTAAAAACCAGAGAAGATTGTGAAGAGCTCCAGAAGGGTCTGCCCAAACTGGGAGAATGGGCTGCAAAATGGCCAATGAGTTTCAATGTAGGAAAATGTAAAGTAATGCACAATGGGGCTGAACCCCGAAACTTTATCTATCTACTGATGGTCTCTGAGCTATCCGTGATGGATCAGGAAAGAGATCTTGGTCTGTTGGTGGACAGCTCAATGAAGGTGTCTACCCAATGTGTGGCAGCAGTGAAGAAGGCCAATTCCATGCTAGAGATCATCAAAAAGGGGATTGAAACTAAAACAGCCAACATTATAATGCCATTACACAAAACAATATTAAGGACACACCTGGAGTATTGCATACAGTTCTAGTCACCGCATCCCAAAAAAGACATAGGCTGATACTTCACTTCCCTCTCGCTGCAATTTGCGGCCCCGCTGGAGACTGGTTCGAAGGAACGGAACCTCACGTCCTTGTGGGGTCAATCCGAGTTCACCCCGACCACACACCCTGAACTGCGCTCCAAGCAGGGTGAGAGATTCCCATCCTGGAGCTCGGGAATCTTTTCAATCCGCTTCTCGATCCAATTTCAACACGGAGGCAAGTTCACCTCGGCTCGCAGAAGGACGAGACGTAACCATCATAGTGGAACTGGCAAAGGTGCAGAAGAGAATGACTAAAATGATTACTGGGCTGGGGCACCTCCCTTATGAGGAAAACCTAAAACATTTGGGGCTCTTTTGTCTGTAAAAAAGGCTCCTGAGGGGGGATATGATTGAGGCATACAAAATTATGCAGGGCATGAGTAAAGTGGATAGAGGGACTCTCTTCTCCCTCTCACAAAATACCAGTTGAGGATTGGGAGAGTGAGAACAGACAAAAGAATTTTTTTTTACCCAGTGTGTTGTTAGTCTGTGGAACTCCCTGCCACAGGATGTGGTGATGGCATTTGGCCTGGATGCTTTCAAAGGGGGATTGGACAGATTCCTGGAAGAAAAGTCCATCACAGGTTACAAACCATGATGGAAATGTGGAATCTCCAGGTTTAAAACCAGGGTACTTTAAGAGACAGGTGCAGGGGAGTGGCATCAGGAGACAGATATTTAGTCTTGTGTGCCCCCAGATGCATTTGGTGGGGCCATTGTGAGATACAAGAAGCTGGACTAGATGGGCCTTTGGCCTGATCCACCATGGCTCTACTTGTGTCCTTATGTTCTTAAGTTCCTTCTAGGTTTATTTTGTAGTTTCCCAGCTTTCAGTCAGGTTTTCTTTTTCACCTTAAAATACTGAAATGCCTCCCTTAAAGCTGAGTTACTGACAGCGAGCACTGTAAATTAGAATCTGCTCTTGGTAAAAGTAGAGGGGGGAAAGAGGAAAAGAAAAGTAGATTTTGATCTATGGAAGCTGGCACTGAAAGAAAACTGGTAGTCCTTTAAACTGCTTTGATATTTCCCTTTTCCCCTTTACTTTTTTTCCATTTACATCTGCTCACATGCCAAGAAACTAACTGTGCTTCTTTAGCTCTCATACCACTCTTTTGCTTGCAGCTCTGCCATACCATTGGGGCCTGCTTCTGTGAACATCTTGGCACTTGAATTTAGCCATTGGATTTTAAATACTCTTGGATCCTTTCCCCACTCCCTCTCCATGACTACAATTTAGAAGTGCCTAAAGAGGGCGTGTATTTGTGCATAGTCACAGATGTCGAGACCATCCTGGATCTTCTGTGTTGAGTCTGTACCCAGAGTATTTAATACATTTATCCCAGGCCACTTTCTGAATGCCCTTCAGCTCTAGTCACCTATAGCGTGCCCAGAATAATCCACCTTGGCTTCAATCACCAGCATTCAAACTTTCCTTTAGAAAAAGGATAATACTCCCAAATCTGCCATTTGGCTGAGCAACCTGTAAACACTCCTTACAGGAAGATACTCTCCTGCAATGCTGTTCCGGTCTTTTTATACACATTTGCTGTTACAACAATCCAGAGCCCCTGGAGTAAGGTGGCCTTGGGGAATAAAGGACACAATGAATGAAATATCCCCATCTCTAGAGCAAATTACTTTCTCCAAAGCACAAGCTATCAAAAACTTCTCTTTCCCTGTTAATTTTTATTCACAAAACATTTTCAAAAGCCACTCACTAGGTCTTCAGAAATTCATAGGTCTTTGCCAGGAACGGAGTTGGAGCTGTGACTTTCCAGCTGTTTTATATTCAATGAGAGTTGTCACTGGAACTTGGAAATTCATGAACAGAAGCAAATTTGCAAAGATCATCACCGTGAGGATGATCGCTCTTGCCAGATTTACATCAGTCCTCTGATTTTTTCCATTCTCTCTCTTTTTTTTCCTTCCCTTCCTGAAAAAGTGAAATGCCACTTAAGTGATTCAATGGAGAACATAAAATGCACATAGGCATTTCGACCGATACTTGTTTTGGTGGTTGGCCTGGCAAATTCCAGCCATTACACAGATTATATGCCAGGGCACTGAAAAGATGGAAGCTTTAACAAGATGGGGGGGGGAGCATTAAACTATTGTTCAGAAAGAACAAGGTAGTTCCATGATTAGGTTCCAGTGTGGCCAGTTTAGTAGAGGAGCAATGCCACTGGATACCACTGCCATGTTTCTTGATCATTTAATTTGACAAGCCCACAACTGTCAATTTTGGTGCTCAGCGCATCGAGTGCAAAAGGCACCCTAAGATCAACTTGGTAATTCATGATGTGAAAATAACGTAATGAGTAATTATAACAATGAACATCTGGACAACACCTTCCCTCTCCCACAGCAACATTGAGCTCCAAAACAAAATCAAACAGGTCACACTGTAAGAGAGAAAGTATAGCATTAAGAACTGATATTTATGTACTGTTCAATGGAAACATCTAGCTTTGTAATGATCTGGTTTGACCATCCTTCTATCTAACTGTTGTCTCCTTATGGAACCTTTGAGGAAAAGCCTTGTCTGCAAAGCCCTGGCTAGACCTGTCTTTCACTGCTTAACTGGACCTAATATGCTTACCTAATATACTGGCCACCTTGTCTTTAGTTTGCCGGACAACAGCCATCTTTTTCCTATGATGATAGACTAGGTTGTTGCAACAGACTTGGAAGGGACACACCTTTTATATGTGGTGCCCTGGGACAACTTCTCCCCATTGCCCCACCCTCCTTTGTCACTTACATACTCAGTCCAGCTTAGATGTTAACAACTCAGGGCGCTTTTACACGACCTCTAAAATCCGCTGGCAACTTAAATTCAGACCAGAGACTATGGGATTTTATCCTGCTTCCTGTGTTCCCACCCTTCCGCACTCCATTGCTCCTGTCTGCATGAAGGGAGGGAGAAAAAAGGGAGAAAAGAATGCAGGCTCACCACCGCTCACCTCCGTCTGTCTTCGGAGCAGCCCCGTAGGGATTCCAGGCAGTTAAAGGGGCGGCAGGGACAACAAAACAAACAGAAGGCGAGGAGAGCCCGGTATCCACAGCTTTACAATCTGTGTTGGAAGATTTTTTACCTCCAAAGACCAGGTACTTGTAAAATGCGCTGGGGCGCACTTAGGTGTGCGTGGTTGTACTTAATTTTTTTAAAGTCCGCAGCTGCTGGGAAAACAATTTTAAGCTCCGCATCTGGGAGCCATTTGCCTCGGATTTTAGGGGTTGTGTAAAAGCAGCCTGTGCAAACAAAAGCATCAGTAAAAGGAAGGGACAAAACAGAACACAAGGGCTATGGCTCTTTCGTTCCTGTTGGTGAGTAAAAAGGTTCAGAGGTCAGCCTTCCTTGAGCGAAGTCATGCTGACCCATAGTCTTCAGAAGGAGCTTGTTTGCCATGATGCAATCCTATACCAACCAAGGAATATGTGAATGATATCATAATTTTTTCCATGCAAACATTTTCAAGCTGGAAACAAAGCCATGTAAAAGTCGGGAAGAAACAAGTGTTTACACCAGAATTTTACTTCTCGTATCCAGATGATCTGGTGAGAAATGAAGTAATGGAAATGCAATCTCGTTCTGTTGTCCTACTGTTCAACACTAAATATACACTTAGCCTTTAAAATCTGTTCAGTTTCAGTTTTTGTCCACTTCAAGTCCAGTTTTCACAGTAGTATTGAATAGGATAGCAAAATATTAGTGTTTGTGGTGGGCCAACATGTATGTCTGTGTGTTGACACTGCACTGAGAAGGGAAGCAGCGGGTGACGAGCTTATTTGTTTTATTTATTTAAAGTATTTCCCCACACCATTCTGTTTTAAAAATGATCTAAGGTAAAACATATGATTTAAAGCCAAAAATAGTCAGTATACAAATAAAAAAAATTATCAAGCAAATGCCACACTGAAAAGACAGTAAACAAAAGCAACACCTAAAATGTCTGGGAGCTGAGTCATGGCAACTGGATTTCTTTTCTTGTGGGATCCATTTGCCATGACTCAACTCTCAGATAAACTCACCTGAGTGACTAAGAATCTTGACAAAAACACTCAAATTGTATTCAAAGCAGTAAGACAACAGTAACCATTAAAAAACCCCAGTCAAACATCCAGTCACCAGGAGAAAGTTTGCCTGAAAAGAGATATAGTTGCCTGCTTATAGAAGAACAGCAAACATGAGGCCAGACGGCCTCCTGTGGGGGAAGGTCCCAGAGTCTGGGCGAAGCAACAAAGAAGGCCTTCTCCTGTGTCTCCACCAAACACAGTTGGGGTTTAGAGGAAGGCCTCTTCTGATGTTCTTAATGGCTTGGCAGACTCATAAAGGGAATTCATTTTGGTTGACTAGAACACAACTAATCTCACATCTTATGTGAGTGATTATTCAGAAAATGTATTAAGATCTCAAGTAAACTTGCCTTCTGTGATCATTTTACTTCATGAAACCTAAAAATGAATACTGCCTCATATTCTTCATTATTTTGGATTAAGCAGATTCCAGTATTGCACAGATATCCGGTCACATAGTATGGTTTCCATATTTCATGTAGCCCTCATCTGTTCCAAAGGTTCCCAAACTTTCTGGAGCAGATTTTAAGTTCATAGGGAAGGAGAATCACCCCTTTCCCATTCCATGGACCGAAACAAACCCATTCTGGAAGAAACATCTTACGAGGAATGGCTTAGGGAGCTGGGAATGTTTAGCCTTTCAAAAAGAAGGCTGGGAGGGGATATGATAACTATGTTTAAATATTTGAAATGATGTCACATTGAAGAGGGAACAAGCTTGTTTTCCATGGCTTCAGAGACTAGGACTCACAGCAATGGTTTTAAACTACAGGAAAAGAGATTCCATTTGAACATTGGGAATAACTTAATGACTTTAAGAGCTATTCAGCAGTGAAATATGCTGCCATGGAAGGTGGTGAAGCCTCCTTCTTTGGAGGTTTTTAAGCAGAGGCTGGATGGCCATCTGTCGGAAATATTGTGATGGGGGTTCCTGCATGGGTTGGACTGGATGGCCCTTGAGGTCTCTTCCAACTCTATGATTATTTTATGAGAAGATGCAGTTGGACATGACTATTATGGATGAATTGTTTCTTGAGACAGTTGCTCCCAAATGTTCATCCCCATATGGGGTTGACCCTCAGTTCCAAGAAGCTGCAGCCACCATGACCATTCTGGCAGTCCAAGTCTAAAGCAATTGGAAGGCTAAAGTTTGAGGGGGAAAACTTTTCTAAGAAATGTCATTAAAATTAAAACGGTGATTCCATTTGCATGGCCGGGAATACAGACCTGCTACCTCATAGAATCATAGAATAGAATCATAAAATCATAGAGATGGAAGAGACCTCAAGGGCCATCCAGTCCAACCCCCTGCCATGCAGGAACCCCATCACAATATTTTCGATAGATGGCCATCCAGCCTCTGCTTAAAAACCTCCAAAGAAGGAGACTCCACCACCCTTTGTGGCAGCATATTGCACTGCCGAACAGTTCTAACTGTCATGAAGTTCTTCCTAATGTTCAAATGGAATCTCTTTTCCTGTAGTTTGAAACCATTGCCCCGAGTCCTAGTCTCTGAAGCCAAAATTCTCCAGATACCATGCTGGCAAAGGTACTATCCCAGTTTGCAAAACACAATTCCAGAAGACAAAAATTGGGAACAAGAAGGAAGATATGACACTTTTCAGTGCTAAGAACTGGCCAAGTCCAAACTTCTGCTGATGGCTGTTTCCTCCGAGCTCTAAGCTCTGGTTCATTTCCCCAGATGCTTTATGGTCTGCTTCTTGTCTCTCCTTGTTTAGCTGCAGGTATTGCATCAGCTTCTCAGATTAAGTAATGTCCCTAAATGGTCTGCTACATAAAGTATTTATTTATTCATATCCCACCTTTGAGAATAAAGAGATGTACAATAGAGGGGATGCACACTCAAAAGGATGGGTAGAACAGAATAACACTGTCAACAACAAAATGTACGCTAAAACCACAGAGGGCAAAAGGGAAGCAATGAAATGCAACAGAGAAATACACAGAAGTCGGCCTTAAACCATTCACCAAGAACCCACGGCCTGCAGTGATGCTATAACCTTGCCATACTCTCTCTAACCTTTCTCTTGTGCCATGATAGCAAGAAAGGCCTAGTTGAGTAAGATGATGTTCAGTGCCAGCAGAGCAAAAGGCCCCACTGGCATAGCACTCTGCAATCTCACAGATGAGGAAAGAAGAAGGCATCTGGCCCATAGGTTAGCTCATAATGGGGCAAAGCTGTGCTCAGATGCTCAGTGGATGCTTGGCCAGCATGTCAGCCAGCCCTATTGTACTACAAGCCCTCTGCTTCCTTGGCTGCTGGCGTAGGAAACTGCTCGAACAAAGCTATCTGGGGTGCCTCCTTGTGAAAAAGTATAGCACTGCTCCTGTGTCATTGACTCAATGGGCCGCAAAAAGGGTCAAGTCTTCAATCCTTAGCCTCAGTGTCTGGGGTCTAAAGGCCCAGGTGCAATATTTTTCTACCTATAATACCAGGGCTTCTCCATTCTCACTGTAGTCTTCATACATCTGAAGGGTGGGAAATCCTCCATAGCAGCGCCGAATGTACCACAAGAAGAAGATCTGGAATTATTTTGTGCATGGCTGAGAGACCAGGCATGTACAAGTGGCTTTCTGCACCCAATCTGGGTAATAAAATGAGGTACAGGGTTTAGGAATAAACACTGTCATAATTTGTTAATGTGGATCTAGCAACTGTCCCTCGCACAATGGCATTTTCTTTACATCCCCTCCCTCCAGCAGGCATCTGAACTGCCTATGTCCTGTTCTGGAGAGTTTCTCTGCCCTGTTGAGCACATCCTTTGCAGCCACAGTGAACTGGCTGGCAGAAGGAAATCCATCAGTGGGCTGACTTCTTGGATCTCACCCCCAAAGGCCTGCTTAGATCACCATCACACATGACAAGGCTATTCTTATTGGTCACCCCCTGAACTAAGTTTCAAGGAGGGGACAGTCCTTCATGAACTGATCTGTTGAAGGAGGACCTGTAGAACGTGGATGGAAGAAAAGAGTGGCCAATTGCAGGCACTGGATCAATTGCAGGGATCGTCAGGAGAATCACGCGGTCTGGATGCACAAAATAGGCTTTTATGCTGTCTCCGTTGTTAAGTGCAGGGGCTAGGAACCGGAGCCATAGATGTGACTGAAACAAATATCAAAGGCATTACACTTTCAAATCTATTACCATTTGGGGGGCTACAAATTCTACCACTCATGAAGGGGAGAGAGTGGCTCGGAGATTCTCCCATAAAACCAAGATGGTTAGTAAATGGAGAGGGCATCATTTTCCCAGGGCAATCAGGTTAATTTGGATCACTTGAGTGCTCTTGCTTTTATGACCTGCAAGGAGCATATCACAGCTTGCATAGCACATGAGAGTACTTATGTCAATAACAATCAGAACAACACATCATTTCGGTGCAGTCACCTCTTATGATTACACAGCTCTTTCCTTGCCTTTTTTCTACTTCTGTCTCCTTGTGAATTGTAGCCTCCTTTATCAAAATGCCATGTAGTCGCTCATGACTGCGGTTTTTTTTCTCCTAACATTGCCTTGCCGGGGGGGGGAGAGAGAGAGAGAGAGAGAGAGAGAAAGAAAAAGAAAAAAAAATAAAAAGATCAAAATGAAATTTGTGGAATATGTTATTTTTAATCTAAAAAATGTCACTCGAGAGGTTGTGATCACATAAAATATGAGGTCAGTATCATCGAGGACGGAATTATGTAGGAGGCACTTTGGAAACATTGAAAATAGGGAGCTAGCCATAATTGTTGTCTGGTAATATGAGGAAGCAATTTTCTTTTGCATGGTTTTTATATCATTTAGATTTTCAAAAACGCTCTTCTAGATAGTACCTTCCACCTCAAATAATTGAGGAACATTTGTATTTTAAATGCAGTAAAACAATTTCCTGAATTCTGCAATTATACTGTATGTGCATTATCTTCTCCCATATATGGAACAGCATCTAATCCATCATCTTTTGCCGTTGCTAGTACAGATTGATCTGGTCCTGTAGGAAGATTCAAGCCTATGGTTGCAATCGAGGGAACAACAACGTTATAGCCGAACTTGGTAAGTAAACCTAAAGGAGGTATTTTCAGTTTGTATAGGTTGGGGAAAAATAACTTCCTGATAGAGAGTTGGAGGGTGATTGGGATAGAGACTGGACTTGTTAGAGCCCGTATGAGTTCTCAGGCAGTGTCAAATCAGCTTGTACTCCACTCAGACAGTCGCTTCTGCCCTTCCAGCAGCAGACCTGAGCTCTGAACATCTTTGCTCAGCTTTTCCGTATGTACAGCAGTAGATTGTTTTAAAAGGCCAAGTGGAGGCCACCCGTCTTTACCACCATCCACACCATCTTGCCCAGTGAATGTAACACAATTTCAGTCTGAGGTGGGCACAGCGCTTAATCGTTGTAAGGGCCACCACAACCTCCCTAAATCCATGTCTGGGCTGGCTCATAAAAGCCCCAGCACCACCACCAGGCCAATAACAACAGAATGGGCCACAGCTATTATTAATGGGTCTCTCCTGAAGGGCAGGATTCCCAGGGCCCTTGAAGAGATTGTCATTAGGCCTCGGGGGGGGGGGGGGAGGGAATAACGGTGGTGGATGATATTAACAGGTATAAGCTCATCACCAAAGTTCCTTTTTTTGAGCAAGTGAATTGAGAGGGTAGTGGCCGATTACCTTCAGGCACTTCTGAATGGCTGCCTCCGAGGAGGTCTGCCTGTCTCACTCATTCCTCCGTGGAGATCCTTGACCCTGAAACAGTTCGGAAAGAAAAGACCAAAAGCCAGGTCTTCCTCTCCTTTGAAACAGCCTTCTGCCTGAAATAGAGTAGCATTGTAGCTAGATGGGTGGTATAAAAATCCAATACATACATACATACATACATACATACATACAT
>JAHTLZ010000016.1:64739062-64782580 GCA_023846285.1 Phrynocephalus versicolor
GGGCTGCCAGAGCTTTTTATGCCCTCTGTGGCTGCCAGACCTGCCCAGTCTGCAACCTGGGCATGCTATTGGTTGAAGTTGTCCAAGAATTTACATAATCCCATCACATGGCTTGCCTCCATTTTGTGGCTGGCGACATCCATGTTGTCATCCTTAAAGGGAAAAGAAAAAATACATCACAATGGGAGAAAGACAAAAACAAACGTTTTAAGGACCCCAACCCCCTGGTAGGTAACAATTTCAAATAATTATTCCTGCATTTTTATGGATGTCCAGGGAGTTTTTTAACATTTAAAACATCTCATTTCATTGCATGTTGCCATTAATGAAAAACGAAACGTAACGAACCTAATTTTCATGGTTCTGTTCAGTTCGTTCCAATTTCATCACAATGTTAATTATTTGTTTTGTTACGTAATGAAACGAATACCGGATAATGGAAATAAAAAAAGTTCATTTCGTGCCCATCTCTACTCTTTAGGTAGGCTTTCCCAGATCTTGTAACACCAGTACAATACAGTGGTTGTTCAGTTCCACCACCTTGCTTTCAAATTATGCTAATTATTTTTGTTAATTTTGTGTTTTTATGTAGTGCTTCTGTCCAAGGATGTAATTCGAGTTGAGTTTATTTTGTACATTATTGTTTGTTGTTCCAGTTGATATTTTTTGCACGTGATGTAAACTACCCAGAGTGACTTTTGTTGCCAGAGGGGTGGTACAAACAAGCAAGGGTGTTACTTCATGTTTTGTGCCTTTTCCCTAGGAAGGTGTTTCCTCCTCTTCCTCTCACCCACCCCTCCTGCTTGAAAAACAAGGCCACAAAAGAGCTTTAAAAATGGATTTTTCTTTTCCATGTCTTTTTCTGCTCCCCCTCCCCCTCCCCCATTCCCTTTACAAGGGATGGAGATGCTGCGCTGACATGCTGTTGACATAATGAGTCCCATTAGCTTGCGATTCAGCCTGCTTTTTGACCAGCTCTCTTTTAATGACTATACTTTCCTTGGCTGCAAAGTTTTGGGAATAGAGGAAGGGGGGAACCTTACCTGATCACTCCGCTGGATTTTAATACATGTTTACATCCCGCTAACTCGTTTTATCCTTCGCAGAACAGCACCACCTTTCAATTAACGTTACTGTTAAGCTCCAGAGGAACAGCTGATGAGCACACGTGGGCCTGTAGACACAGAAGCCGTTGCCAAATGCCACTTCTGTGGCTTGATTTTATTTTGCAACCTACAAATGAAACGCTTTCTTCGGGGGCTGAAACCATATGTGGCGTTTTAATGCGTTCTCCACCCCCCTGAATCTCCAAGTTAACTGAAAAGCAAGAATTAACCTCAATGACAGCGCGACTAGCTGGGAGTCTATTTTGGCCTGTTCTTTCAGTAAAAAAGAGCAACCTAGATGAGAATTTTGTGCTTCACTGGATATTGAAAGATGAGGCAATAAACTGCTAAACTTGAGTAATCACACATTCCCAGAGGAATGCTTCAAATGGGCTTGGTCAAAAACCTTGAAATTCTACCCTTCTGCACACTGCCTGAGCTTTAACATTTGATGAGATTCATTATAGTGGGGGGACTGAATACAAGTGTCTTCTGATTACAGACCTTCCATTAAAAGTTCCCACCAGTGTGCCTTTCCATAGAAGAGCTTCAATGGGATTAAAATCTCAATTCACCCCAGTCAATTCTCCAGTAACACGATTTCATTAGAGGCAGGCAGGGAGGAAAATGGACTCGAAAGCGCTGAAACAGCTGGCGTATAAATTATAAAGTGTACTTTCAACTAAGTGAACACACCTTCCGCTCAGCCACATTACTAATTAATGTGTAGGGGTAGCCGATTTTATGTAAATTGTATTCTTCCTCTCCTCCTGTGCTTTGGTTAACAACAGGTTTTTTGGGGGGAAATCTTGGAGAAAAGGGAGATTATGCAAAGCTATCATCATATGAAAATAACATATTAACATACCGCCTGTGAACTGTGTCCAATCAGTTCCTTTTCACTGGTGTGTGTACAAAACAATTAAAATCAAATTTATATTGCACTTCTTTAATATATTCTGGTATTAATATAATCAACAAACAAGTGTTAAAGAGTCTTACAGGCCTATTCTGCTTTAAGATGATATGTTTGTTCTGGGGAGGTTTAGCGAATATTTTCATTTTCAGGGGCACTTTGGGGAAAAAAAACAGGCTCTCCACCATATTAAAATAATTCATCAGCTATAGCTGCTAAATGTGTTTGTATGTTGTCACTTTTCAGCAGAACCCTATTATTATTTATTTTATTTTTATTTTTTTAATTGCATCACCGTAATGTCCAGCTTCTGTCCATGTGACCCAAAGCACATTGGGTTTTAATTATGGAATGTTGCTGAGTGTTCTGCTAAATGATTTCATTGAATTATCCAGATAACCCTCAGGCTGGTTGTAGTAACAGCTGTTATAATGTCAACCAGGCCTATGCAAACGTAACAAGGACCCCTGTTTTGAAATCAAGCCAAATCTGAAGGTTTCACTAAGAGAGGCAGGGATTTTAGCACTGGCTAGATGTTTTTTAGGGAAATCTGTGTGTTTACTATGTTTTTGTTTGACTAGACCAGCCTATGTCGGCTGTGTTGTTGTCACTTTCCGATGATACAAATGCGTGTTTTCTGTGACCCTCATGCACAGAATTGAGATATTTATTGTAGAATTAAGTTTTCTGTTTACCTTTCTTAGTACAGTTGTCACTGTCTTTATGCTCATTCCAACCCTAGCCCTACTAGGGATAAAGAATTTCACTTGGAAACTGTAGTTTCTCTGGCATTCATGTGAAAATTAGATTTTCTGTCTTTGTCCCTTTTGTAAAATCTACTTACAATTTCATATCACTTGGTTTGCTCATAAATCTGCACATTGGGTTTTTTAAAAAAAAAAAAACTTCCCAAATTACAATTTAAATAATTATTTAAACAGATTGTCTTTCCCAGGGTTGGAATGGCTTCCCTCAGTGGAACAAGAAGGAACCACTCACCCTATCTTCATATATTATCAGATTTTTTTAAAAAATGCAATGGAAATCAACCTGGAAAAAAGGGAAACGATGCACAGTAGGCAAGTAGAGATGGGCACAGAGCATTAAATTACTACTCTGTCGACAGGACACTAACTGCGCATCAAACACCACGTGACTGCCTGGAAAAAAACTATGCATCATATTAAGATGTGCAGAAAACTTTATTGAGACCGCAGCCTTGGTTAGCTCAGAGGGTATTTTTACTCCAGATTTTTTAAGATACAGAGGGCTGGTGAACGGCAGAAGCAAGCAAAGACTTATTACATGATCAAAAGTTTGTTTTTAAAGTACAGTAAGTTTCCTCGAGTGCTGATTTTCACAGAAAGGTGGGGTGAAATTTTAATAAAATAAGCACTAAAGATTGCCCTTTAAAAATATGTACCTAAATGTGCATTATGATCACTTCATAGAGCAACAATAATTGGAGAGCTCATTTTACATGGGACATTTGGAAGAAGTATTTCTCAAACATCCCCAATTCCTGAAGCTTTCTTCCTCCAAAGTGTAGCTGTTATATTAAAAATGTTGCTTTGTTTTTTTTTTTTATGTGAGAGTGAATTGCTACACTTTCCAGGTGCTTCAGCTCATTTGTGTCTCCTGGCATATAAGCACTGGATGTAACACTAATGTATCAAGATCGTTTTGGGTGTGGGTGTGTTTCACTGATGCGCAGAGTGCATTCACACCAAGGCAAAACATTGCAGAAAAGGACTTGGGTACATGATACAGATTGTGTTTTTGCACTGCTTTATCAAAATGTGGGTGTGAATTGGTAACACAGAGTATGGAAATGCAAATGAGCAGGAGAAACTACATCAAAGCTGCATATGCTCTGCTCCAATTTCAGAAGTGAGTTTTCAGAATTATCTTAGTTAAACTAGAAAGAAGTGGATATAAGACCAATACAAATAATAGGAACAATGAGAGAAAAGAATGGCAGTTACCTGGAGTATCTCCTTTTCAAAGATGTGGCTAAGAAAACCCCTTCCATCCACTGATCAGCGGTAATATCATGTTTACACACTCAAAGTGCCAGTTGTGATGTCAGAGAATTTCCACAAACTAAATCATAGCCCCCCTACTCCTGTGCCCAGTGTCTCATCAACCAAATGTTCAACACTTCATGACTGGTGGTTCTGTGAAGTAACGATATAAGCAGCCTTTGTAGTGTGAGTTATTAAAAAACTTTGTAGTTATAGAAGTATAGAAGCTTTGATTGTGGTGCTTGATGTGTGGTTACTGTTTCATGCATACAGCAAACCTATCTTCAGTCCAAGGATTCAGCTGGAAAATGTATAAAATAGAAGCTGAAAGTTGTTGCACACAAATTAAGATTCTCCAGATTAGCACAATTCCATCATCAAAAAAATGGTGGTCTACCAGATGATTCATAATTGCAGTCCCAGGCAGAAAACTGCAATTGAAATTTTATTGTGGCTCTCATATAGTTTTTGTATAGAACACTCTATGTTTGTGAGTTTGTGCATAAAATACTTGTGTACAGAATTTAGAATCAACTTGTACCATTTTGAAACAGATAGTATTTTTTTGAACTAAGGTTTTCCAGATGGTTGAGATCCAGTTCCTCTGTGTGTGCATTTGACTCAAACTCAGTTCCTCCATCTCAGTGCTGTTGGACCGTGGGAGTTTCGTTTTGGGCCGGAAGGTTGATCAGGTAAGGCAAACTCGGGGCAGGCATTTGGTTCCTGTCCCCTATTCTGACCCCTTGGTCCACTGCCACATAGCACTCCATGAACTTGGCCTCTATGAACTTGTTCCAGTTTGTCATCATTCCCAGTCACAGGAGTGGACTGGGACTGATGACTGCGACTGATCGGTTTTGATCTGGGGGTCGGGAATTTGCGTTCCCAGCCTGTGTCATTGTCAGATCACTATTTGCTGACCTTTTCCCTATCAATCACCACCCCACCCCTCGGCCCTTCCATCTGGGCCCATCCCTGAAGGCTCCTAGAGCCTGCTAGGTTCTCGGAGGCCTTTGGGGGCTTACTAGTCATTCTGGTTGATAATCCAGTTGACTCCTTGGTGGACAAGTAGGTTGAGGGAGTAACCGGGGTTGTTGACCAAATCGCCC
This sequence comes from Phrynocephalus versicolor, assembly GCA_023846285.1. Taxonomy (NCBI): domain Eukaryota; kingdom Metazoa; phylum Chordata; class Lepidosauria; order Squamata; family Agamidae; genus Phrynocephalus; species Phrynocephalus versicolor. The sequence continues at coordinate 64,744,218 of JAHTLZ010000016.1, forward strand.
CCAAGCGCCTCATCCGATGCCGAGCCTGCTCCTCCCCATGGTTCATGGCAGAGTTGTGGGTGATGAAGCAAGAGTGGAGGAGGCTTCAGAGCAGATGGAGGAAGGGATGGACAGAAGTGAATCTGGCTGTGGTTACGGCGTTGACCAGATGCTATGTCAGAGCGATCATGGATGCTAAAAGATCTTGTGCCTCCCTGAGAATTGGTGAAACCTCAAATTGCCAGGCGGAATTGTTCTGGGTGGTTCAGGACCTCAACAATCCTGGTCCACCGGGATGTCCTCCTAGTGATTTCACTAGTGAGTCATTCACAGCTTTTAAAAAATCTAAAATAGAGGCCATCCGTTCCAACCTGGACTCCGGTTGCCCTGATCTATCCCTGAGGGTGGCTGATGCTGCACCCCCTTGGTCTCCTCGGTTTGTTGAGTTTGGGCCTGTTACAGCAGCTGAGGCCTCCAGGGTGCTGGCTTGCTGTAGACCAGAGGCTTCTCTGTACAACCCGTGCCCATCTTGGCTTATTAAGACTGCTGGAGGGAGCATGCCTGAATGGGCTTCATTGATTGTCACTGCCTCCTTCAGGGATGGGATTTTCCCTTGTCAGCTGAAGGAAATGTCAGAAAATGTTTCATTGTTGGAAAAATGTAAAGTAATGAATATTGGGGCAAAAAATCAGCTCATGGCTCTGAGCTATCTATGACGGATCAGGAAAGAGATCTTGGTGTGTTGGTGGACAGCTCAATGAAGGTGTCTACCCAATGTGTGGCAGTGCTAAAGAAGGCCAATGCCATGCTAGGGATTATCCAAAAGGGGATTGAAAATAAAACGGCCAACGTTATAATGCCATTATACAAAACGATAGTAAGGCCACACCTGTAGTATTGTGTATAATTCTGGTCACCGCATCTCAAAAGAGACATAGTGGAACTGGAAAAGGTGCAGAAGAGAGCAACTAAATGATTACTGGGCTGGGGGACCCCCATTATGAGGAAAGGCTAAAACATTTGGGGCTCTTTAGTCTGGAAAAAAGGTGCCTGAGGGGGGATATGATTGAGATGTACAAAATAATGCAGGGCATGAGTAAAGTGGATAGAGGGAAGCTCTTCTCCCTCTCACAAAATACCAGAACTAGGGGACATCCACTCAAATTGAGGGCTTGGGGGAGTGAGAACAGTCAAAAGAAAATATTTTTTTACCCAGCGTGTTGTAGGTCTGTGGAACTCCCTGCCACAAGATGTGGTGATGGCATCTGGCCTGGATGCCTTCACAAGGGGATTGGACAGATTCCTGGAGGAAAAGTTCATCACAGGTTACAAACCACGATGGAGTTGTGTAATCTCCAGGCTTAAAACCGGGGTACTTCAAGACCAGATGCAGTGGAGTGGTATCAAGAGACAGATATCTAGTCTTGTGTGCTCCCAGACGCATCTGGTGGGCCACTGTGAGATACAGGAAGCTGGACTAGCTGGGCCTTTGTCCTGATCCAGGAACAACTACTGTGCATGCGCGCACAAGCATTAGCCATGGTGCTGCAGCCTGGCCTTTTCCTTTGTTTTGACAAAACAGGTAAAACAAGCTGCCCTGGATGACCAGTGAAAGTTCCTCTCCTTCCCTTAGAAAGGAATCCAGGGGATGGACAGGAGAAGGCAGGCAGATAGGTGGGACAGAATGGGACAAGACAGAAAGAGGGTAAGGAGAAGGGAAGAGGTCACTCCTGCTGTGCCCCCCTTGATACGCACACAATTCCTGGGTGAGCAGCAAAACCTTTCAATTTCTCAAGAAAAAGAAGTCCTGTTGACATGAGTCAATTTCCACATAAACTCACCTGGAGAATCTTCACAGACATTTAACAAAAGAGAAAAGGAAGGTGTCTGTGGCAAAGTTCCTTGAATAGGGATGGAACAGCATATTTGTCACTCCCTGTGCTTTGCTGTCTGGGGTAATGGCTTTACTTGGTCTTAAAGAACTGCTATCCTTGGTATAAAAGTACCTTCGAAAGGTACTTCTTGTCACTGCAGAATTCAATTCTTCAAAAGAAAGAAAGGAAGAAAGAAACACACAACACCCTCCAGTTTATGAATGTCCTTCAACCTGACTGGTTACATCCCTTGCAACCAAAGTTATATATAACAACTGAGGAAGTGTTCTGTACGTCTGAATGAAGCAGGCTGCAATTCAGGAAGAGGTATGACAAATGAAACTTGCTATTCTTTTAAGGCAGGGATGTTGGCAAATCTTTGGTCATGAGTCCCAAGCTCTCCAGGCACCTTTAAAAAATAGAATGCTGACTGGGAAACTCAGAATTGTAGTCGAAAACTGCATTTTCCTCGACTTCTGTTGGGTTCTGTTGAACTTCAGTGATCTCTTTCTTCACTGGCATCCATGTTCCTCCTTTTGTCCCTCCCTTTCCCCCCTTTCCACTCTCTTCCTTTCTTCTTGGCAAAGGAAAGAATCAAAATAATTTCATTTTAATTAAATCAGCAGACAGCTGAACATACAGCTGGCCCAATAACTGCTATATTGTTCAAAATAGCATGCAGAAATAAACTAGGAATAAGGTGAAAGGCCAAGTCTTTAAAAATATGCACTACACTCCAGGAATATTATTAGTAGATCCCTCAACTTCCTTTGCATAAGGCCATGTGTTAGCTTCTCTCCTAATCCAATTGCCTGTAATAGATTTTAATTTCTGCATGCATTCTATAATTATTTTCATCTCAATGTAGCTGTGAAATTGAGTGTTTTGCTTCTGCTAGTAGCTATCAGGTCATTTCTGAAAATAAATAGTGTATCTCAGAGAAGAACAGTGTTATTATTATTCAAAGGCTTCATGTTTGGGCAATTATGCAAACACTGTTCCACTGTCAGTCACTAAAACCTTTTCCAGAATACCTGGAACGCTTGAATTAATTAGACTTTGAAAACCTCCATGTGCGTATCACCGAGCAAAGGTGGTGACCCTCTTGTCCTCCTGCCCCCAACCCAAAGGAGGAGCGTGCCATGGCAACATCTCTCTCTGAACTGTTCTCTTATGCTGATGAAGCACTACCTGTCTAATTCTTCCCTACCAGAATGAACAATCATTGAAATTAAGTCCACAAAAGCTGTCCAAAGGCATTATAGAAGGGCCTTGATCTACGTTTGCCCCAGAATAAAAATGGGAATAAATCCCAATATGAAAAATACTCATCTGAAAGTCAAAAGCTGGAAGGAATGTACAAAGGCCCACCAAGGTCAAGTAAGACATCCAGCAAATCATTTCGCTGTCCTAAGTGTCCTTCTTAGTCCTTGCTGCCCTGTTCTTGTTTTGCTTGAGGCATGGGGGTGCTACCATTCTTATGACCTTGAGAACAAGACGTGGTCTTTCTTTCATTCTGCATTTCTATTAGAACAGTGGTTCTCAACCTTCCTGATGCCGCGACCCTTTAATACAGTTCCTCATGTTGTGGTGACCCCTTGTCCTGCTTGGAAGAGGCCACAAGCCCCCTTTGGCAGGCCATTGCCACAGGTGCCATAGAGAACTTCCCGTACAGGCACTCTCAGCCTCCCATGACATTGACTGACATTCCCTCCAACCTACCAGGCTGTAACTCACTCTTTCCCCGCTTTCCTCCAGGCCCAAGCCGTTTGTGCCTTTTTCTTCACTGGCTCATGGCGACCTCTGTGAAATGGTTGTTCGGCGTCCAAAGGGATCCCGACCCCCAGGTTGGGAGCCACTATATTAGAGTGTTGCCGAAATTAAAATTATGGACACATATGAAATACAGGTAAAATAAAAATAAATTAAAATATTGCTCGGTTTGACTATTTATTTATTTTTTTGTAAGTAAGGGGCCTACTTCAATAGTGTTACCACAGCCATTTGCTAGATCTTCTTTTGTATAGATTATGTACAACTACATAAGCTTAATTGCTGAAAGCCATATGAGGATTGCTAGAAGTTCGTTCTGATTTGCTGCATTGATTCAATTTCTCCACAGTCACAGAAAATCTGTCCTGTATCCAGATAACCCCATTTTACTTGATTATTCTTTAGTTTTCCTACTCCAAATCAAAGTCCCTTAAATGACTTCCAGATGGTCCAGCCAGTCTTGTCATCGGAGGAGACACTCTCGATTTGGAAAAATGTGTTGTTTTTGCTCTCCATAGGTTCAGCCTAAGCCTCCTCCAGTTTAATATTTAGAGCTTGAGGTGTGTTGAAAACTTTTCCTAGATTTTTTACATCATTGAGCTTCTTGGTGTAATTTTGGAGGGTCAATGCCAGCCAAATAAAGGACTTATTTTCATTGGGGGTATGATTTAAGCATGCAGTAATAATTCTGTATGATTTATTAACAGGCACATCTATGGTGTGTGCTGCTAATTTATACCTTGTGGTAGTAACATATTCTGCTCTTGTTAATGTTTCTGGGTTTGTACCCAGGTCTAAGCCAGCCAGTTTCCTGAGCATGTTATTTCTGGTGGCAACTCTCTGTTTGGTAAAATGAATACCATATTAGCTGAGGTGTTTTAAGAATTATATTTGCAAGGGATGGTGCAGAAACAACATTTGCTGATTATGTTGTGTTTTAAGATAGTGACTATGCTTGTTTTTTCATACATTAATTAATGTACATCTAAAACAAAAGCCGTTCTATCTTCAGGGAACCCAGCCATGTTTGTTTACAGCGATAGGGAAATAAGAAGATCTTTGCTGAATTTGACAAACGCTTCATTTCGGCAAGTGTTTCCCAACCTTAGGTCTCCAGGTGTTCCTGGACTAAAACTTCCAGAGGCCTTCACCTGCCACTGTGCTAGCCAGTATTTTTGGGAATTGTAGACCAAGAACATTTGGTGACCCAAACTTGGGAGCGATTGGCCCTAGACCAGTGTTGGCAAACCTATGGTATGGGTGCCAAAGGTGGCACTCAGAGCCCTTTCTGTGGGCACCCGACATTACCCCTTCACAGATGCCTGTATCCAGGTTAAATTGTTGTATTGGCACTTGGCAAAAAAAAAAAATAGTGGGTTTTGAATCATAGTTTGGGCACTCAGTCTCTAAAAGGTTCACCATCACTGCCCTAGATGAAGCCTTTGTCAAATTCAGCAAAGGTCTTTTTATATACTTATTATAAAGAAACTTGTCTGTATGGATACATGACAGTTTATATCTGTCAGTTGCATGTTTGGGCAAAAAATGCCTTTTTCCAACTCAGAGTTTCTCTAAAGTACACATTTGGTTGCATTATTCCCCAATATGTGCATCTTATACATATATCTCATTAATGCAAATGTATCTGAATGCCACGTTTTGTAATGAATGAATTTGTTTTAGCCGTAAATGGCATCAAAAAAATAGAAGAAGTGAAGAATCCAAAGGATAACTACACACCAATCTGAAAATTAGTCCAGGAGGTGTGAATTAGGTTGGTTTGGGAAAAATGCAGATCAAATAGCAGACTACAGAAGTTGTGGGGAGCAGGAAAATTGGACTAGACTTGCATGGCTAGGAAGGCCCCACAGGGATAGGGTTGGGGATTAACAGGATATGGCCACTACAACCACACCACACCACACCACAGTATCTACAGCCATCTAGATGTCCTCCTCCTTTTTGCTCCCACTGACCTGTTCCCCTTTCCAAGCAGACCAGGTGTCACTGGAGCAAAGGAGTGGTATCCTTGACTCTGACTTCACACTTATACTGAGAGGACAGCTACAGTAGCAGTAGGGAGCAAGCTACTTTAGACCATATTGATTGGGATGTTCAGGCTTGCTTTGAATGATCTAATCAAATCTGACCATTCACACAGACATACCTCGTGCAGCCCATCTTTGTCTTCTTTTTTAAAGGGCAAGACAAGGGATCGCCAACAGTCAAAGCCACTGCTGAAGAGCAAGGGGAAATTATTAATTTTCCCACATTCTGAAGTGGCTCACGTATCAAGCCACTTCACAATATTGGTAGAGTCAAACTAGAAGGCTTGCTTTGGATCAATTACACGATCGCATGTTCTGGAACCCATCTAAAACCGAATAATGACCAACCAAACAAATAGAGGCCTCTGAAAGGATCCCAGAAAATAACTTGGGGGGTGTAGGGTGGTTTGCTCCTGTTGTGTCATAGCCTGGGAGGACCTAGTAGAATGGGTAGATAACTTGGGGGGGGGGGACTTTAACAGGTAACACGGTCCCAAACCATGAACTTCCAACCTCTACCTAATTCACTGAGCTATCTAGCCTCAGTCATGATACATCCCCTTAGAATAAGACTCTATAGCAGGGATGGCGAACCTATGGCATGCATGCCAAAGGTGGCATGCGGAGAGCTTTTGCCTGGCATGCAACATGCTCCCTGCCCCCCACTTCCCCCTCCGTTGGAACAGCCATGAGCAATTTGTGGAGGGGGAAGTAGGGGGGTGGGCAGGAAGCATGTTGTGTGCCAGGCTAACCCTGCTGCCGCCCGTCCCATCGCCATCGCCCCCACCCCCTGCTGCTGCCGACCCTGCCTCTTCCGGTCCCTGCCTCCACCACCATCACCGCTTCCATCCATGGCCCCCCACCGCCGATGACCCTGACCTCGCTGCCCCGTCGCCCTGCTGCCTTCACCAAGACCCCCACTGTCACCGACCCCCCGCCACCCTGCTGCCTTCACCCCGCCCCCCACTGCCACTGATCCTGCCCCCCGCTGCTGCCATTGCTGCCCTGCTGCCTTTCCTCATGCCCCCCAACACTGCCACCGATCCTGACCCGCCCCCCACCGCCACTGCCGCCATCGCCCTGCTGCCTTTACCCCTGCCCCCCAACACTGCCACCAATCCCACCCCCAGCCACCGCCGCCCTGCTGCCTTCAACCCCCCATTGCCACTAATCCGACCCCACCCCGCCCCTGCCACCGCTCCACCGCTGTCGTCCCCATCACCGAGTTTGGGCACTCGGTGTCAAAAAGGTTCACCGTCCCTGCTCTATAGCTTACTCAATAAGGAGAAATATCGATTTATTTTTATCTTCTGCTTCCAGTTATTTAACCACCTTCTCCTCCTCCCATTACTGCTGTGCTAACTCAGGAACTTTTGGGAAGGGATTTGTTGAAAGCTTTTTTGATGTCCATGTGAATAATGGCTAATTGATTGTCTCTTTCTGTTTGTTGATGGTGATCACAGTGCTGGTAATTATACATTAGGAGAGAATAATTTTTGCTCACATTCACTGGCATAAGAGAAACGGCATGAATCTTAGTGCCAAATTGCCTATTGTAGAGATCATTGTATCTCTTCTGTATCTGCTCCAAGTCACAAAGAACACACAACACAATGAAAAATATAAGCAGCAATTAGTTAACTAGTGGCAATTTGCTGCTGAGATTCACACAATTTCACTAATGCTGGCATGAATGAGCAATAATATTCTGGTCATTGTGTTTATATGTCATCTACGGGAGAGTCTTTTAAGTTATATTAGTAATATGCTTGATTTACTCCTGTGTTTTGAGTGTTTCCCTAAGGCTGTCCATGTTAGACATTAAACAATATCTATTCCTGGGCCAATATGTGGGCTCTAAACCAAGCATTAACTCATTTATGAGTGGCTGGGTGGATACTTAACAGAAAACAGTGGGGGTAGGAGGAAATAAAATTTGGGGTTTTACTTAAAAGCCTGTGTGTACCTGACTACACACAGCTGATCTTGAAAGGCAGATTTCTTCTAAGCATTTGGATTACTCTGTGCCTGAAGTAATAGAAAAATAGGGAACTTGTTTTAAAAACAGCCATGGTGATTGCTTTGTGTTTGGATGAGAAGTGATTAATTGAGGGGGGGAAATCAGGTTTTTTTTCTTGTGTGGTGTCTCTGTGTGAATGTGAGTATCCCATTACATAGTAATACTAGGCTATTTTGAACTGTGGATACAGAAGCAAAATAGCTCACATTCATAAACTGTAGGGTTTAGGTTAGGTTAGGTTAGGTTAGATTTTGGAAGGGTTTAATTGGAATTCTAATATGAAAGGGTAGTGTCTGTCTTTTCAAACATTTTCAGAAGCCAAACAGGCTCATTATGGTAGAAATTCATTCAAATGTGGGAAATATATATGAAAGTGGATATATAGGGAATTTTAAAAAAACAAGATCAGTTCAAACAGGTGCTCTGTTTATAATAGCTTTCGACAGAAACCAGTTCAGGCTACTGATTGCCAACGTTCTATGAGATCATGGCACTTGAAGAAGAAGGTCAATTCAGTGTTCTTTCAGATGTCACTTTCTGGAATCTGCTGCAGTGTGGTTCATCTTTATACAGACTAAGGACTCATCCCTCTCACAGGATCACGTGGGAGAGCACAGAGTTTAGTCTCACTGATCATCACAAAAGCAGATCTATTCTGATCGCCCTATTTTATTAGAGTACCAATCTATTTGCTTTCCTCCAAAATTTTTCCTCTGGGACTTTAGAAGTGGAATATTTGAATGCTTGTTGAACATTTGATCCAAAGTTCTTTCATTCTGACATTTGCCGTCATCTGCTGGCATTTGGTATTTCATAGCATTTGAGAGTTAACATATAATAGTATTCAATATTTGACAGTTTGGCTTTTGACAACTTTTAATAGTTCATTTGCGACATCTGCTAAAATCCGCACAATGAACAGTTTAGAGAACAGTGCCTGAATTTTAGATTTTGAGATGAAATGTCACATTCAAAATTTGAATAATGAAATTGGCAACTTTATAAACTTGAATATCCATGAATATTCATTGTGGTTCTAATTCTGAGTGGTGGCCTGGAATGGACCATGACAGGTCTATGATAATTAAGAAGGGTAATACTATTCTGTGGAAAAATTCTTCCTAGATTTGTTGTAATTGTTTCTGTAACTGTCTCAGGCTTAAGGTTCCAGCCTTGGTCCTTTGTGTTTCAGCAGGTACCCAGGTGCCAGAAAGCAGCTATGCTAACGTAACATCACCACAGTTACAGTTTTTATAGATGTAGTTTTAGGATTATGTGCAATAACAGAAACAGACCAAACAATTCTAATGGGGGGTCATTAATAGCATTAATAATATAATATTCATAAAATATACCAAGAAAATCTGGCCACAAATTTCATAATCTCCTGTCTCAATATACGAATGCTAGGTGTGTGGGAAACAAAAAAGAACAACTGGAAATCTTAGTGCAGGAGGGTAAATATGACTTAATATTTATTTATTTATTTCATTTGAAATAAATACTGCTCTATTTGGTCCAGATCCTGGGTGGATTACAAATTTACACTTTTGTGGCGTTTTGTGTTTGTTATTCAGGCCCTGGGGCCTGGGCCCCACTTCGTTTCCGTTTCTTTGTTTTTCGGGTGTGGCAAGCTGCGGTTGCCTGGAGCCTTCCCAGGGCTGGGTGCCACTGGTGCCGGCGCCATGCAGGCTGGGAGAGCGTTACCATGGCCGCAGGGAGCCCTTCTGGGGCTGCACGCCGCCGGAGCCGGTGGCAAGCCTGCCAGCAGGAGAGCAATCCTGTGGCCACGGGGAGTCCTCCCAGAGCCGAGTTCTGCTCCAGTCATCACCCCCAACAGGCCGCCAACCCCGGAGCACCACGAAGCAACACCCTCCCTTGGGCCCCCTCCCCAAGGACTGATCTGCTGCGCCATCCACCACCCCCGTCAGGTCGCTACCCCCGGAGCCCCGCACAGCACTGCCCTAACTGGGGCCCTTCTCCCTGGGAACCACTCCGCCACAGGAGCCACCACCCCAGCAGACCGCCACCCCGCAACCCTACCGGCCTAGACCCGGGAAACCTGTTTGTGTGTGGGGGGGTGCCGCTGCATTCTCCCCATGCTCGGCAAAGTCTTATGTCATCAGCTCCGGCAGGGAGGGGGCAAAGAGGCTCCGCCAGCCCCAGCCCCCTCTTACTGCCCTCCGCTTGTTGAATGACAGCCCAGCGGGCTGTCATTCACCAATTGGAGATGGCTGGAAAGGGGGCTGGGATCCCGCCTCCGTGCGCAGAGACTGGATCCCAGCCCCCTCTCGCCACCCTCCGCTGCTCCATTATTCATCGCGCGAGCGGCACGATGGCAATAATGGAAACGAACAGAACCGAAGAAAATTTTCTTGGTTCTGTTCAGTTCAAGCCTGCCCCATCACAACGGTCATTATTTGTACCGTTGCGTAACGGAACGAATAACGGAGAACGGTAACGAAAAAATGGTTGTTTCGTGCCCATCTCTAGTACAATATATGGTATACAGGAGAATAATAAACATAATAGGAATAACTGAAAGTTATTTGGTACTGGTTAGGCTTAATCTTGAGTACTGTGTAGAGTTCTGGACACTACAAAGCAAAGAAAAGTGTTCTGCTTATATACCGTCCCATAGTGCTTAAAGCACTCTCTGGGTGGTTTACAATTTAATTATGCAGGCTACACATTGCCCCCCCTCCAGCAAGCTGCGTACTCATTTTACTAACCTCGGAAGAATGGAAGGCTAAGTCAACCATAAGCCGGCTACCTGGGATTGAACCCCTGGTTGTGAGCACAGTTTTAGCTGCAGTGGAGGCATTTAACCACTGTGCCACAAGGCTAGTCAACACTTCAATAAGGACACTTCTTGAACACTTCTTGAAGGGCACTTCAAGAAGGACACTGACACATTGGAACAAGTTCAGAGGAGGACCACAAGGCTGATTAGAAGGGCTGGAAACCAAGTCTTATGAGGAAAGGCTGAAAGAACTGGGTATGTGAAGCCTAAAGAAAAGGAGACTGAGGGGAGGTACGATAGCATTTTTCAAATACTTGAAACACTGTCGTACATTCAACAATGGGCTGAAGTTACAGGAAGTCCGGTTTTGGGGGAATATCATGAAAATCCTCCGGTAAGAGCAGTATGGCAATGAAACCAATGACCTTGAGAGATGGTGAGTGCTCCAACACTGGAGGCATGGAAGAGAAGTTTAGACAATCACCTAGAGCAGATATCCTATGATTGGTATTCGTGCCTTGAGCAGGGGTTTGGACTCAATGCCTTGGAGGCCCCTTCCAACGTCATATTCTATTATTCTAATTCTGTTGTCTCATTTGAATAGAAAAGAGCTGAGAACACATTGAACGTGTAAAAATGGATGGACCCTCATTCACTTTGTTATGGGTTTTTCCAGTTATTGCACCATGACAATGAATGTACTGTATATAATTAAATGTATCAGTTTTGTACTAGACACGATATTGCATGTTTTTGCCTATAATTTACTGTTGGGATGCTTGGCTATGAAATGGAACACAGGAAAGAGGCTCAGACTTTGGATTCTATGGTTCATCACAGTGACCACAAGTATTGTCTTTCCTGTCTCACATCACACACAGAAGCAAGAACAGAGGCTCTCTTGCATGTGGATATTAAAGAGACAGTGGCATTTAACAAGCAAGAGGAAACCATCAGAGTAGTTGGCCCATGTTCTTCAAACTGTTTAATTTAATCTCACTGGAAACAACTGTAGGAGAAGAGGAAAACTTAATATGAGATGGATTGTCTCAATAAAGGAAGCCATGGCCGTGAGTTTGCAAGAGATAAGCAAGGGTGCTAAGGACATGCCAGAGGTCATTAGTTCATAGGGCCACCGTAAGTCAAAAATCACTTGATGGGCACACAGCAGCACAAGCATGCTCCAGTGCCACACACTAGACATGAGCACGACTTGGCGAAATTCTCGTTTCTGTTTCCATTCCTCGTTTCCATTACGTAACGGAAACGGTAACGACAATTACTCTGCTCCAACTCGAACCCGAACCGATAAAAGAAAAATTGGGTCTGATTTGTCGTTGTCATTCATGGCATCGCGGCGATCGCGCGATGCCAAGCGGCACAGAAAAAAAGTTTTAACAATAAAAAAATACCAAATCCCGGCCAAAAAAGCAGGCAGAAATATGCCTGCCTGAGCGCACCTACCAGAGGGGTGGTTTCGGGGGGGGGTCCCCGGCCTTCCCCCCTCTCCTGTCCTGGGCTGCTGGTACCAGGCGGGGGGGCATCCTCGTCGTCTCCATTTGCCATGTGGTGCGGGTGGATCCAAAATGGCGACTGCAATATTTATTTTTAAATCATGGTCCAAAAATCCACCAAAGCACCACAGAAACATGCGAAAATTAGGTATTTTAACTGCCTGAATTTTTACAGTAGCAGCAGTGGGTTTTTCATAGCAATAAAACGTCATATTGATTTTATTTTATTTTATTTTATTTTTATTTTTTTACACCTGCGCAGTGCGCAATGATGGGCTGGCCATGGGATGGGACCATGCAATTTTTTGGAGCCATTCCACCAATCGCATGGCCAGGTTTTGCTGAGACTTCTGGATGTGCCAGTCAGGCATAAAAAGCCCACTAACCCTAGCCCGAACCCGAACCTGAACCCGAACCCGAACCCTAACCCATACGCCAGTACACTGTCCTTCTTAGTGGGTCAGAGGCACCCAGAGGTGCAGCCCACTAACCCACCCTAACTTTAATGGTAACCCTAACCCTAGCCCTTGCCCTAACCCCAAGCCGAACCCTAAGCCAGATCTGTACTACGCATTACGCAAGTATACTTCCCTTCTTAGTGAGTCACAGGCCAGAGAGGGATCCCTCTCTCACCTCGCTCACCTGCCGTAAGCCGGCTGTAACCTGTACGCAAGTACGCCAGTACGCTGTCCTTCTTAGTGAGTCAGACAGAGGCACCCAGAAGAGAGGTGCCTCTGCCACTTTGGTACGCGATGGCTCTGCGTTACCCTTCCTAGCGGGCCAGAGGAGGCACCCACCCCAGAGAGGTGCCTCCAGGAGCCCACTAACCCAACCCCCCAAACCAGTACAAATGACAGATGACAAACGAAACGACAAATTTTTGAAAAATTTCACGACAAACGGAAACGTGCCGAAACGGGCCGGCTCCAACACATGACAACTCGAAACCTCATTTTTCCTGGTCATGCCCATCTCTACCACACACCAAAATAAAATCAAAAATTAAAAACTTCCATCACCCCCCCCCCCAAAAAAACCCCACCATTAATTCACTTTGAGTTTTGTAACAAATGTGTGTTGCTTAAACAAAAAGAAGGTGGGGGTAGGGCAGGGCTACCCTTTGCTTTCCAGAACCATAACACTTCCTTAAATCATGATTTTCCAAATTCTAAAGCAAAAATAGATTTTTCCACTGCTGCCTGATTCCTACCCCACCTTAGAGCAATGGAGGAAGGCCTTTCCCATCCTGATATCAAAGATGTCAGAATGGCAGTGAATTCTGTGGAGGTGGGGGGGGGGAGAGAGAACATGGCTTTGTTAGCACGGAGGCAAACTGGTCAGAGCTTGTCACTCCTGGCCTGTCTCTTCCATGCACCATGTAAATGTGAAAAGCACTCCGGTGGTTTCCATGGCAAAAGCCCAGCAGACCAGCACTTGCTAAAGACTTCACCAGTAGAGGCCTAGAAACCATCATGGGCTATCATCGTAAGGACATCTCATGGACTTTGGCAGGTGAAGCCTTACTAGAGTGACAGAGGGAAACACATTGATGTAAAATGGATCTGACAAGTGAGGGGGGGTATAAAAATGCAGAACCATCAGATTAGAGGAAGAAGTGAGTCATCCAAAAAAGGAGAGGGAAGTTACTGAGTCCAGTATTCAACTCCTAGGAAGTCCAGTTAACTGGGAGCTCTTGTGTATAAGATCCCAATCACCTTTTCTTCTTGGCATTGAGGGAGTTAAGATGGAAGCCACAAGCATGGCAATGTGGTGTCTTAATGGAAGGCTGAGGAGGAAGTGTTTGTGACTGTAGTTCCCGAGGGAAAGAATGAGAAGACTGTGTGTAAGGGCATCAAACCTACAGTGGATTCAAGCATCTGGTCTTTTCCCCCCATAGTGAACACTAACGGTTCCTGAGGAGGATGCCATGGAGACCATTACAAATGCTGTTGTGAGGGAACTGGAAGGTACTGTACAGGGCTGCATGGGAGAACGGTCTATTAAGGGAAGGAAATTTAAAATGTGCACATTTACTGTAAATGTATGCTGGAAGAGAATTACATTATTTCTTCACTGTGCTACACAAACAGACAGGATGGCCTAGAAAAGATCCTTGTCTAAATTCATCTTCACAATATTTGATGTAAACATAGCTAAGCCAGTGTGTGTTCGAGGCTAGGCAAAGCCCAATCCTATAGAACCAACATGGCTGCAATGCTCTAACTTGGCATAGGATTGAACTGTTAGGAAGACTCCAGGCACCACAAAGGTTTGTGTTTAGCTCTCCAAAATCCAGGCACAGCACATTAGTACACATTCCCCTTGAATTGCATGGGTATGGACGGTGCATTTTTTGTTATACACATGTTTCTCCCCAATAAATAGGTATGAAAATATTTCAATCCATCCATCCATCCATTAATATTCAATAGATACTGTGTCCCTGGGCACCCTCATCCAGGAGCATGGGTTCAACACCAAAGGCATTGAAGTGGTCTACATGGCCCCAAACACATCTCTAATTCAGCCTCTTGATCAGGGGTCATATGTACTTGTAAGGCTCCTACAGGAAAGGATTGTCAACGCTATGAAAGAGAATCCCAAAAGAGAGACCTGTTCTTCCCCCTCCTCTATGCAAATCAACTGTTTATGCTTTGTACTTACATTTGGGGGGGCGGGGCGGGATAAGAGTTATGCTCAGATTCTAAACTATACAGGGTCCAATGGCCCTAACCCTAGTGCTGCTGAAAGGAAACATGTGGTAGATAATAAATCAAGTTGTTATCAAGTCATTTTCACATGCTTCATCCATATTGTTGAGCACTGTCTTCTGATTTATGGTGAACCTATAAATTAATGAACTCCAAAAGGTTCTCTTTAATGATCTGATCAAAGTCCACTACCCCCAATTCTTTGGAGGCACTGAATTTAAAAAGCAAAATGAAACATCAGACTCTGGAGAGGGAATCATGTGGCCTTCCAGAAGTTGTTGGGCTGCAACTTTTCATCACTTTGGACCCAAAATGCTAGCAGCTGAATTAGACCATGTCACAAAGGAGGAGCAGATCTTTTGTAAGGCCAGTGGCTCTTGACTGGCCATTCAAAATCCAGGCCCAAACCACACCAAAGTAATTTGCATTAGGGCAGGAGTAACTTGCAGGCAGCATATATTCTTCCGGTGAAATCCATTTCTTTCCCATCCATGGTGAGGCTCAGCCAATAGATGGTTGAAATAAAAATACAGTTAATAAAAACAAGCAAACACGGAGGGCATAGGAAAGCCTGAGGGGCACAGCATGTGATGTCCTAGGCCCCAACAATCAGAAAACCCTAGGGTTTTGACCAAGCAAGCTGCAGCTTCAGAAGACCACTGGGTACAACACAATCCTCTGGGATGAAAGACTATTGCCCTCAGAATGAATGTGATATACAAGGCCTGCCCAACATGTCAGAGGTTGCCTGCCAGGTCCGTGTTGGAGGGGATTTCCACCCCACTCATGCACCAGTGAAGTGCCTGGAAGCCCGGGCTGGCACTGAGCTTGCTCGCTTTCTCAACAGTTCCAGCAGTGTGCGTGGCAGCCGCAGAGGCAGGCCCAGTCAGGCTTGCTGGGCCCACTTGCCAGAAACACTGAACAAACCCAGCAAGCCAGCCTGGGCCCACCTCCATGGCCGTGGGCGCACCATCGGAACCACTGCTGTAGAAAATGAGCAAACCCAGCCATTGCCGCTGGAGCCACCACCACTGCCGTGATTGCCGCCACTGTTGCCAAATTCACCCCCGACGCCTATGCCATGTCCCCGCCAACAACATGACCGCCGCTGCCGCTGATGCCCCTGACATTGCCCCCACCATCCCTGCTGCTGCCACCGCCCCTCCCAACCCCACCAATGCCCCTGTCACCCCCACCGCCCCACCCCGCTGCCAACATTGCCCCCACCATCCCTGTTGAAACACCCCACCCCACCCCTGCCCTTGCCCCTGCTGCCCCCACCGCCATTACCCCACCTCCAACACCAACACAAGTTGACTGCGTGGGGCCTTCTGGAGCAGCAGGTAGGCCGCGGGCTGTTCAAAGTTGGACAGCCCTGTGATATACAATGTGAACACCTCTACCAATTTAATTTAGTAGATGCGGGAGAATTTAACTGTCGTTCCTTGGCTCTACTTTTTTTTCATATTTAGAACAGAAGAAAAGTATGGTTTAAAAAAAATAAATTAGAATGTGGAGTAGTTTCCCTTCCTATTAGAAACAGTCCTTGAAACCTCCCTTTGAAGCAGGAGAGTACGGCCCTTCCTGGGTATTCATTCACTCCTTGCTCCTGTCAGCTGTCCCTCTCCTTGCTTGCTGCGTGCTGCACCTGGAGTTCTGCTCACCCAGCAGGGTAAGGGAAGGCGGCAGGTGGCAGGTTCAAGGAACGGGCTGGCAGGAGAAGCAACGGCGGCCCTGTCTCCGGCTGTACGAGGAGACGGGACGGGTCTGCGTCTCAGACATAAACCTCAGACGTGCTCCTTTCCATTCTGAGTGGCAGCATTGCCACGGACATTCCTGGAAATCCCTTAATTCCTTATCTCTTGCCTAAATGCTACAAAATGCACAAATCTGCTTTTGGAATGAAAGAAGTGGCTGAAGGACAAGAGAGACACATCGGCCCTCTGTCGTTGCCTGATGCCCTGTGAGCTCCTGCTGAGTGGGAGCCATAGAAACACACCGACTTTGCTTTCTCACCAGCCAAGCTATTCAGCCAGAAGCTGGGCTGATTACAAACCAGGTTTTGCCAAAGACTGCTGGTACCTCCAGCAGAGACCTGCTGGAGGGTGCAGACTTAATTATAATGCATCTCCCCCACTGTTGCAGAACGCTAATCCTGACTCACTAGAGTCCAACAATCTTTGTTTGGTTGTGGAAATTATTTTTGGATTTTATTAATTAAAAAAAAACACAAAGGGAGAGAGGCAGAAGAAAAGATTGCTCTGGTTTGGAAGATGAGGAAATGAAATTTGGGTGTTCTGTGGAAACCACCTTTCAACAAACCAGAAAGAGAAAAGGAAAACACAATCTACTGTATTATGCATTCACCATTTCTGTTATGCCAACTGACCATTGGCTGTGTCTTCAAGCTACATTCCAGAGGTATTTGTGCAGTTTTTGTTGCAACCAAGGTGCCCTCTAACTTTCTTCCTTACTGTGTTCGGTATGTATGAGAAGATTCTCAGTCATCTAGGTAAGGTTATCTGAAAGTTGAGTCATGGCAACTGGACTTCTTTTCTTGTAAGATGAAAAAAATTGCTACTCATCCAAGCAGCTTCATCAGTTGGAGGACTGTTAGTGGTGAGGCCTCCAATTTATAGTTCACCTTGATTTCACACCACTCTGTTCTGTGTAAGGGTTACTGCACTGGGGTATTTCTTGTGCATGCGTAACTCCTCCCTGTGAATGGATTCTGTTGTAACCAGAAAAAAACTGTTGCAGAAGGTGCACAGGGGAGGAAAAGCACTCACAGAGAGAACAGATGTCAGAGTGTGCACATGGGCCTGCACTTTAGAGGGAACCTTGGTTGGAACTAAACACAAAGGCATTCATTAATACCACACTTTATTTACCAGGGATGCTGGCTAGTCTTTGGGTCCAAGTCCCAAACCTAAGTCTGAGTCTTTGGGCCTTTTTACATGACCCCTAAACTCCAACGCAAATGGCTCCCAGCTCCAGAGCTTAAAATTGTTTACCCACCAGCTCCGGAGTTTACTGAAAATTAAGTGCGGCCATGCCCACCTAAGCGCGTCCCAGCGCACTTTTCTTGTACCTGCTCTCCAAGGGTGAAAAATCTTAATGCGGATGTTCCGGGCTCTCCTCGCTTCTTTTTGTTGTTGTTTTTTGCCTCCCGCCCCTTTAAGAGAAGGAACCAGGAAGTCACGGGGCTCCCAGGGCTCCCAGCAGCTTCCACCGGCACCGGGGAGGTAAGTCTTTATTCTTTTTGTCCCTTTTTTTCTCCCTCCCCTCACGCAGCCAGCAGCCAGGAAGTGCAGAGGGGTGAGGATGCACGAAGAGCGACAAACCCCTAAGATCTCTGGTCCGAATTTAAGTGACCAGCGGATCTTAGGGGTCGTGTAAAAGCGCCCTTTGGTAGAAAGTCCTAAGCCCCAAACCCCAAGGCTGAATCCCTATTAAAAACGAACTGTCCCCTACCCCAAACACGGATAAAAGGGAGGGATTGATGGGCTCCAAATTACAAGTCAAATCCGAGTCATTGTAAAGAAAAAAATGAACTCTGAGTTGAGTCACTGGTGCAACTTAAACTTGACTTGACAGCAAGTCTGGTGACAAATTTCCACCCCTTTTATTATCTTACGAAGGGTTAGTCCAAGCTTATTGAAGAGCTCTAGCTAACCAAAAGCCAACCAAAATCTAAATAATACAGCATATGCTTTAGCATCAATAGATGAGAGCTTTTCTTATTTGTAGTGTACATGATGCAAAAGCTCTCTCTCTATAGAAAGATGATGGTGGTGACTTGCCACTAGATAGGAGGAGATAGACATGGGATCTCTGGACTTATTCTAAATCCTTTGTCCTCTGCTCCCCTTGCCTGTCCAACCCAATACAGACAGGGTCTATTTTAGTGCAATGAGTTTCCTATAATTCACTGTCCTGACCTATGTTTTTAGGGCTGCTACCACTAAATGTACGACTGGTTGGAAAAGGTGTGTTGGCGGAGATGAAATCATGCTTGATACCATGAGTCAATGAATGAGAATGCAACAAAGCAGCCCAGACAATGAGATAATACAAGAAAACCTACTTGACTCTATTCTGTTTTTCTCTGCAGACATATACCCACTAAGGGTGGGCATGAAACGGAAAATTGTGTTTTGTTTTCTAAAATCATACGAAATGAAACAGTAATGAACTGATTGTACCCCAAACTTCTCCAAATTGGGGGTGCTCAAAAGGAAGAGCTTGAGGAAGCACCATTGTAATTTCCATGCTGCTAGCTGCTCGGGATCACTATTTTCAAGCACATAACATTGTAATTAGATTTTTTTCCTGGGGCACCCCCTTTGAAGTAGAATAACTAGGCCCCCTGAACCCCAAATCTCTCCAAATTTGGAGGGTGTAAAGGGGAGAGTCCAAGGAAGGTTCACACCAAATCTGGTGCCTCTGGTGACCTAGGGGAGCCATATTCAAGTGAAATGAATTGGTTTGTTTTAAACAAAAACACAATTTCGTCTCATTACTAACAAAACACTGCTTCCCCATTTCATTTCATTTCATTAGCTAATGAAATGACAAAACAGCATTTCGTTTTTCATTTGGTGCCCATCCCTAATACCCACTTGTGCAAGCCTAGCTATATGCTTCTCCTTTCCCCCCCATTTCAATGATGTCTTCAAATTTCATCACTCAGAGCCATGGTGTAGAGAGGGGTTTGTCCTCTCTGGAGAGTGAAGGAGGAAACACCTTCTCTTCACATACAGTGATCCGGACCCCAAATTCCAACACCAAACCTGTAGAAAGGAAAGAAAAACAGAAAATGAAGCTGCATAGTGCTAATTAATTGTAGCCTGTGGTTTGGTTATTGGGCTCTGTCAGTTTTATCTTTCCAAATGTGTTCATAGGAACTTAAACAAGGGCAGTTTGTTTTGAAGGCCAATCCAGCACTTTGAGATCCCAATTCAAGCCAAAGTGTTCTGCCCCCCCAACTCATTCAATTTGCCCCCCCTTTCAAGTCTTCTGAAAATTCCAACTGACAGCTTCTCATAGACTTGCACTAGAAAACCAACATGGCTACTTTTGTTTTTTTTATTTTATTATATTTTATTTTATTTTACAGTGAAGTGTAATAATAATAAGCTGTAGAGTTGGAAGGGAACCTATGTAATCTTTTATGATGTAATAACATGGAGCTCATCGAAACCGAAGTTAACAGCTCCCCCTCCTTTTCTTGGACCTATAGGACAAGAATACAAGATTCCTTGCTGGTGTTGTTTTATTTTAATTTTTTTATATTTTTGTTATATTTTATTGCATTGTAAACTGCCCGGAGTTCCTCTGGAAGACGGGCAGTAAGTAAGTAAGTAAGTAAGTAAGTAAGTAAGTAAGTAAGTAAGTAAGTAAGTAAATAAATAAATAAATAAATAAATAAATAAGACTTATTACCAGCAGTTTAAATCTTTTGGGTATTTTAAATGTGATTTAAAAGTGTTTGATTATTGCTACTTTATATATATTACCCACAGTAGCTGTAGACCAGATAGATAATTATTAAACAAACAAACAAACAAACAAACCTGTAGTTCCTAACCTTGGATACCCAGAAGTTTTTGGATTAACACTCACTGAAGCTCTGTTGGCCACAATTTCTGGGAACTGTAGTCAAAGAACACTGAGGGGCCCAGGGCTGAAACCACTGTAATAGAGCTTAAAGAGGAAACAAATCTGCCAAAATTCAGGCAAGTAGCTTTACAAGTGTGCTTACTAGGCAATTTTAAGGAGTATTCTTAAATAGTCTGTGCAGTCAACTAAATGCTCATTCTTGCCCATTCATTCTTCTAGGTCAGTTGTTCTCGACCTGTGGGTCCCCAGATGTTCCTGGACTGCAACTCCCAGAAGCCTCCACCACTCGCTGTGCTGAAAGGGGTTTCTGGTAGTTGCAGTCCAGGAACATCTGGGGACCCACAGGTCAAGAACCACTGTTCTAGATGCTGCCTGGTCATTTGCCCATCACATCTGCTTCTTGAGAAGCAGGAGTAGAGTTTGTCTTTTCATCTGGTGCATAGTCCAGCTATGATGAGCAATGCTCTGCCCTGAAGGTGTTTTTGGCCAAGGCATTATGGGAAGAAGTAATCAATCAATGATTTGGCCACAAAGATACTCAGGGCCAATTGTCCACATAAGGTGGTCAGGCTATGCAGCTGGATGCCAGTGGTGGGGAGAAAAGTGGTAATTTAGATGCCAGTTTAAGAAGGCGCCAATTGTGTGCTTTTCACTTTGACCAAAAACTAGATCTAACCACTCTGTTTCATTCCAGACCTGACACGAGCTAGCCCAAATAGGGCTTATTTGGTTCTAAGTGGTTTCAGAACCAGGGAACAATTCTAGTCATTGTAAGGTCATTGAGACCTCAGTCTTGTTGTGATGTTTGCCTGCAAGAATGCCACAGAGGCCACAATGGGACTTACTTGCAAGTGAAAATGCAAAAAGTTGGGCACATTTATTTATTTATTTATTTATTTATTTATTTATTTGATAGCTGTTGTGAGTTTTTTCAGGCTTTTTGGACACATTCTGGAAGTTTTTCTTCCTGACGTTTCACCAGACTCTGTGGCTGGCATCTTCAGAGGGCAAGAAGCTCAGGGAACAAGGAGTTTCTCTCTGTGATCTATCTATCTATCTATCTATCTATCTATTGGGAAACATCTACTCTGGGCAGTTCACAACTAAGTAAAAACATCCCTCTCACTCATCCCCCAACCAAGAGGAAAGGAAAACCCCTACATCAAATGACAAAAAGAAACAAAATTATAGATTTAAACCTTATGGGTCGAAAAATCTACTTCAGGGACAGAACATTCTTAAAGGTGACTTTTAAAAGCTCTGTTTTAACAAGTGTTCTAAAAGGGACGACTATACCTTTACAGGTAGAAAATTACAGTATCAGAATTATTGCCATAGAGTAACATCTACATCCCATCCTGTATTCTCTTATAAAAACTGGAAATGTGACACCTGGACTAAAATATCTGCCATATGAAATACTGCTGTAAGATGTTCAGACCAGAATTTATTTTTTTTTATTTTTTTATAACTCTTCTTTTAAGAACGTAAGACCATAAGAAGAGCCCATACTGGATCAGGCCAAAGGCCCATCTAGTCCAGCTTCCTGTATCTCACAGCAGCCCCACCAGATGTGTTTGGGAGCGCATGAGACTAGATATCTGTCTCCTGATACCACTCTCCTGCATCTGGCCCTTGAAGTACCCTGGTTTAAAGCCTGGAGATTACACATCTCCATCATGGTTTGTAACCTGTGATGGACTTTTCCTCCAGGAATCTGTCCAATCCACATGTGAAGGCATCCAGGCCAGATGCCATCACCACATTGTGTGGCAGGGAATGGCCAGTCATCGTGCCGTTTGGGGGGTTCTGGGAGTTTTTGTGGGGGGAAAGGTCAATTTTCCAAGCTCTACTTTGACAATTTCAGACACTGGAAAATCCAGCTGTAAACGGCCTTGGGTTTTATCTAACTGGGTGCCTGGCGATGCTTTCTTGCACAGGAGCTGCTACAAGAATGGGTGACAAAGGGATAATCAAAGCTTTTTGCCAAATGTTCTTCTCGCATTATTCTATTTGCATCAGAGTACCCCCTTTCACTGGAAGGACAGATTTTGAAGCTGAGGCTCCAGTACTTTGGCCACCTCATGAGGAGAGAGGAGTCCTTGGAAAAGTCCCTGATGTTGGGAAAGATTGAAGGCAAAAGGAAAAGAGGACAGCAGAGAATGAGATGGTTGGACGGTGTCATCGATGCAACCAATATGGATTTGACCAAACTCCGGGAGGCAGTGAAAGATAGGAAAGCCTGGCGAGCTCTGGTCCATGGGGTCACGAAGAGTCAGACATGACTGAATGACTGAACAACAACAACAACAACAACAACCCCCTTGGGCCAGGGCTTGTGAGATTGTAGCCCTGGGCACACCTGCAAGTCCTTTGGTGCTCATCAGAACATATCCCTAAGTAGGTAAGTGCAGAACTTTATGAAGTACTCCCTTCCAAAATGGACCACTGGAATGCTCTGCTAGATTGTTTATGCCCTTCTCTGGTGGGACTTCCTGGCTTTGAAAATGTATTTTGCTTCATCACACTGAAGCATATGCTAGGAAAGATTTATTCCTCATTTGATGGCCTTTGAAGAGGTTTACTGACTCATCAGAAATCCCTTCTATCACTTGCTAAATAGAAATGGCTTTAATTAATTTAGTAACTTTACCCAGATCCTGTCTGGTTTTAAAGGAAAACCTATTTCAGCGATTTTTTGGTCCTTATAATATTTGCATCTAAGGTAGGGTATGTGTGTGTTCTCTGCTGTCAACTTGGAACCAATTTATAGCAACCCTAACAGGGCTTTCAATGTAAGTGGGATACTTAGGGAGTGGTATTACCAGTTCCCTAGTGTGTCTCCATGGTCAGGTGGAGATTCAAATCATTCTTCAGAGTCCTAGTCCATCACTCTGTCCTTTACACCACACTGGGAATCTAGGATTGTTGTTGTTCAGACATTCAGTCATGTCCGACTCTTCGTGACCCCATGGACCAGAGCATCTCATGATCTTTCTTTGGGTTACGGTTAACAAAAGGAATATATCTGCTCTCTACAGTTGTTCTCCTTAGCTAACCTTTTCTCCATAATTCCTGCTTATCATGGCAATGGATCATTAAAATCAAAAGGGGGAAAGCAAGGGAGTTTCTTCGATATCTCTGACTTCCCAACATTATCAGGTCAGTGCAAAAACATAATTCACTGATGTTCCTCATATTTGCCAGAAATTGGATGGCACTTATCCGTGTGAGTTTGATAGCTAAACTATTGGGTTGACAACAAAGTTTTTGATTATACTCCTCTGAACAAGAAAGTACGGCCCTGTTTTCAGAATATAGAACAAAATCCTGAACAGCAGCACAATGTGCAAATTCCTCTTCCACAATGCACTTGTCTACAATTTCAAGGCAAAAACCACCCCAGAACATCCAAAATATGTGCATAATGCAAGCTGAGATGTGCAATACTTTGTATAGAATGAACAGGTAAAAGGTAGAGGTAAAGGGTCCCCCCGCACATGTGTGGTAGTTGTGTCCAACTCTAGGGGTGGTGCTCATCTCTGTATTCAAGCCAAAGAGCCAGTGTTGTGGAAGTCCGTGGCCATGTGGCTGCCATGACTGCAAGGAAACACTTTTACTTTCCCGCTTTTTCCAGTGGTACCTATTTATGTACTTGCATTTACATGCTTTTGAACTGCTAGGTTGGCAGGAGATGGGGTTAACAGTGGGAGCTCACTCTGCTGCGTGGCACCCGGGATTCAAACTGCTGAGCTGCCAACTTTGTAGCCAACAGTTTTCAGTGCTCTATATATGAGTCCTCCCTGAGGACAGTCGTGCAGGCTCTAGTAATCTCGAGGATCGACTATTGCAATGCCCTCTACGTGGGGTTGCCCTTGACTCTGGTCCGGAGGCTACAGCGGGTGCAGAATGCGGTGGCCAGGCTGGTGGTGGGTGCTCATAGATTTGAGCACATCACCCCAGTCCTGGCTCGCTTGCATTGGTTACCCGTTGTCCTCCCGGATTAGGTTCAAGGTCTTGGTTTTGACTTTCAAAGCCCTCCACAGCCTGGGACCAGAGTATCTGGCGAAGCGTATCTCTCAGATATCAACTGGGGCCAGACCCACAAGATTGGCGCAGGCGCACTCACTGAGGGTGGCCACACCCACAGAGGCGCAGAAATCGTGTATGCGGGACTGCGCCTTCTCTGTGGTGGGCTCCATGCTTTGGAACCATCTCCCCAGTGAGCTGCGCCTAGCAGAGTCCCTGCCCGCCTTTAAAAAGGCCCTGAAGACCCACCTGTTCAGGGAGGCGTCTGGTGACCTTTCTATTTAGGGTTTTTTTGTTTTGTTTTTGTTTTTGCCCGTTGCCATCTCTGCTTGGATTATGCCACCTTTTGTATTCTGTTATTGTTTTGTTTGTTTTTACTACTTTTACTGTAAGCTGCCCAGAGTTCCCTCCTGGGAAGATGGGCGGGATATAAGCCTAACAAATAAATAAATAAATAATACTGCTGAGCCACAGAGTAGCACCCAAATTATAAATCTATTACATTCTGATTTCAGGTGTGCATTTGTACAGACAGAGGCAAGGTTGCCTTGTGGCCAGAGTATTGGACTATGAACACAAAGACCAAATATCAGTCTATCTGCGAGACCTGCTCAGACGTTTAGTTTAAGCAAAAGTCGGTGATAGTGTTCTTACAAGTCTGTTCAGAGCCCATAGATGAAACTGGGCTGGGAGGATTAAAGAATCAAGAGAGTGGAAGCTCCGACCTGGAGTCAAATCATAAAGCAGGCCTGCCTCCCAGCCTGAAAGAGATACTTTAAAATATGAGCCTTTGAGGACCCCGTGAAGAAGCAAACAGAAGACATTTGTTTATATTTCTGAAACCCATGACTCCTTTTTTTTACAGGCCTTCATTCTGACAGGTTGGTATTCACTTGGCCTTCTGATACATAAACAAGCTACACCAAATAGACCAGATGGGGACAGTGCAGGATTAGGGAGAGAAATAGATGCGGGGAAATGGAATTAAGGTCTCTAGATAGAAATGAGAGTTCTGATTATGGCGTATCAAAGGACCATGCAGCTGAACTGTTTCCATGCCAAGCCTTCTGTCTATAGAGTTTGATTGTCTGTTTAATCAGCCAGGTTAGTAATGAACGAAGGTTACCTTCTCTTTTATTCTGAAAGGCTCCATAATGCGAGATAGTACAATATAGTCTCCCTGATTTCAGCTAGTGCGAAAAGGAGTGAATGTTATTACAACCCCCTAGAGCATTATATAAAATGCAAGTCCCACTGAAGTCCATGGGGCTTTTCTCTGTGGAAGGGTGGCCATGAGTTTCATTTCCTGTTCCTCCTCGCTGGGAATCTGTCCAAATGCAAAAGAAGTACTGAGAAACTACGGCTGGGTTTGTCAGAGGCTTTTGTTTTGTTTTGTTTGCCGCCGCAATTGTTCAGCCAAAGGTTCAACAAAGACAAAAGCGCTCCATTGTCGACTTCACAAACTGGCACCCAAAGTTTACGTTGTGCTTGCAACACAAGGTCAACGCTACTGAGGGAAAGAATAATAAAAATCATTTGAATTGACTTGTGTCTGATGGGGGAGGGGGGGAGAGAGAACCACTCTACCATAGATCAGAGCGGGCCTATTGTTCAGTAGCGTGGGGCCCTTGCTGGAAACTGAGCATCTGAGGATGCATTTGCTTGATCCTTGAAAGCCTACCATCTGACTTGCATTTCTGAGAAAACTAAGTGTCTCATTGTCTGGAGAAAATGCAAGGAAGCGTATGTAAGTGCTCTCCTCATTGTCCGTCCCAGAGTCAGGCAGCATACAGAAGTGTCTCCGTTCAGCCTCCAATGGCTATCATGATGCAAAGCCTGAAAATGCCTCTTCTCGCTGAGACCTGGCAAACATGAACTGACAACCACTCTGTTTTGCCCTTAAGGCTCCTGTCCAGAGTAGTGTGTAGTTAGTAACTCGCTCCTAAGCTGTCTCTTACACACACACACACACACACACACACACACACACACACACACACACACACACACACACACACACACACACACACACACACACACCCATCCCTCCCAGACTACTGCTTCCTCAGCATTTGTTCAATACGACCTACTGTTCACATGAGACACCACGAGATACCCGCACAGCTACATAAGGGAGCTCTGCTTTCATTAAAATGCAGCCAATTGTTGTGCAGCAATATGTGGGGATTTTCCTCAATTAAGCCACAGAGTGAGAGATCCATAATCAAAGGAAGTGGGGGAAGGAACACCATAGTGCCCAATATGGTGTGAATAAGGATTACGGGTGATATCTCCCACTTAAAAAGGATGAATTGTCTTCTATTCAGTTGCACACTGTATGTCTTCATTGTACAATCAATCCTTATGTAATCAGGGTGTGTTTTGCCATCCTCAAGTTTCCATTTGACATATTTTTGTTTTCGTAAAACTGAGTTTCCTTCTGAGTCCACTTGGTGTGTTTGATGAAGGGGCTGCTGTTCATTGGTGCTCACTTGGTGGTGTACGAGGCCCAGTCCCCCCATAGCTTTTCAACATGCCATGGAAGGACGTTTTGTCAAATCCAAAAATTGGATTGTGAGTTTTCTGTAATTAAGAGGACACCCCATTTAACCAAGGCAAAGATCAATTACACTGATCTTTAAATGATCCTCTTGTACCTGACGAAGACATTTAATTCTTATAGGGAATTGAGGAATGCTGAGGAATGCTGTCCAATATGGGGTATTGAATATCCTTTTAAAAATGTCTTATGAGGGCAATTGTTTGAAATAGTACTGCAGGCAGAATTAGCTCATGGGGCCAAAATACTATTGAGATAAATCATGCCTATGAGGGAAACCATGCACCAATTTCTCTCTTTTTGTTTGTCATCTGGGGTGCAAACAGATTCATGGCCGCCTCCATAACCCAAGGAACCAGAATAGCACAACAGCCAGTCAGCAGCACAGGTAAAGCCATGTGCTTGCCTGACTGCTTTATCCACGCCAATTCAACAAGATTTTAGCTTAGATTTTATGACCAAAATCCTCTCACATAATTAACAAAGGAATAATTCTAACAAGGACATTTTGGGAGGCTATTTGCCTCAAGTTAAAAAAATCACTGTAGACATATGTTGCTCAATGAGCTGAAGGACTCAACTCACAACAAATAACAGCTAAAATTGTGTAGCTTAGTAAATCGTGATAGAGTAGGCTCATTGAGTCAGAAAGGATTAGGTGAGTCAACTCCTCTGTATGTTCCATTGATTCTAAAGAACATATTTTAATTACAGCTAAGTAAATCACAAATAGTAAATTACAACAAATAAATCACAAATAGAGTAGGCCCATGTAAATCAAATCCCTATTGGTTCATTTGTCCTACCCTAGTGCAATTTTATTATACTAAACAAGATTTTGGCCAATATCTGGGGTGATTTCTGAAGTAAAGGCAATTCACTTCTTAAAAGTTACACTGTGAACATTGGTCCAGCATCACTACGCAAGAGGATTTGAACCTATGTATTTTTGTAAATGGGGACTATTGTCTCCATATTATTACTGCTTCATTGTCTGAGTGCTCTTGAATTGACCCTATGTTCTTTCTTGTACCTGTATTTCTTATCCTGCACTCCACCTCAAGTCTCCACCTCAAGTCCCTGTACCCAGTGTAGAATGCTCTCCTTCAGTTTTAGTTTAACAGGTAGCCTGTCAAACTGCTAGGCAACTGGAATGTTGTTAATTGATAGAAGTTTGCTGCCATGATCTGCACAATTTCACTTACTTTTACGGTAACATTCCAATAGGATTCTGGCCACTGTGTTTTTAAATATATCTTTAAAAATATTTTAAAAGACACAGGTCTCAGCAACGGCCAGGGGTGCATTTGCACAATTAAAAATTGGTGTAGCAGCTACGTTTATTTCTTGAAAGATCTGATCTGGCCACTGTTACACACTTTCTGACTGAATTACTATAACACATTCTGTGGGGCTGCTGATGAAAAGTGTTAGGAAAATGCAGGAGACAGATTGCTGACTGGGGCTGGTTACAGGGATCTCATCACTCCCCTGTAACAACAGCTCCACTGGCTGCCAATCAGTTTTCGGGCACAAATTCAAAGTGCTGGCTTTAACCTATAAAGCCCTAAATGTCCTTGGTCCAAACTATCTCAATGACTATCTCCCATTATGAATGGGGTGCTAAGATCATCAGGAGAGTCCTTTCATGGGTGCATCTGATAGGGGCACAGGAAAGGGCCTTCTTTGTTGCTGCTCCCAGACTTTGGGACTCCCTTCCACTGGAGGCCAGACTGGCCCCATCCTTGTGTCTTTTCCCAAGAAGACAAATAACCTTCTCTTCAGGCAAGCTTTCCACCAACCATTTGCTAAATGAGTGTAATTTTCTGCTGGATTGTTATGCATAACTGCCTTGATTGGGTTTTAGTATTACTGTACATGTGTTGGTGGTTCTCGGGGTGGTAGTTGTTCTTTTTTACTATTTGCAGATTTGTTGTTTTTAGCTTTAATATTGCCTTTTAATGATATAAGCTGCCTCTTTATAATCATTGTTCTTACCTTTAAATATTGTCTTTCAATGATGTAAGCTGCCTTGAGTCCTTTTTGAGGAGAAACATAGGCTAAAATATTTTAAATGAACAATGAATAAACATGTTGTACTAGGAGAAAAGGGAGATATGAAATAAAGTAGATAAATATTTCTATACTGTGGCTGTCATATTTGTAAATGGTCTAACTATTTTTTCCTAATTGACAAGCCTATCTATTTTTATTTTGAGACAATATATCAATTTGTTTACATTACTGCTTTCCTGTGGAAAAAAATCTCTACATGAAGGCTGCAGGCATTTTGTACCCATGTGAAATTACAGCATCTTAACTCTCGTTGGCCCAAGTACCAATTCTGGTTGCCCACATTTCATTCCAGAAGCGCTCAGCTGGCAAAGCCCATGAGACCTTGACAGTGCTAGCCAAATACCAGACATAAAAGTCCTTTCCTGCAATGTGTCCTTAGACAAGGACTGGATGTGGAGAGGCTCATTGTCTCCTGACATGAGGAAAATAAAACCCAGTGACAGGACAGATTCTAATGTCTTTACTTGCTTTGATAACAATGACAGCGGTAAACAATGGCCGCCGTAGTGTACGGGCACGCTTCTTAAATTAAACACAAGATAGCCAAGGGCAGTGAGAAGTCACTCATACTCCTGAGACTGGCACATAGAATGGCCTTGTATTTGCTTAAAGATGGAAACAAACACCATTGGCATAATGATGACCAGAGTATCTGATTTGTGGGTGAGGAAGGTTGGTGTCCGCTCCCTTGCTGTGAATTCTGTTATGATTCTTTCTCACACAGAAATGACATTGACATAAGAGAATGGTGTGGATTACATCCAAAGCTTGAGTGTGGGCCAGAAGGACATTATTGGACACAGGACACAAAGCCTTCTATTCTTTTGAAGAAAAGCATCGTCAAATGCTTTCAATATAAACCCTCTGTAGGATTCTGGAGAGTGGAGAGCCAAGGTGGGGGGTGGTGTGGGGGTGGATTGAAGGACTAAATTATCTACGTTCCTCTCCATGGCCTGCAGAAGCACATAAGAAATGCAAACCTACGTTCCCTCTGACCCAGGCTCCCCCAGCAATTTCTGAATGTGACATCTGCACAATGCTAGAGGAAATATTATGGGTTTTAGCCTTATCTCCACTATCCTGACACTTCCAATTTATACATGGGCACTACTATGATATTCATTTTGTAGCAAGAAGAGCGAAGAGCACTCCCTTTGGGCCAATTCAGCTCTTCCTGTGTTCACGGAGGCAGACGTCTGGATGACAAACAAGAATGAGAGAAGCGAAGGGAATGCAGTGCTGTGACAAAACAGTAAGTCTGTCCAAACAGTGATGAAGCCCTTAGACCTTTGCTGACCTTAACCCTTATCATATTATGAAGGCTATTGCTTAACTGAAGAGTAGTCCTATTCATTATGAAATTTTGTTCACTGACCTGTGTCTTTTTACTTGCCCCTTCCAGCCAAAGAGAACTGTGCTTCAACACACTCTTCCTTCTGCGTGCATGTCACTTTTTGGATCAGGAACCATATGCAACAAAGAAAATCACATCCAAAGGTGTGCCCAAAGACGAGATGTCATCTACACGGCATTAGATTCAATGGAATATTCTCCTTTAGTGTGCACTCAGATGTGCAATGCTGGCTGATGGAATTCCTATTTATGATGTGCATAATGGCCATGAAATCATCATCATCATCATCATCATCATCAATGTGTCATCAAGTCAATTCTTACATATATATGGCGACCCTTGCCAGTGTTTTCTCAGTACACAGTAATCAGCAGTAGTATACCATTCCCCTTTTCTGGGGCCACTCTGGGACTGTGCTGGAGGTTGGCTCTTCTCTTTGGAGGCACATTGAGGAACTGAACCAGCCCGTCAGCAGCCCTTCCTGAATAGCAGCCCTTGATATATTTGTATGTAGAGATGGGCACGACTAAAAAAAAAATGGTGTTTCGTTTGTCGTTTAGGGGGTCCGTTTCGGTTCGTTTTTGTTTTTTGTGAATTTTTTGCAAAAAATTGTTTTCATTTCGTTACGTAACGAACCAAAAAACAAAAACAAAAACAAAAAATTGCTGTTTCGTTAGCATTCATTGCAGTTCAATGTATTTGCCGCAATGAAAACGAAACACACGACAAAATTTCTGGTGTTTCGGTTCGTTTTGTTTTATTTTGGAGACAAAATTCGTTTTTCATTTCGTTACGTAATGAAATGAAAAAACGAAAATGAAAACAAAAAATTGCTCGTTTCGTACCCATCTCTATTTGTATGCATTTATCCAATCCCCCTTTAAAGCCATCTGGGATGGTAAGCCTTCATTAAATCTTGGGACAGTGAACACCCTAGTTTGGCCATGCAATGTATGAAGATGTCCTTTGTTTTATCTGTCCTGGATCTCTCACCACTCATCTTCAGTGCACGACCTAAAGCTCTAGTATTGTGAGTACAGGATTATATTTTTTCCTTCCCCACATAATTTGGTTTTTAATGCAGGCATGTGTTCAGATAATCTTTTCAACTGCACAAGGGTACCCTGTCATAATTAAAAGCAGAGTGGGCAACTTGTGGCCCTCTGGTTGTTGCCAGATTGCCACTCCAAAATCAATCTTTTTTTCCTTGCAAATAGGAAGAGAGTTACAAATTTTGATATATTCTTTAAATTTTTCCTTACTTTCACTAATAACATTGAAGAGTTATAGCTGTTCCCAGCAGGAAATGAATCATTTTCTACCTGCCTCTTGTGTAAAGGTTAAAGATGAAGAACTTCTCAGAGAAAATAAAAAGGGAGTCCTAACCCAGCTCCACAAACATGGCTGAATATGAAGGAATTAAATCCCAGCCTATTAAAAAGCAATCAAGTCCTGGGTATGAATCTCTCCATTTCAGTTTCTACACCAGCTGGTTTTTTTAAAATACTTCCTGAATCTGAAGAATTCTGCAGCGTTTAATACATTCTTAAACTGAATTGAAACAAAATTATCCTCCATACTGCAGTGACCTCTACCATACGAGAGAAATGTCAAAGGAGGTTCCATAATGATGAACAAACATAGATGCATCTCCTTCTTAGAAAGCAGGTTTCTTTACAAACAGGAGCTCTGGCACTTCTGACCTACAAAGGTCAAAACAGAGCTTATGGCAAGATCAGCTACAAAGGCTTGCTAGGAGAACGGAAATAATAATGGTAATTAAAACACGGTTTGTAAGGGGTAAGGTTTTTTTAACCATTTTAGTCCAGTTGAATTAACAAGTGGAATGGCACACCTTTGCTTCTCTTTAACTACAACCTCCATTGCCTTTCACCACAGGCCATTACTGCCTGGAACTGATGTGACTTAGACTCCAACCATACATGGAGGACTTGGACCCTTTTTAGGAGCTCATCGGGTACATCTAAAGGTTGCCTGGGGTTATGTGGAAAAGCTTAGCAAGCAGCTCCAGGGTCTGGGAGACATGCTGGTGGATTGAGTTCATTGCCTTCCAATGGAACATAGAAATCTGGCAGGTATTCTAGCCTAACAACCCAATAGCTTACCAACCGGGCACATCCTTCAACAATGTACAGCATTTAAAGACAACATTACATGAAAACTACAAGAGAATGACAGCAGTTAAAAAGAGAGTAACATTCCATGTAAAAGTTATGAGTGATGGAAACTAACATTGAAAACATAGTGTCAATGCAATCACACAAGGTTATAAGTGGTTATAAACACAAAGCCTATGTGATCATATAGATTCATATTAAAGACGCATAATAGGTAGTCCATCATTCAGGGAAAGCTTGCCTAAAGAGAGAGGTCTTTGCCTGTTTCCAGAAAGACATCAAAGATGGGGCAGTCCTCTCCTCTAGTGGGAGGGAGTCCCAGAGTCTGGGTGCAGCAGCTCAGAAGGCCCTTTCATGTGTTCCCATGAGATGTACCTGAGAGGGTGGTGGGCTGGAGATAAGGGCCTCTCCTGATGACCTTAACACTCAATTCAGTTCATACTGTGAGATTTGATCTTTGGGGTAGCTAGAGCTGGTTTCTCAACAAACAGGTGTAACTTGCGTACAGTACTAGCTTTATTTGTGCAAATGTGCTGCTGGCTACAGCTGTGACCTGGGCATCCAGGCTCAAGGATGAGTCCAAGAGCCCCTCAAGCTGTGCACCTCTTTTTTCAATTGGAGGGTATCCCCATCCAGTACAGGTTGCATCCTTATCCCTTCTGATTGACTAGAAGCAACTCTGTCTTCTCTGGGTTTAGTTTCATTTTGTTCATCCTCGTCCAGTTCATTAATGCAGCTAAACACCCATGTAAAGTTGAGATAGTAGCTCCCTTAGAATCTGGAGGTGACAAGAGGTAGAGCTGGGTATCATCGGCATACTGGCGGCACTTAACCCCCAAAGTCCTGATAGTCTCCCCCAAGTGGTTTCATATAGATGTTAAATAACATAGGACACAGAACAGAACCCTGGGGGACTCCACAGGTCAGCAGCTGTAGTGTCGACATGAATCACCTAACACCACTTTCTGCGTTCTTTCCTACAGGAAGGGCTGGAGCCACTTTAAGACGAATCAGGAGGATGCCATGGTCAATAGTGTCAAAAGCAGTTGAGAGGTCTAGTAAAACCAAAAAGGACACAGATCCCCTATCCATTTCCCTGTTTAGGTCATCTACTAATACAACCAGTGCCATCTTAGACCCATAGCCAGGCCCAAAGCCAGATTTAAGTGGATCCAGGTAGTTTATCTCATCCAGAAACCTCTGGAGTTGCGAGGCCACAATCCACTCTAGGACCTTCCCCAAGAATGGGATATTTGATACTGGTTGGTAATTGTTCAGTATCATTGGCTCTAACGAGGGCTTTTTTAACAGTGGTTTTACTATTGCCTCCTTTAAGCATGCCGGAATCCTGTTGTACTTGGCTTGGGGGATTTGTTTTAAGAACTTGCAGCTTGACCCAATTGCTTGTACATGAACAAACTGGTGTGTGTTTTGTTTTGTTTTTTAAGAGGAGAAGACTCTCATTAGGTAAGGTAGCGATTGGTTAGCTGTGTATGTCATGGGATGGAGAGGCTGCCATTCCCATCTCACCTTTGCTTATACTGCCCTCCAAGGCACTCACATAAACAGAGCTTCATCAGCACCATGCAGTGCCTATTTAGTTCTGGTTTTTGCCATACCCTTGCCTCCTGTGCTGAAATGGAGGTAAACATTAGAGGGAAAGTTGGTTATACTCATTCAGGCAAAGGTGTTTGCATGTTTGAACAACCTGCTTTGAAAACTTGTGTACATCATCCATTCCCACTCCCCTTTTTAATAATTACATCAGTCAAGTTAGCCTGAAGGACAAGGACTTGCATAAAAATGTATTGGCTCAGTGAATGTTTGAACTCCATTCTTTCAGTACATTGCACTGGACCAGATAACAAGACTGTACTGTGAGCCCCACCCCAACTCCTCTGGAGTGGAAGGAAGGAAGGAAGGGAGGGAGGGAGGGTAACGGCTCACCCATGTTGATTTTGACCGTTCCTACTGCTGGCTTTGTCCATGTCCTCCAAGGGCATGCAGGTTGCAACACATTGTCCCTAGAGGGTTGTGTTTTTTGACAAAAATAAGATTGTTCATTCATGTAAAGCAGAAACCACGACACCATAAGGATGTAGTCTTCCACCAAGTTACATCATTCCATCTCATTCAGTAATGACGACAATGACTAGCAGTAGCTTTTTGTAGTTTCAGGGTAGATTCTTTCTCAGTCTTATGTGATGCTGTTTGGGACTGAATTTGGAAGTTTCTGCACAGGAAGCGTGTGCTCTGAGTGACTGAGCTAAGGCTGTTCTCATACATCAAGATCTCCATTTCTGGAAGAAATAATGAGAAACCATCTTTTGGAGTCCATCAACTTCTCAAAATAGGGACAGATTTGGAAGAAGTCTTTATTCAGGATGGAAGGGTCAATGGCAAGTAGAGATGGGCACGAAATGAATAAAAATTCATTCCGTTATTCGTTATGTATTTTGTTACATAACGAAACGAATAATGAAAATTGTGATGAAATTGGAACGAACCGAACAGAACCACAAAATTTAGGTTCGTTACATTTCGTTTTCGTTAATGGTGATGCACAATGAAATGAGCTGTTTTTAAATGTTAAAAAACGTCCTGAATTACATGCAACTCTATCTCTCCATTTCTTCTTCTGCAGAGGAGGCAGTACGTTCCCTTGACCTGTGCCTGGAGGCGGTATTGAAATAGACCAGGACTAACTGGCTCAAGCTGAACCCGGAGAAGACGGAGATTCTGTTCTTTGGTCCGCCCTTGTCTGGGTACAATGGCCCCCTCCCTAGACTGGGGGGTGTTTCCCTCCAGCCTACAGACAGGGCCAGGAATCCGGGCGTGGTCCTGGATTCAGCCCTCTCCCTGGAAGCCCAGGTGACGGCTGTCTGCAGGGCCACTTTTATCCATCTCCGCAGGATCGCCCAGATCCGACAGTACCTCGATGAGTCCTCCCTGAGGACAGTCGTGCAGGGTCTCGTGATCTCGAGGATTGACTACTGCAATGCCCTCTATGTGGGGTTGCCCTTGACCCTTGTCCGGAGGCTCCAGCAGGTGCAGAATGCGAGAACATCACCCCAGTACTGGCTCGCCTGCATTGGCTGCCTGTTGTCCTCTGGATAAGGTTCAAGGTCCTGGTTTTGATGTTCAAAACCCTCCACTGCTTGGGACCAGAGTACCTGTCGGTACTCTGCCAAAGGTCATCTCCCAAAGGTCAACTGGGATCAGGCCCACGAGAATGGTGCAGGCGCACTCACTTAGGGTGGCCACACCCAGGGAGGCGCGGAAATCGCTCACGCGTAACTGCGCCTTCTCTGTGGTAGGCCCTACCTTATGGAACAATCTCCCTAGTGAGCTGCGCCTAGCACAGTCCCTGCCTGCCTTTAAAAAGGCCTTGAAAACTCACCTTTTTAGAGAGGCATATGGCAACCTTTTTACTTAATTTTTTTTTCATTTTTGTATTTTGCCGCCCACATCATCTCCTGTGAAGGGTTTCGCCTCTCCTTATCCTATTAGTACGTTGCCTTTTGCCCTTTTGCCTTTTTCCCCCTTTGTTTTATTGCATTTTCTGGTTTAATTGTTTTAACTGTAAACCTCCCAGAGTTCCGTTTCGGAAGATGCGTAGTATAAATATATAACAAATAAATAAATAATAAATAAATAAATATCTGTAAAAACCCAGTGATAATTATTTATTCTGCCTGATAATACCTACCAGGGGGTTGGGGTCCTGTATTTTTTTCCTTTAAGGGGAGTTAGGGGACATCGACTCAAAATGGCTCCCAGATGCCTAATATTGATTTCTTCATGCCCTGGACATCCGTAAAAACGCAGCGATAATTATTTGAAATTATTACCTACCAGGGGGTTGGGGTCCTTAAAACTTTTGTTTTTGTCTTTCTCCCATTGCAATGTATTTTTTCTTTTCCCTTTAAGGATGACACAAAATGGATTCCAGCCACAAGATGGATGCAAGCCCTGTGATAGGATCATGTAAATTCTTGGACAATTTCAACCAATAGAATGCCTAGGCTGCAGACTGGGTAGGTGTGGCAGCCACAGAGGGCATAAAAAGCTTTGGCAGCCTCCGTCCTCCTTGCAGTCTGCAGTGGGAGTTAGGGTGGGATTGCTATCTCTGCAACTCGTTACTTTAGGCCAGCCAGGCAGGTGTGTGTCTCTGTGTTCCTTCTGGCTGCAGCCTGGCTCTTAGAGGAAAGAAAGAAGAGATTTCTCTTGCAGCCTCCCTGTGTGTGTGCGTACCTCTTGGTGAGTACGAACACCATGTTTATCAAAGGAGTAAGTGGCACTGAACACACACACGCATGCACACAGGCAGGGAGAGAGAGGGGGGCATAGTAGTGGGGAAGGGAGATAATAAAAGCGAGAGGAATCAGAGACTGGGTGGGAAAGGAACCAAAGACAGAGACAGACAGCTTCTCTGGAGTGTCTTCAGACTACAGCAGTCTGAACTAATTCTTCCTACCTCAATTTCCTTTTTAATTTCTCAGGTATTTACAATGTCAAACCAGTGTCTCAATACTTCAAAGTGAGTTCCATTGAGTTCAACAGGGTTTATTCCCATGAATCATAGAGTCATAGAATCATAGAGTTGGAAGAAGAGATGAGCATGGAACGAACATTTTTTGTTTCCGTTACCGTTTGTCGTTTCCAATACGTAATGAAACGACAAACGAAAATTGTGATGAAAATGAAACGAAACGAACAGAACCACGAAAATTTTGGTCGTTACGTTTCGTTTCCATTAATGGCAACACGCAATGAAATGAGCTGTTTTAAATGTTAAAAAAAGCCCTGGACATCCGTAAAAATGTAGCGATAATTATTTATATTGTCTGATAATACCTACCAGGGGGGTTGGGGGTCCTTAAAACATTTGTTTTTGTCTTCTCCCGTTGCGATGTATTTTTCTTTTCCCTTTAAAATGGATTTCACCACCAGCCACAAAATGGAGCCAAGCCATGTGATGGGATCATGTTCAACCAATGGCATGCCCAGGTTGCAGACTGGGTGGACAGGTCTGGCAGCCACAGAGGGCATAAAAAGCTCTGGCAGCCCCCGTCCTCCTTGCAGTCTCTAGCTTCAGTCCTGCAGCCTCTCTGTGTGCGTGCTGCATACCTCTCAGTGAGTACCCTCCCCTGCCCCTCAGTGCAGTCACTCTGTGGCTGCCTTACGCCCTGGGCAATGCCCGCTGCTGCCTTTGCAGCCTCCCTGCGTACCTAGTCTATACTTAGTGTTTTCCCTCTGGTCTGGGGCGTTGGGGGACGCCTGTTTGCAGAAATGCTTTAAATCACGCAAAAAGTGGGTAAAAACAAAAAACGAAAAAATGAGAAAACAAAACAATTTTTTTCAAAAAAATCATGAAAAACGAAAATGAACCAAAATGGGACCCACAACAAAAACAAAAAACCAAAATGTAATTTTTTCGATTTGTGCCCATCTCTAATGGCAAGTGAAAAAGACTCATAGGGACTAAGATAGGATGCAAGAAGAAAAGCGAGGTCCATGGTCCAGAACTAGCCCTTCTCCACTGTGCCCAAGTATCTAAGGTTGCCTCTGCTTCATGCAACTGAATTAAATCATGAACAATAATAATACCTGACACAATATTGCAAATCAATGTTATAAAACCCGTCACTGGCCACAAGAAGAATATATGTACTGAATTGACTACAGAATAATGAGTCAACAAAAATCCCATTAATAGGCCATATAATTTCAGGAGAGAGATAATGCTTTATAACTTTACACATCCTACAGCTTATTCAGGGCCACCTGTCTTCTCTTTTGGGACAGCTCCCTTACTTGACATAAGATTAGCTTGTGTACCTTTTGAAACAAAACTAATTTATTTACAATACTTTGTCCCCCAAGGATCCCACCATAACGGCGGTGGAGCAGTTTAAAAGA
>JAHTLZ010000016.1:64791175-64819660 GCA_023846285.1 Phrynocephalus versicolor
TGTGTGTGTGTGTGTGTGTGTGTGTGTGTGTGTGTGTGTGTGTGTGTAATGATATACCCCCACAAAGGCACACTCACACACTTTTGTTCTTAGTTTCATGAATCACAATATGTGCAGTTGCATGTTTTGCACAAAGAATATATAATAAGTGGAGTAAAATAATTTATCCCCAAGAAGCAGGAGCGAGGTTTATGATTCATGAAAGTCACAGCAAGTATGCATATGCAGCTTTTAACCTTATGTGTATGAACTGAAGAAAGAGCGCCTGTTTGATAAATTATACATACCTCTCCTATACTTAAATATAAATTTTCCGCATGCTTCATTTTGACTAATATTTCAGTTTGTAATTGAAGATACACTACTAACCAAACAAAGTTAACCAACAGGGAACTGGCACCATATGCTACAGCAGTGTTCGCACAGGTCATATACTATTGAAGAATGTGACAAAACCTGGGTTTATTGTTTTGATGGCACATGGCGGCAGCGGTTGCTGTACTTGTCCGCTTTTGAGGCATTTTTCCCACATGTTAAGCACACTCCATCATCCTGTCCCATCAGCCCTCACTAGAGGGCACAATAAAGAATGCTAGGAACCACAGTGACATCTGGAGGTTCTCACTTTCCCATTGGAGTAGGTATGGACCTAAACCTCTTTCTCTTCTTAGCTGGTTCTCTTTCTAACATATTTCTGCCCAGTTAGTACAGGGGGGAGTTCTTTCAGGCTACAACATAGCTCAGGGTTCTCGTAGATGCAGTATCAAAAGCAACCCTTTTCAAGTTCTGATTCAGAACTGATTCATAAATCAACAGAACTGTCAATGCATATGTTTTCCTTGCAAACGCTTCCGTCTTGTGCATAGACCCCAGCATGGAGTGCAACACTAGGCCATCCTCTGAAGACCTGCACCTCACCCATTTCTGCTGCAGATCCTTAGATGTTCCTTTGTATGAAGCTGTCAGGCACACAAAGCACCAAGCTCTAATTGACAATCACCCCAGTCCAGGGAAGTCCTTCCAAACCAAAGATGCTAAAAAGGCAGCATACAAGGTTGTAAAACAACTTCAGCATTTGTTCATCCCATTGAATCTTTCTGAAAACTCTCCAATCCGTACTCCACTACCAAAACAAGCTATGGTGTCCTCTTTTATGGGCTATGTTGGCTTATGTACAAATTCAGCCCTTACTGCAATCCAGTTGTCCTTGGGCCACTAGTTTGCAGAAAGTGAAGAGGAACTGCCAACATGTTCCCAGGAGGAAGCTTTACATCAGCTTGGCTTGCCTGTTGGATCTTAGGTGGTCCAGTCAGGTAAGATGGCTGAGGGAAGCCTCAGCTAATCTGAGACTTCCAGCATGGTTTCCTGGAAGTGGGTGGCTTTCAAACCAGTCTGCCAGGGAGGCTTGACAGGTTTCCTCCAGCCAGTCTTCACTGAGACTTTGGCCGAGGATAATGAAAGAGCAAGGATGGCATAAGACTTTGTGAAGGCGGCCACAGAAACAAGAAAAGACCAGAAGGGAAAAGCAGATCTAATAAGATGGCAGCAGAAATGGCAGT
The DNA here is from genome assembly GCA_023846285.1 of Phrynocephalus versicolor. Classification (NCBI taxonomy): domain Eukaryota; kingdom Metazoa; phylum Chordata; class Lepidosauria; order Squamata; family Agamidae; genus Phrynocephalus; species Phrynocephalus versicolor. Next base: position 64,792,735 of record JAHTLZ010000016.1, read on the forward strand.
GGCAGTGGCAATGGGGAAAGATAGAGGTGGTAAGAGACAAGGGTTGCTGCTGCTGAAGGTGCCAGCAATGTGGGAGTTGGCAGCAAGGGCTACCATCATAAAAAATAGCTGTGAAATTACTTGGAGCCTTGTCACTTCTCTCTGCCTCATTTTTCACTGAAGAACTTGGTACGGACCAGCTAAAGGCTGATCAGACTATCCATAATCTTCTGTGCTATCAGCATTGTTGAGAGATAAATTGTCCCTGATGATATTCCCCTTTGTACCCACCATGAATGGTCTAGATCCCTACGTCACGTGGAACATTTTTTATTCCTGAATTGTTTTACTCTTGAAATCATTCTGGTGGAGAGTAATTTGCATTTAAAATCAGGGAATTTACGAACATTCTAGTTGACTTTAAAAATATATGGGAGCCACCAAGTGCCCTGCACGCATTATTTGAAAAAATCATGGATTCATCTGAACTTACCTTTATACACATTAATGCTCCTATTAAGACCAGTAGTGGCAAGAGAAGAAGGGAAGCTCTTTATTGATGACTGAATTAAAATACGACAGCATCAAATCCTGGGTACATCAGAATCCTTTGTCTGACAACATTGAATCTTGTGTATAAATGAAGCAATGCTTAAGGAAAATCAAGTGCATTTCAAATCCAGTAGTTGAAGGATTTGCCCACAGACATTTATTTAATTGCCAATACAACAATCTGTCAGCTCTGGGAATAGATGGTAACTTGAGTAGATATTCAAATATCCATGTGCCACAACAGAGTGCAGCTAATTCATAGTCTCTTACTTTAATATCAGAGCTTTGACTGCATTTCCCAGGATTCCCTGGAGAGCATTGGTGACTCATACCACAGCCCAGGCAACTGGAGGACAGGGGTTTAAGTACTGAATCCCTATTATGTCTTCTGGGAGAAGAGTCAGCCAAAATTACCTGAGGGATATGTGGCTAAATTGATTATCTACCCTGCTACCTATGTAACCTTAGGCAAGCTACACTGTCCCAGAGTGTCAATTGAAGGAGGAACTAGTAAAACACTTCTGAGTGACACCATACATTGGAATTAGAGATGGGCATGAACCGAAAAAATGGTGATTCGTTTTGGTTCGTTTCATTTAGGGTTCAGTTTGTTTCATTTTGTTTTAAATGATTTTTTTTGAAAAAAATTATTTCATTGATTTGTTGATTCATTATTCATTTTGTGTGTAGTGTGTGCGTGGTGCTTGCACAACTTTGGCTGGGGGAAAGAGGGGATTAATCTTCCCCACAGCCACTGTGGGGTGGGGGGATGAGCTCCCCCAGCCAGCACCTCAAAGATATGCTTCTTTCCGCCTCCGCATGAGGAGGCGAGGAGCGGGTCTCATTTGACATTTTTCCCCGCAGCGGATGGTAATGCCGAGCGAGCACTATCATCCACTGTGGGGAAATCCCTTTAAAGAGACCCCGCTTCCCGCCTCTGCATGCAGAGGCGAGAAGTGGGGTCTCTGTTGACATTTTTCCCTGCAGCGGATGGCAGCGCTGAGCGGGCACACAGCGCTGTCATCCACTGCAGGAAAGATCCCTTTAAAGAGACCCTTCTTCCCTGTCATTGGCTGGGCCCCTTTAAAAATGTCCCAGTCACCACCAGGGGTTCTCCTCAGTGCTGACTGGGCCATTTTTAAAGGGCTCCAGCTGATGACAGCTCGGCAGGGTCCCTCTGAAAATGACCCGTTGGCAACGCAGGAGCTCAGCGCTGGCCACGGGGCCATTTTCAGAGAGCTCCTGCTGAGCTATCATCGGCGGGGCACCTTTAAAAATGGCCCAGTCGCCACCAGGGGTTGTCCTTGGTACCAACTGGGCCATTTTTAAAGGGGTCCAGCCAATGACAGCTCAGCAGGAGCCCTCAGAAAATGGGTGGGAATTAAAAATTCGTTTCGTGCCCATCTCTAATTGGAATTAATGCCATGGTACATAATCCAAAAATTATTTCCAAGCACTGATTAATTCACTACCTTTCATGGAAGTTCAACATGGTTATGATAAGGCTTGTAAACGTTTTCTTTACATGGGGAAAAGAAGGAAGGAAGGAAGGAAGATGATTTTTAATTACGATACTGTGTGTGTGTGCTGCGTCGTTACAGTCGTGACCAAATCTTCGTGACCCCATGTCCATGGAGTTTTCTTGGTGGGAATACTGGAGTGGATTGCCAGTTCTTACTCCAGGCACCTACAGCACCTGGTATTCCCTGGTGGTCGCCCATCCAAGTACTAACCAGGGCCAACCCTGCTTAGGTTCCAAAATCAGGAGAGATCAGATGTGTTTAGGGCATCTAGGCAGCTAAAATACTGTACCACAATGCAAATTAAAAGTGCTGTTACTGTGTGTCCTTTGGCCAAGACTTTCCAAATGTGCTGCTACCACCTGCATTAATTTGGATGCAACTGCAGTATTTGTCTAGATATCAAGACTAAACCCACCCTTAGTGGAAGGAAGCAAGGAAAGAAGTAAGGAATGATGGACCTAGAGAATTGTCCCTCTGTTTCGCCTCTTTACAGAAGTTTCTGCACCCCCTTAAGCAAACTTAACGGGGACTTACTGAAAGCTTTCTGAAATTGTTCTTGAAATATGGTGCATAATCTCCTGAGATTAACTCTGTGACAAAATTTAAATGCAAGTTTAATTTGGCACCTTCCACTTAACTGATTCCAACACATAAAAATGCTTCAGTTAAGTACTTAAGATGACATTTAATTGGTCTTGAGTATGATACCACTCTGTATAAAATCTTTGTGCTGCTTAAAAACTTTAATCACTGCTTTTCAAGCAAGGCTAGATTTACCCTCCACTAGCATCTCTAGACATGTAAAAGCTTTCCTAAGGAGGAAAAATGCATAGCTGCTCTTATAACTTCTACTTGTGAGCCCACTTTCATTTAGAAAGATTTTTGTAAAAAAAAATATAGCAAAGAGAGAGCATATGTATGCATTTGTCCATATATATATATATATGAGGCTACATGCATTTATGTGTTCATGTGTGTGTGTGTGTGTTATTTGGTCTTATCAAATCACATGAATCTGTGACTGGAAAAATAAGGCATTATTTTTTCTAAGGTTATTGAAGGGTCACAATGGTTATCAATGGTTTCACTTGAGAAAGAGGAAAGAGTTACTAGGGAAATAAGGCACTATTTCTTGCTTCTGACAGGAATAAACTTAAACAATGTTCTAGCATACTGGTTCACTTAGGCCATGTGTTAGATCCATGGAGATAACACTTGCTGGGCACAACACCTGTCTTACAACAAATGTGCAGAGCCAAGCCAAGTCGTGGTTAGTCCGGTCTTAGAACAAATGTGCAGAGCACAGCAAAACACTAACGTTCAGCCTAGAGTAAAGCAATACGCAATCACTCCTCCGTATCCCATTTGGCATTTGTAGGGTTACTATGATCATCAAAGAGTTGAACTGAAGAAAGAGGAAGTCAGAAGTGATACCATAGACTGACATCAAAAAGGAAGGTGATTGACATCTGTGCTCCCTCCAATAAAGCACAAGATCTCCCCTAGAGACTCTAGACAATCCAGCCACCAAGCCACTAGGGAGGGCTCATGCTTATGGTAGGTCACCACATGTTATATAGATCCCTTCCAGGGGATTTCACAACAAGGACATGCATTGATTTTAGTTAGCCTTTTGGTGTTCTGAAACATTTGTTTACTTTGTTCTTTTACTCAGCGTGTTTCACTGCACTCTACCACAATTTGTCTTAAGGACCTTCTGTTAGTACTGTATAACTGTGAAAGTATGGTTTTGTGGGGGCTGGGGGGGTCAGAGTGAAATGGTCACACTGATTGGGTATAACATAGCAATTTCACTTACACACACCAGTCATCATGATCTATATTTTCTTACCATTTGCAGGATTTATTTTTATGCTGGGTGATCCAGAAACATAGCAGTAACATCATGGAACATAGGTTGGAAGTAGGATGGAGTAGGTTGGGATGTTTCCTAAAACTCACAGTACAGAGTAGCCCTGATCCGTGCACATGGTAAGCTAGATCTGGATTTGACTAGGAGCTTCAGCTTGATAATATATTCCGGGAGTCCTGTGATGGGGGTTCCTGCATGGCAGGGGGTTGGACTAGATGGTCCTTGAGGTCTCTTCCAACTAGAGATGGGCACGAAACAAAAAATGGTGTTTCGGTTTTTCGTTTGTCGTTGAGAGGTCTGTTTCAGTTTGTTTCCGTTTGTCGCAAATTTTTGGAAAACTTTTGTTACCGTTTTTCATTTTTTGTTTGTCATTTCTACCCGCTTTTGCGCAATTTTTAAAGCATTTCCGTGCGCAGGCATCCCCCAACGCCCCAGACCAGAGGGAAAACACTAAAAAAAAAATGGATGCTGGCAGAGACACAGTATAGACTAGGTACGCAGGAAGGCTGCAAAGGCAGCAGCGGGTGTTGTCTGGGGTGCAAGGCAGCCGCAGAGTGACTGCACTGCGGGACAAGGGAGGGTACTCACCGAGAGGTACGCAGCACGCACACAGGGAGGCTGCAGGACTGAAGCTAGAGACTGCAAGGAGGACGGGGGCTGCCAGAGCTTTTTATGCCCTCTGTGGCTGCCAGACCTGTCCGCCCAGTCTGCAACCTGGGCATGCTATTGGTTGAACATGATCCCATCACATGGCTTGGCTCCATTTTGTGGCTGGTGGTGACATCCATTTTAAAGGGAAAAGAAAAATACATCGCAATGGGAGAAGACAAAAACAAACGTTTTAAGGACCCCAACCCCCCTGGTAGGTATTATCAGACAATATAAATAATTATCGCTACATTTTTACGGATGTCCAGGGTTTTTTTTAACATTTAAAACAGCTCATTTCATTGCGTGTTGCCATTAACGGAAATGAAACGTATTGACCAAAATTTTCGTGGTTCTGTTCGTTTTGTTTCATTTTCATCACAATTTTCGTTTGTCGTTTCATTATGTATCGGAAACGACAAATGGTAACGGAAACAAAAAATGTTCGTTCCATGCTCATCTCTTCTTCCAACTCTATGATTCTATGACTCTATGATTCATGGGAATAAACCCTGTTGAACTCAATGGAACTCACTTTGAAGTATTGAGACACTGGTTTGACATTGTAAATACCTGAGAAATTAAAAAGGAAATTGAGGTAGGAAGAATTAGTTCAGACTGCTGTAGTCTGAAGACACTCCAGAGAAGCTGTCTGTCTCTGTCTTTGGTTCCTTTCCCACCCTGTCTCTGATTCCTCTCGCTTTTATTATCCCCCTTCCCCACTACTATGCCCCCCTCTCTCTCCCTGCCTGTGTGCATGCGTGTGTGTGTTCAGTGCCACTTACTCCTTTGATAAACATGGTGTTCTAATCTGCCCTTTTGGCCAAGAGTCAACCCCATTCACCTCCGTTATTTAGGGTGCAGTTACACTATTGAAATATAATGAGTGGTGGATCGTGATTTTTGAAGTCAATTTAAAGTCACGTGGCTTTTGGGTGTGTGTGTGTATCCACCCTTTGGGGACAACTCTTAATCCATGTTAAGCTATGCTGTGTATTTCTTGATGGAGCTACACACGCTTTTAAAGTTGTTGCATTTGAGGCTTGGTGTTGTACCTACCCGCCCTTGCACTGGTATGTGGTGAATGTCAGGATCATGGGTTTCAGGCTGCAGGGAAACCTTGCAGTTGTATCTGGGTTTTTTCATATCTGTAATAGTAAAATAGCACTATTTGCACTTTGGATTGAACAAAAAATAAAACATATATTAAAAATAACCCTGGCAGAAGCAGTGGAGAGTAGCTGTGAGAGACAGCCAGTCTGAGGATGGGCATGACAAAGCCACAAAAGCAATGAGTCAGAAGGGCATATTCACCCCCAAGCTGGCTCCCTCTCAGAGTCACTCATTACTGTCACCACCAGTGTTATTTTTAATATTTGGTTTTTTTATTTCTTTCAAAGTGAGATGGCAGTATTTTAGTATCTCCAATAGAAGCAAATATTTAACCGAGCAGATATGCATATTCTCCCTGTAGCCCCAAATGTGCATTCCTGGCATACAAAACTAGGCGAACCCCACAGACACAATTTACACGAACAGAAGGGGTTGCATATGTCAAAATGGTTTAAAATAAATCGATTTCTCAATAAATTTTAAAAATAACTACAATGTCTGCGGCCAAACAACATGCCTCATTTCTGACAAAAGAAATGATTCTGAGGCAAAAAGAATATCCATGCTTCCCTCTGCATTGTGCAGTGGGAACTTTTAAAATCAGTTTCAAATATGATAAACACAATTTAAAAACAACTATTTTTTCAGTGTGGAAGTAGTAAGGATGCTCTTAAAGGTAAAGGTAAATGTTCCCCCACACATGCATGCTAGTCTTGTCTGATTCTAGGGGCAATGCTTATCTCTGTATTCAAGCTGAAGAGCCAGTGTTGTGCAAGTCTGTGGCCACGTGGCCAGCATGGCAGCAAGGAAATACTGTTTTACCTTGCCACTTTTTACAGCAGTACCTATTTATCTACTTGCATTTACACGCTTTCGAACTGCTAGGTTGGCAGGAGCTGGGGTTATCAGCGAGAGCTCGCTGGCCTGTGTGGCACCCGGGATTCAAACTGCCGAGCTGCTGACTTTGCAGCCAACAGTTTTTCAGAGCTTTGGTCCAATGAGCCACCACACCCCTAATAAGTATGCTCTTAGACCGAAGGAATTAGGTCCCTCCAGTACTAGAACTATCTCTGAGAAATTACTACAGAATATGTATTCTCGAAAGCTTTCACGGGCGGGATCTGATAGCTGTTGTGAGTTTTTCAGGCTGTTTGGCCATGTTCTGGAAGTTTTTCTTCCTGACGTTACAGAAAAATCTTCAGAGGGCAAGGAACTCAGGGAACAAGGAGTTTCTGACTGTGCTCTGGGGTACGGAAAGTTGTCTGCTACAGAATACATCAGTAAACGTGTGCAACCATAATGTATTTATTATTTCCTATTTTGTAAAGCAATTTAAATTTAATGTGTCATCTTCACAATAAGATGGATCAACTGATTAAAAAAATATGTGGGAGCCAGCAGTTTGTTTTCAAGAAGCTATGGTATGGAATTTGAAAAAAAAAAAGAATACTACATAATTGGCTACATGCCATCAAAGATTGGTAGCCAAAGATGCTCATGGTAGACTGGTGGTGGTGGTGTGTGTGTGTGTGTGGGGGGGAGCTTTTTACAAAATCATGCAAATTGCTTTTCTAAAATTTCCCCAATTTGGCAGAAAGCAAATCCATGGTGCCTGCTGTCGCTTTTTCAGATATGGTCTGGATTCAAAAGCTACTTCAGACACGACCCTTCCTATTAGTAATGGTGTGTGGAATTCTGTACTGGGTGATTACACAACCCTGAGGTGTACACTTGTGTCCCTCTAAGACACTGTGCACAGGCACAGTGTGTGGGGAGGAGTCAGAGAAAGAGAGGGAGGGAGGGAGCAGGAAAAGTATATGCCCAGAGAGGCTCTAGAGCAGTGGTCCTCATACTACAGCCTGGGAGCCGGATCAGGCCCTCCAGAGTCCTGAATACAGCCCACCAGCCATTGCAGACACCTCACTTGCCCCCCCCCTTGAGCTGAAAACTCGCTACATACGCTGCTGCCTCAGCTACCAATGCAGCTTTTGTGGCACATGGGAGAAAAGGAAGCACCATTTTGTAGCATCTTGACCCACGCTAACAATAGCCATACCCCCTCAACTTCCCTGGGCCTCTGTCCTTCCACCCTCTTCATGCGCAGCATGTATCCTTCCAGCACAGTTACCCCACACCGCCTTCCATTGCTGATCTTGTGTAATGGCCACCAATAGGGGGTCATCAGATCAGAGACAGGCTTGGTAATCAGAGTGTGGCTCCCAGTGTTTAGGGCAGCTAGCGGGAAGGAGAGACAGGACACTCGGAGTGCCTAGTGGGGTTGGGGAGCTGATGGGGCTCCTTGGTTACCAGTTCCCAGTGGGGGGGGAGGAAAGGGCTGTGCGTGTGCATTTCCCCATTCCAATGGTTCTTTTTGTGAGGGGAAAGCCCGCTGTGGCCCATAGTGCCTTGGGGGGTTAGCAGGATGGCCCCTCCACTAGCCCCCTTGGAGCTGTGGGAGAAGCAGGGTTGCCGAGTGGACCAGCAGGCAAGGATAGCGGTGTTGGGCTGGGCGGGTGAAGCAGGTTGGGCCTTCCCCTTCTCCCCCTCGGAGCTACACCTGGGAGCTACAGAATGCTCGCCACCGGAGCCACGACGTGTGCCCATTGGGATGGGCATGCTGCACTAGGCGTGGTGTGAAGGTTATCCATTAGGCCCTTCCTTTCCCCCAACAGGCAGGCAGAACCAGATAAAGGGAAGCCATTTGGATGGGCACAGGCCTCCAGATGAGTGGTGCGGTCCAGGCTGGGCATCCGGCTAGGGCTCATGAGCCTGGTTAGGCTCACTAGACCTCAGGTCTAGTTTTGGGGAGGAAACCTCCCCACAGGAGGGCAGCAGAGTGCTGCAGCAGTGGTGATTGGGTGCCCCCTCCACGAGCAATGACCACCCTACCCAACTTGGCACATGTAAAAGAAATGTGAGGGGGCGGGGTGGTAGATCCAGGTGACTTGCGGGGGGGCGCTCAAAAAGAAGTGGCAGGCACCTACTGGGGTTTTTAGAATGGTCCAGCCCCCAACAGTGTCTGAGGGACAGTGAACTGGCCCCCTGTTTAAATAGTTTGAGGACCCCTGCTCTAGAGCTTCATATACAAAGTTGCAAACCCTGGTTTTACTCTGAATGAGTTCTTGATTCACAGAAGAAAGACACAGAAACATATGGCTGCTGTATCCTAAATTGCTTGTGGCAAATGGTTGTGCTGTGCTTACTGATGATTATAACACAGGATCCCACGTACCATCTGTAGTGTTCCCACAGTCCTGTTCCACACCCACCCGCAAGCTGCTCCTAAACAGCCAAGTACCTTTATTAAAGAGGCACATTAGATTTAGGGTGAAGGAGAAGGTCAGGCAGGGGAAATTGACCACCAGACTCCCCATATGTAAGCTGGGGCTCTAGTCATGTTCTTCAGGGTTTGTTAGACCCCAGCCGCCATCACCTGTCCCTCTTCAAACCTGAGCCTCACAGCACGGCCATTGTACGCGGCATGTGGAAATTCTGATTATTTCAGTGGTTTTGGAAGTGGAAAGGCATGCAGCAACAAATTTGCAGAAGGAGCTACATTTCTCTGTGTAGGAAACAAGGCAGGGGCTGGGATGCTTTTCTAGCTGCTTTTCATAGCATGGCACCAATCCTGCTGGTTGGTTTGGATTGTTGTCTGTTACATCACAAGTTCCTAGTGAGCACGCAGTCAAATATCAAACAAACTGATGTATTTGACAACAGTAGACAAACTGCTTAAAAGTGCATGTGTGGGGGGTGTGTGTGTGAAGAGAAAGCACATGTAACTTCCTTTCTCATACTATTTGTCCCACCGCCGTCCAGCTTGGAGCAGTAGTTCAACTCCACCCTCTCTATTACTGGCTCCTTGGCAAGCACACTTCTCTCTAAAAGTATTTTAGTGCTTGCAACTGACGGTAAGCCATATTTTATCTATCTAATGTGTAATTTAATAAGCCAGTGTGCAATTATTTGAATTAATTGGACGATGTGTAAGAGCTTTCTGTTGTAATGCACTTTGGTAGTCATCTTTAAATGCACATTTATATCTACCGATCTATAAATATTTGAGGTATATTTATGCAAATTGGAGATACTTCCAAGGCACTATAGATAGTTTGCAAGGGTGTTTATTGAGCAAATCCACACTGGGTGCTCTAAACAGTGTATCTTAAATAGAATTATTGAGGTTTGTAATAGGAAAAAAAAATCTGTGTTTTGAAAGAAGCCTTATATTTTGTTCCAAAATCCCAGCTTCTTGTAAATGCAAATTTGACTTTAGAAACCACTGGTATCCACAGTTTTTAAAGGGATGCTGTAATTAGCTCACTGTTTGGAATTGTCTCTTGGAAGCCAAAAGTTGCCTCTATTGATTAGTCTGGACAAACTTCCTGGCAAGGCAGCTCTTTGATCCAACAGGATGAAGGCCCGGCAAAACAGGGAATGTGACTAAGAAATGAGAACATGCCCATGTTTCTGGCCCTTCACTTCAGGGGTTTTGCAATCTGTGGCCTACAGACACTGTTGAACTCTGACGTTCATTATCGCCACCTATGGTATAGTGATGGTCATGGGCTATGGAAGATATTGTTCAATGACATCTAGAGAGATACAAGTTCACTGATAGTTATGTGCTGCCAATTCATTTCCATCTTCCATGTTCACAACAAACCTATGGACTCATGTCTTCCAAAAGAGCTCATTATCTGCATCCATTAATAAGCTTGCTCAAATCTAGAGGGTGTGGCTTCAAGATAGCTCATGCAGGGTTGCTCTAAGTTGCAAGATCCGAGATGCAAGATCTGTCCACACTGCAGCTCATGCTAAACTGCACCCTGTTTAGCATGAAATGGCACATTTGAAGGGGACTACAGAGCGGAAACAGTTATCCACATGCCACATTATAAGGTTTGTTATATAAGTTATGCAATCTTGATCTGGCCTGTTGAGAATGGCTGATCAAGATTGAGGAAGAAGGGAATGGAGAGGGGAAGCCACTATCACCTTAAATAGCTTACACTGCTTTCTGGTTCCTCAAACACTTGCTTTTGAAATTTAATTTGCTGTTTAATGTAATGGTTAAACAACACTGAGAAATTCAGGGTATTTTCCTCAGGCCAATAGTTGTAGCCTTTCAATTGAACCTCTGTTCTGGCAGAAAGTTGTTTATTGATTTTTGTTTGTTTGTGTTACTATTATTGTGAAGTCAGCTTCTGTGAAAAGATTATCATTGGTACAGAAATGTTTGAAATGGAATAAGAACCTCAGTTTGGAGGAGGCCTTGTTGGCGACAGGAAATGCACTGTCAGAGCTTTCTAGCCCAGCAGGGCTTTTCATTACCCTGGGCAGTGCCAAGTTCCAATGGCAAGGGAAAAGCAGAATGGTTCAACAATCATCCTGACCAGACATTGCAATCTCAGCTCTTGAGTCAAAGTAATGGACCAAGATAGAGGTAGGAAATGTCCCAGATCAGCTTGTGGTGGTTTCCCTTCAGACCATATATAGAGTGACTTATCTTTCCTCGCTGTAGGTAAACAGGTGATAATAATTTGGGGTATTCTCCACTGCCTTATGTTCAAGCACACAGTATAGCCCTCCTTTTGGCTGGGTGTTAGGGGCATCTCAGTGTGAAGTAGTGGACTGAATGGTAGACCAGGTCTTAAGAGGTTGGGGTTCAAATCGACCATGGAAATTCATTCAGGGTTGGCACTGGTAAAATCAATCCTTAAATACATCACATACTCTGAAAAAACCATTCAAGGCACCCTATGTTGGATGTGACTTGGCACGACATAAGAAGAAAAAGAGGCACAAAGAGACATTCCCCATACTAAAAGAGTTGGAGATTAAATACAGTCATCCCATTAGGCAAAATGTATCAACTGGAGCCAAAGAAAATATTACCAAGCAGTTCGGGTAAGATGGGATCTTCAGGTGAAGCTGTCATTCTAGTGTTGACTTCTCTGAGCTGGTTACAGATTGTGTCCTCCTGAGCAGCTATTTTGGGTGTTTTTCAGAATCCGAACATCACTCGAGGAGGACTGCTCTGGGATGGGTTACATTAGGCTGACCTCTGAGTAGAATCCCATCCTACAGTGCCATGCCATGATTATGGGGAAACTTTCCAGTATCACTTGGGTGGCAGCAAATGAGAGAGAGAGAGAGAGAGAGAGAGAGAGAGAGAGAAGATTTATGTTTATAAATATTCTGCACCCCTGCACCAAACTGAGAAATGATGCCTTGTCCCTGTGGTTCACCCTCCGAATTTCATGGCTGAGTAAAAATTTGGACCACCCTCTAATACACCCCCCCCCAGCAGCCACCCACACTCTGCTGACTGCACTACCCTGGCCTTCAATCCAAATGTATTGGCGACCATGCCTCTGTAATAATTGCCTTTCAGATGTCAGGCGATGTATGGCCAGCTTTTCAGGCTAGGCTCTCGACTGAAAAGAAAGAGGAGGAGCCATTGTAAACACAAGCAAGCCAAAAGCTTTCCAAAAAGCACGTTCGTGATACTGTTTTTAAAAACCCTAAAAAGCTTTTCCCACAGCCTTCAATCAGCATCATTGCCATCTCAGCACATCTCTTTGTGTATTATGAATCATTGGCACACCATGCCATTTTCTCAAAGCCTTCCAGTGGGATGTTGACAAAGTACAGCGCTTCCAGCTGTTGGATGTCACCGATCTTTCCTTCTCCTCAATACTATGCTCATTTTCTACATCCAGATGTAAGATGAAATCTGATAGTCTAGCTGGGACAAGTAGCAACTTCCCCTCTCAGCTCCATGCAATTACAAGTACTGCACGCGTTTTCTTTCCCATAGTTAATGGATCAAGAAGATCCCCTGCCTTCAGAGTCAAGCTAAATGCTTATTGTAGGAAGTAATGCAGTAGGAGATTTTGATGTGCAGGCAATTACTAAGATAGTCTTCCTTGCAGTCATGCCCCAAGAAGAATCTGGAATTAAATATATAGAGGTAACTCAAAATGCCAGTTCTAGCAGCAGCTTTCCCTCCCATCTCCAACAGAAGCAGGTGCTTTATTAAATAATGGGCCTTGATTTCCCACTCAAGAACAGCCTACCTGCCAAAGACTGGGTAATAACTCACAGTCCACATATAGGCTGAAATCCAATTCTAGTAATTCACAACAAACTAGGGTACAGTAGGCAGATTCAACCAATGGAACTTATGAAAGAGGGAGGTCAGTAAATGTGTGTGACTGTGCATGTGTGTACAGAACACGCCATTGCCCCCTCCGTCCTGGCTCTTTCATCCTACTGACCACAGGATCTGAGCACATGAAGTTACACAAGTCACTGGCCTCCATGTCTGTTGCCAGAAAGTGGCTTTGGTTTCCTTGTGTGTGCATGTGACTGATTGATTGGTTGAGCCACACCAAAGAAAGGCCACTGATCCCTAACTAGATAGTCAACTGTTTCAAAGGCTACTAAGAGATTGAGGAGGACCAACAAAGACACTTTGCCCATCAGCTTCCCACAGGAGGTCATCTTGCATGGCGACCATTCCTGTCTCCATGCTGTGATGTGGACTGAACACAGACTGGAATGGATTGAGGGCATCAGTCCCATAACCTTGCTCAAAAAATGTTCATTGGCAATGGGTCTATAGTTTGTAATATCGTCCATCGCCAAGCCAAGTTTCATTCAAGTGGGCCTAATGGGATTCTGACCAAAACAACAAGGCTTTTCCAGATTCTGGACCAGAGGTTTTCCTTATACTTATATCCAGGGTTGTTTTATGGCATATAACATTTTGGGAGAGATCCCACAGAACCATAGAGCTTGTACTTTGACCCTGTCAAGGCAATCTCTCCTCAGCAAGATTTTCTTATGGCTATCTTTTAATTGCTAGGCCCCAAATCCTAGGAATTTATGCTGGGTAATGCTGCATGTTCTCTGACATCAAATGCAGTTACTTGTAGAATCTGAAGTCTGTTGACGGCAGCCCTTTAATGCAGCATTAGGAATGCCAAAATAGATTACGTAAGTTTAATTAATATCAGGATATCTTTCTCCTGATTTACACTTACCTCAAGAATGAAAATAGTCCTAGTGCCCTAAATAATCTGTCTAGAGTTTATAATAATGTTTTTGCCTCCCTTTTCCTCCCCTCCCAAGCACCCATCTCTGTTACTGAATGGATGGTAAGTCTGAAGGTTAAAACATTAGACATGGACTCTCCCAAGAATCTGTTGCATCTTTCCACCACCTGGTACTCAGTACTTGTGCTGGCCTAAAGCCTCATCGCCCTATCACCCTCAGCATCCTGGCTAGAAGGGCTGGGAATTGTAGTTCAACACCTCCAAAAGGCACTAGGCTGGGAAAGGTCAGGGGTAATTAACCAGTTAAAGGGAATGGAATGGGCAAGGCCAGTTCAAGGGATAAATCTCAGTCAATTGTCATGGCAACAGGGGACATATCTGAGGGGATTTCCCATTACTCCCCATAACGGTTGGGAAATGTTTCATTTATATCCTCACTTGACTTGAACTGTAATACCTTTATTTCCAAACAGTAAACGGATATGCATAACCAATCTGTAACTATTTGTATTCTAGGATGTACTGAACAAGTTAACAGAATATTTTCTCTGATGAGGATCCCCTAATACTGATCTGATGCTGCCATATGCATTTGTATGTTCTGTGAAAACAACTGGTGGCAACAATTAAGATCATTCCTATACTTTATTGCAGACAAGCTGAGAAAGCTACAGAGTAGCCACATCCTGTAGTTCCTTTAATACCTGTGAATTCCCAGGGAAGGTCACAACAGACCATACAGCCTAATAGCCAAAGTGTCAGGCTCAGGTTATAAAGGCATCGCACGCACGTTCTCTAGGGGGTCTCATTTTATGAGATATCTTTTGGCTTCGATTTTCCAGAATGTCAGAAAGAGTGCTGTAGTTCCAATGTAGGTAATTTCACCCCAAATTCCTTGCATTTAATGAAGAATGAAAAATTTCTTTCTTTCAAACCAGAAAGCCTATTTTGCATGAGAAAGCCCAACTTTTGTATGCAATTAAATACAGGAGATTTGGGGGCAAGCTAAGAAATATATAACCTAGCTCAAAAAAACTGCTATACAGGACAATACTCAGCACTCATATAAATCCCACTAAGAGCAGACCTATACATTGATTTAAGTTGCTTTTTAAATGGAGACAATAGCTTGTTATGCACTACAGCACAAAAGCCTTAAAGAAGCTTTGCAGAAAGGAAGAGTTTGGTTAGATTAGTAACAAAGGCACTGGAGAACTAGTGCAGCTCAATGGCTAAGAAGAGAATGAGCCACGAAATCAGGAAGTTCCAGTTTTGAATTTTCATTACCAATTAACTCACTAGCTGGCCTAAGATCGGCCCACGTGCCATTAGATTTTGAATAAGCAACAAAGGAATAAAATAGTCTTACTAGATAGAAAAGTAGTAAAAGTGTTCATTTTTGAGACCCAGAATATTGCACTCATTAAAATGGATTCAGAGGGAGCAGCTGTAGTTACCTGCAACAGTTGTGCCATGTTTTTCATCTTGCCAAAGCGCATGGAGAACTACACTTGCAGCAAGTGCAAGCTAGTTGCATTATTAGAAGAGAAGGTCCTGCAGCTAGAGGTCCGCATATCTAACCAGCAACAAATCAAGGAGCTTGACCTGTTCTTGGACAGAGTGGAGCAGACTATCCTGGACAAAGAAGAGACAGGGCACACTTCTGAGGAAGAAGTCACTTCACTAAGTCAGGAGGTAGCTGCATGGAGGAATGGCCAAGGGATTGCTCTGAGGGTCTCAAATTACAGAATCAATTTGTGGCTCTTTCCCTCATCACACCTCATGAGGAATGCACATAGGAAAAACTGGTTCCACCTGAGGATCTCTCCCTCATCACACTTGATGAGAGACAGGAAGATGAACAGCAGGATCAAAATGAAGACCTCTCCCTTAATATAAGGGAGGTTGGAGTGGGTAGAGAACCACAAAGTGATGACATACTATAGTAGGTTTTACCACTGGGAGAATAATGGGATGTGGTCATTTGTCTACTGGAATTAAAAGCTGTGAGGGGAAAAGAACAAAAAAGCAGCCATTGTTGGGGGACCCACTGTACAGGTGCTTCTACACAAATCCTTGAAGCCTCTGGGGCAAAGATGGGAGAACTTGAACATTTGGCAGATAGGGATAACATTGATATAATAGCCATAACAGAAACCTGATGGAATGCGGAGAACCACTGGGATGCAGCAATCCCAGGCTATAAACTCTATAGAAAAGATAGAGAGGGGTGGGTTGGAGGTGGAGTGGCCATCTATGTCAAAGAAGGGGTAAAATCCAGCAGAATGCAGATTGACAGAGGGTCTGACTCCACCATAGAATCACTGTAGGTTAAACTAAATTGTGGGTTAAATCCAAAGAGCAATGTGATAGTGGGGTGTGTGGTATCATCCACCAGATAAAAACTTGAGGGGGACTTTGAAATGAGGAGACAAATCTAAGGTGTCTAAGAGGGACAGGATAGTAATCATGGGGGACTTCAATTATCCCCACATTGACTGGGCCAATGCGAGGTGGGGGAAGAAAGAGAAACTGGATTTCTCAACATGCTGAATGACTGTGCCTTACAGCAACTTGTCATGGAGACCACCTGACAACAGGCAACTCTGGATCTAATACTGTGTGATACTCAGGACCTGGTCATGGAGAACAGTGACCATGCTGCAATCTCCTTTGCCATGCATGTTGGAGGAAGAGTGTCAAGCAAATCAGACACAAAAACACTTGATTTCCGAATGGAGTACTTTCCTCAGATGAGGAAATTAGTTAGAAAGAAATTGAAAGGGAAGGTAAAAAGAATCCAATATCTCCAGAGTGCATGGAGCCTGTTTAAAACAACGGTAGTAGAGGCCCAGCAGAAGTGCATACCACAAAGAAAGAAGAGTTCATTTAAGTCCAAGAGGGTGCCAGCATGGTTAACGGGTGGCATTAGAGAGGCTCTAAAGCACAAGGAGAGGTCTTTCTGTAAATGGAAATCCTCCCCAAATGAGGAAAATAAAAAGGAACACAAACTCTGGCAAAAAAAAAATTTAAGATGATAAGAGAGTCAAATAAAGACTTTGAGGAACGTATGGCTAGCAATATAAAGGAAAATAATAAAAGCTTCTTTAAATATGTTAGTAGAAAACCTGCCAGAGAACCAGTTGGACCTCTGTATGGTGAGGGAGGAAAAGGGGAGGTAAAGGAAGCCTTGGAAATTGCAGATAAATTAAATGAGTTCTTAGTATCTGTCTTCATGACAGAAGACCTAGAGCAGATTCCGCTGCCTGAACGGCCCCTCTTGACTAAAGAATTAAATCAAATACATGTTAAAAGAGAGGATGTTTTAGGACTAATTGATAAATTGAAGATCCATGAGTCACCAAGCCCAGATGACATCCACCCAAGCATTATTAAGAAACTGAGAAATGAAATTGCGGATCTCTTAATGGTAATACACAACTTTTCTCTTAAAATGGCCACAGTGCCAGAGGACAGGAGGATAGCGTATGTCACACCAATTTTTTTTAAAAGGAAGGAGGGGGAACCCAGGAAACTACAGGCTGGTTAGCCTTATGTCTGTCCCAGGAAACATGGTGGAAAGCCTCTTCCAAGGGAAAATCTTAAAACACATAGAAAAACAAACCTTGCTGAGAGAAAATCAGCATGGATTCTGTAAGGGTAAATCTTGCCTGACAAACGTTTTAGAATTCTTTGAAAAGGTCAACAGGCATGTGGATTTTGGTGAACTGGTGGATATTGTTTATCTGGATTTTCAGAAGGCTTTTGACACAGTCCATCACCAAAGGCTGCTGAGAAAATTGCACAGTCAGGGAATAAGAGGGCAGGTCCTCTTATAGAAACAAAGGAAACAAAGAGTAGGTATCAATGGGCAGTTTTCACAATGGAGAGAGGTGAAAAGCGGTGTGCCCCAGGGATCTGTCCTGGGTCCGATGCTTTTCAGTCTGTTCATAAATGACCTGGGATAGGGATAAGCAGTGAGGTGGCCAAGTTTGCAGATGTCATGAAACCTTTTCATGTGGTAAAAACCAGAGAAGATTGTGAAGAGCTCCAGAAGGATCTCTCCAAACTGGGGAATGAGCTGCAAAATGGCAAATGCATTTTAATGTAGGAAAATGTAGAGTAATGCATATTGGGGCAGAAAATCAAAACTTTATCAACTCATGGGCTCTGAGTCATCCGTGATGGATCAGGAAAGAGATCTTGGTGTGTTGGTGGACAGCTCAATGAAGGTGTCTACCCAAAGTGTGGCACCAGTGAAGAAGGCCAATTCCATGCTAGGGATTATCAAAAAGGGGATTGAAAATAAAGCAGCCAACATTATAATGCCATTGTACAAAATGATAGAAAGGCCACATCTGGGTCACTGCATCTAAAAAAAAAAAGACATAGTACAACTGGAAAAGTTGCAGAAGAGAGTGACTAAAATGATTACTGGGCTGGGGGACCTCCCTTATGGTGAAAGGCTAAAACATTTGGGGCTCTTTAGTCTGGAAAAAAGGTGCCTGAGGGGGGATATTATTCAGATCTACAAAGTAATGCAGGGCATGAGTGAAGTGGATAGAGGGACTCTCTTCTCCCTCTCACAAAATACCAGAACTAGGAGACATCCACTCAAATTGAGGGCTGGGAGAGTAAGAACAGACAAAAGAAAATATTTTTTTTACCCAGCGTGTTGTTAGTCTGTGGAACTCCCTGCCACAGGAGGTGGTGATGGCATCTAGCCTGGATGCCTTCAAAAAGGGATTGGACAGATTCCTGGATGAAAAGTCCATCACAGGTTACAAACAATGATGGAGATGTGTAATCTCCTGGCTTAAAACCGGGGTACTTCAAGGGCCAGATGCAGGGAAGTGGTATCATGAGACAGATATCTAGTCTCATGCACTCCCAGACAAATTTGTTGGGGCCACTGTGAGATACAGAAAGCTGGACTAGATGGGCCTTTGGCCTGATCCAGCATGGCTGTTCTTATGTTCTTATGCTCTTTCATCCCAGCAGTTGTTCTGAAGATCACTAGGATGGGGCTGTCCCTTTAACCTGACTCCTTCTCAGACTAATGGGACTGGGGAAAGGTTTTTTCTAGAGATAGGCATTTCATTTTGGAAGGTGACTGGTTCCAAAATGAATCATGGCAGCACAACTGCTGTTCAGAATCAGTCCCACCCTCCAGAACAAAATCAACCATGGTCTTTCCTCGCTCTAGTTGATGCTGGGTGAACATCCAACCAGGAAGCAGCCTCCGATGCATCATCTTTCCATGTCCCTGGCACTGGCAGGGAGGTGGGATGGTGCATGCCCTTGCACAGCTCCTGAGTGGCCAGCGCCAGGGAGAGGCAAAGATGATGCATCAGAGGCTGCTTCCTGATTGGGATTTTGCCCAGCACAATCTAGAGCGAGGTAAGACTGTGGTTGATTTTGTTCCAGAGTATGGGACTGGATTCCAAGCACCAGCTGTGCTGGCATGTTTCGCTTCAGAACCAGCCCCATTCTGAAATGAAAAACCCATCTCTAGTGGGGATTTGAGTATATGTGTGTACTTGGCATGGAGTGGGCTGGATAGACCAGCGATTTGACTACTTATAAAGCATCTTATTATTATATGTTCATAGGCAACCCATGGACCAAGCAGGAGAGCAGACATCCAAGACTGCCCATAATGCCTGGACCAGCAACTGCCTGGAGAAGATACACAAGTCTGCCTCTATCCACCAAATTAGAATGACTTTGCCCTTCTTTGGACTTGGCTTTAAAATGAATAATTTCATTCCAGCCATAACTAATCCTAACTACAGTTATGTGGTTTAAACAACAGCAAAATACACAAGTTTTCCTTCATATTTAACAAGACTATGTTGAAGTTCTGACTCTGGGGATTCTTTACAGCATAATTAATAGGAGGATGCTTAATTTAAGACTCACTCCTGTTCATGGATAATGGCCCACTTAGATGGTTGTTGGATCAGTGATATATTTCAAAAGCTATTGTGAGTTTTTCAGGATGTTTGGCCATGTTCTGGAAGTCCCCCCCCCCCCAACGTTTCACCAGACTCTGTGGCCAGCATCTTCAGATGGCAAGGAGCTCAGGGAACTAGGAGTTCTCTCTGTGCTCTGAGAAAACTCCTAGTTCCCTGAGCTCCTTGCCGTCTGAAGATGCCACCCACAGAGTCTGGTGAAATGTGAGGAAGAAAAACTTCCAGAACACAGCCAAACAACCTGAAAAACATACAATAGTTATCAGATCCTGGCCATGAAAGCCTTCGAGAATACATCAATATATTTGAAGTTAAAATCCTGAGGCCAAGGGTTTATTATCAGGATGGCTTTAAACCACTGACATTCAGAATGAAAGGGAGGATGCTGTGGTTTAAAGCTGTGAATTCACTGTGAGTTAAGTTTTTTTTCCAGTCCATGAAAGCTGCATATTTATTTATATCCCATGATGAATTTAAGCACCTTCAGCATAGATTTAGATTACAGGCAGAACCAGATTTCAAAAGCCGCCAGAAGCAGCATGACCTATTCGCCAAATTGTTTAGACAGTGCGGCAAACCTGGAAGAAAAAGCAAGCCTTCCATGAATGACAGAGACACATCAGCTAAGGGTGTATCTATTGAACTCATAGACCTGGATTGTGGCTTAAAGTGAATGGAGGTGTCAAATCACATGGTCCCACATTACAATGCACTATAAGAGTCTAGTCCTAGGGTTGTACGGTATGGGCATTAATGATGAACACCAGCAAAACTGACACCCCCATTAAGCAAGTGAAGCATTTGCCACAGGGGTTTGAAATATGAAGGGCGGAAAATCAAACACACACACTTCACTAGGATGCCTGCACTCCCGCTCTCTGGAAATTGCTGAGCCAAGTTTCTGGAGTGGGCTGTTGATGGAGAAGGCTGCAGGTCCAAATCCAGTTTCTTACAATGATATAGGATCTTTTGCCTCTCTCTCTGCTTAGAAATGTTGCTGAACCTCCATATTCCTGTCTTATATAGATGCTATGCTCTGAAGGTATGCAAAGCCAGTAGCCCAAGGGTTAGGATAACAGCTTTAGTGGCAAACAATTTTCAAGAAATTTCAGTTAGAAATAGATTGGGAACATGATATGGATCAAAACACCAACTGGCTGCTTTCTCTCTCCCTCTCTCTCCCTCTCTCCCCCCTCCCCCCTCTCTCTTTAAAAATACAGTAATATTGATAAGAACATCATATATAGGATAGTATGTAAGAACTGTGGACATATTAATCTTAAAGCCGAGTTCCCATAAAGAAAAACAAATTAAGGAAAAGAATGCCAGATGAGTGGTATATAAATTGAATAAATAAACAAATTAACATGATGATGTGGAATGGGAGTTGCTTTATGCAACCATCAAAGGATTATTCCAATACCTGTGTTTGTATAATAGGGAGACCCTACCCCCGCAAAGTCTATTAAGACACAGAATGAGAGGCCTCATATAAGATTACAGTTTCTATTCTTACATTCCACAGAGGAACTTTCTCCAAAATGGTAGCACTGTAAAACTTTAAGTTCTTTGAAACAGAAGTGAAAAAGGAATGGAAGAGGCTTCTGCCACAGAGAAAGAAAGAAAAGTGGTAACACACTGTGTAGTCTAGTCTTTGGGCCCTAGATAGTCCCAAGACCTTTTTGTAGCTCACAGAAATTCACGTTGCGGGGGGGGGGGGGGAGGTTGAGAATAGAAACAGGAGAATTATGCCATTTTAGAGCCTAGGCTGCTATCTCACCTGGGGAAGATCCTGATCTTCAGAAGGTCTGGCTTTTCCTCTTCCTCCTGTCACGTGACTGAAGATGTGGGATAGCAGTTCCCACATACAAAGGGTTTTTTTTTAAAGCACTGTTCAGCCCAATGGCCAGCAGGTGGTGCTAGGATTAAAAAAAGGACCAGCTGACTGGCGCTAGGTGCGGGGGAAAGAAAAAAAAGTGTGATCGCCAGCTGGCTGGCACTAGGAGGGTGGAGGGGAAAAAAAATTAAGTGCCAGACCAGCTGGAGGACCAGCTGGCTCACGCTAGGGGTGGGGAGAAGTTAAAAGGGAAAAAAACAGCGCCCGATTGGTCAGCTGCCTGGTGCTAGGAGGGGGGGATTTTAAAAGCGCCAGACCAGTCAGAGGACGCGCTGACTGGCACTAGGGTTGGGGGGGAGTTAAAAGAAAATAAACGACGTCGACCACCCCCAGGAACAGCCGGTCAGTGCTATAAGGAAAAAAGAAAAGAAAACCAGATCATCTATGTGGTCCCATGACATCTGCGTCTTTAAAAGGTGGATTTTTTAAGCGAGGCAAAAAAATCCCTACCTCTCTGGTAGGTCTTGGAAACCTCGCTTAAGGGGGCGTTACTGGGTGTTTTTTTTCCAAAAGCCATGGGGGCATTTTTGGACATGGTTTAATCTACAAATTTAATCTGCATTTAAAGGGACATGGGATAGGGGCCTAAGATGGAGGTGAACATGGTTTTAGTCCTTTTTACAGAAACTAAATGTGACTTTCAAGTCAGTTTGCCCAGAAATGGCTTCTGACAAGTAGCATCCAAACCCACCCAGGTGGCCCATTCCTGCTCTAGTCTTGCAAGTGGGCCTTTGTATTCTGCTCAGTTGAGCCTCATGTGGTGCAACAGGGGAGGAAAGCAGTTTGATTAAAAAAAGATGCACTCTTTTGCAAGTGTCTCCAAGGACTTCTACATTCCCAGAAATTATCCTTTTCAGCTTGGATAGAGCTCTGAATAAGTATTGTTCCTGGGAAAGTGATGCAAGGTTTTCTATGTACTGTATATATGTTTAAACTCCTTCTAAACTGCTTCAAACTTCTGTCCTGCCTATGTGGGCCACACAGGTTAGGTACTACTTGCAACATACTTGGGGATTCTAGTCATGTGAAAAACTTTCCATTCCAATTTCATTACCTTATCCTAAGCCACTCCAAATTGTGTTGTCTTTATGCTCAGAAATGTATGAACATTTTACGTAAATGCCTTTTTCCTAACACATACATTTACATTTGCACATTTAACAAACTTAGGCAACTTTCCTCCATTGACTCTTGTGCAATTTTTTCCTACTATGCATATTTTAGCCATTAACATTTTCAATGTGTGTGCTTTATTTCTCTGAATCACCCTCCAAGCCCCGTCAGTCTGTGAATTCTTAAGGTGAGGTGCATTTGTTTTCATAAGTCTTTGCAGGTATGAAAATGATATTTGCATTTAGACTGTCAAATCCAACAATATGCACACAGATATCAGATCTTCTGGGATAAAATTACCTCCTTAAATCATAGATTCAGACCTCAATCATTGTCATAAAAGAGAATGTGGACTAACTGAAGCACATTCTCTGCATGGCCCTTGTCCTCCCAGTTGGGAAGGGCAGTGATACATGGGGGAATCCCATGTATCACTACCAAGGCCTTGTGGTAGGAGGGGCTGCCATATAGGGAAACTCCACAGGACAGATTAGATCAAGGGGACAGAGGTTTCGTACCCCATTTTAAACCAGCCAAGGAGGAGGTGTGAAATAGAATCTAGTGAATTATTGATAGGCATCTGTCTCATTCCAATGTCCACTCCCAAACCTCCCCCATATACTGCAGAGATGGATAGGCAAATAAATCAAAGAAAGAATCTTTTGGCAACATCGAATGTTGTCCCTATCTTCAAAAAAAGGGGGGAAGAGGACCCAAATAATTACCACCCTGTCAGCTTACTTCAATTCCTGGCAAGATCCTAGAACAAATTATTAAGCAGACAGGTGGTAATTATTTAACTAGCAATGCTGTCATTACGAGAAGTCAACGCAGATTTCTTAAAAATAAATCATGCCAGACCAATTTGATCTCTTTCTTTGATAGAATCACAGCCCTGGTGGATGAGGGATATTGCTTATCTTGATTTCAGTAAGGCCTCTGATAAGGTTCCCCATGGCAAACATGCAAAGAAGTTAGTAGAATGTGGGACAGATAGTGCCACTGTTAGATGGATTTGTAATTGGTTGACTGATTGCACCCAAAGGATGATCATTAAGGACTTATCTTCAGCTTGGAGAGACATGACCAGTGGGGTGTCCCAGGGTTCTGTTCTGGGTCTGGTGCTATTCAATATCTTTATTAATGACTTGGAAGAAGGAATAGAGAGTAGGCTCATCAAATTTGCAGATGATAACAAATTGGGGGGGGGGGTGGTAAATTCCCAAGAGCAGTGATGGCGAACCTTCGGCACTCCAGATGTTTTGGACCACAACTCCCACAGTTCTTTGTCATTGGCAATCTAGGCTTCGAATTCTGGGAATTGTAGTCCAAAACATCTGAAGTGCCGAAGGTTCGCCACCACTGCCCTAGACTAGGATGAAAATCAAAAAGGACCTTGACAGATAAGAGTCCTGGGCCAAAACTAACGGAATTGGGTTCAACAGAGGGAAATGTAGGCTTGTACACCTAGGTAAAAAGAATGAATTGCACAGATATAGGATGGTAGACACCTGGCTGGAAAATAGTACCTGTGAAAGGGATCTGGGAATCTTGGTGGACCAGCAATTGAACATGAGTCAGCAGTGTTCAAGAAAGCCAACACAATTCTTGGTTGCATTGCCAGAAGCATAGTGTCTAGATCAAGGGAAGTGATAGTGCCACCCTATTCTGCTCTGGTCAGACCCCATCTGGAGTACTGTCCCCATTTCTGTGCGCCTTGATTTAAAAAGGATGTTGACAATCTTGAATGGATCCAGAGAAGGGTGACCAAGATGATTGAATGTCTGGAAGAAATGTATTACGAGGAGCTGCTTAGGGAACGGGGAATGTTTAGCCTTACAAAAAGAAGACTAAGAGGGGAATATGATAGTTATGTTTAAATATTTGAAAGGATGTCACATTGGAGAAGGGACTGGTTTGTTTTCCATGGCTTCAGAGACTAGGACACGGGGCAATGATCTCAAACTACAGGAAAAGAGATTCAATTTAAACCTTAGGAAGAACTTCATGATAGTTAGAGCTGTCCAGCAGTGGAATATGCTGCCACAGAGGGTGGTAGAGTCTCCTTCTTTGGAGGTTTTTATGCAGTCTGGATGGCCATCTGTCAAGAGTCCTGTGATGGGGGTTCCTGCATGGCAGGGGGTTGGACTAGATGACCCTTGAGGTCTCTTCCAACTCTATGATTCTATGATCTAATTTTTTAAAAATGCATTTCATTTGACGAGAGTTTTCTAGCACTGTCGCCCACTGTGGGCTCTGGATATTTTTGGACTACAAATGTTTTTGGTCCAGTTGGTCCAGGTGCTGTTGGACTGCAGCTCCAATAATCTTTCCTCACCACAGACTCAAGCTTGCAAAAGTTTAAGCCAAGTGAAATTTGTTAGACTTAGACACTCAGGATTCACGGAGCTCCAGATGACAAGGAGTCTCACACTAGTATGAGATGAAATCATCCTATGAAATGAATAATCTTATGCTCAGTAAAAATTATGAAAGCCTGTGGCACTAAAAGATGATCAAGTTTTACTTGGCATAAGCTTTCATAGGATGTAGCACATTTCTCCAGTTGCATCTTATGCCAAATCAACCGTTACACCAAATGAAAATGGCTAGTGTTTAAAGTGATACTAGGCCACAGACAGGCAGTAAGACTCTGTTAGTTGTGTTGCAACAAATTCACGTGGCTGCTTCTTTGGAAATTTGGGTCTATTGCCAAAACGTCAGCCTTTCTTGCACTGAAAACAGAGAAACACTTTAAAAAGCCCCTGGCAATCATGAAAAGAATATTATCTTGCTCAACACAATGTTAGAAAACAGGTTTATTTCAGTGAAAGATAACTGATTAGCACTAGAGATGGGCACGACTAGGGAAAATGACGTTTTCGAGTTGTCGTGTGTCGGAGGCAGCCCGTGTCGGCTCGTTTCCGTTTTTCGCGAAACTTCGCAAAAATTAGTCGGTTCGTTTTTTTTTCGTTGTCGTTATACTGGTTTTTTTGGGGGGTAGCGGGCTCCTGGAGGCACCTCTGTGGGGTGGGTGTCTCCTCTGGCCCGCTATAAAGGGAAAGTGGGCTCCTGGAGGCACCTCTCTGGGGTGGGTGCCTCCTCTGGCCCACTACAAAAGGGTACGCATAGCCAAAGGGGCAGCAGCAGGCTCCAAGAGACCCCTCAACATGGGGGTCTCCCCTCCTCACCTGCTGCTGCAAAATGGCATGCATAACCATATATGGATATGCATACCATTTGCAGACAGTGAGACCACCTGGTCCACTGGTACGACCCTGCGAGGACTGGGTCGCACCTGCCATGTCCCACAAAGAAGGGAATCGTACTTGCGTGTAGTGCAATGCAAGTAGATCTGGCTATGGGTTAAGGTGGGTTAGTGCAAGGGCTAGGGTTAGGCTACTGACGGGTAAGGTTACGGTGGGCTATTGGGTTGCACCTCTGGGTGCCTCTCTGACCCACTAAGAAGACAGTCTGTGACGTATGGGTAAGGAGCCAAGGATTAGGGTTAGGGGGTTAGGGGGCTAGGGAAGGTTTTAGGGGGCTTTTTGGCACATCCCAGAAGTCTCAGTGGCCAAGTGGCCATGCGATTGGTGGGATGGCTCCAAAAATTTGCATGGTCGTCCCCTCCCACATGGCTGGCCAGGCCACTGGGCCAGCCCATCATTGTGCACTGCGCAGGTGTAAATAAAATAAAATAAAATAAAATCAATGGAGGACAGAGGAGGAGAGGAGAGAGATTTTGTTGCAAGAAAAAACCCACGGCTACTGTGAAAAATCTGGCAGTTTATAAATTTTTGCGTGTTTCTGGTGTGCTTGTGTGTTTTTGGACCACGATTTCAAAAACAATATTGCGTTCGCCGCCCCATTTTGGATCCCCCGCCCGCACCGCATGGCATGGCGAGTCCGGCTGCCCAGGACGGGGGGGAGGCAGGACCCCCCTCCAGAAACCACCCCTCCGGTAGGTGCCCTGCGCCTTAGTCAAGCAGGCATTTTTCCGCCTGCTTTTTGGCCCGGGAATGGGTGGGGGGAGAGTTTAAAAGTTTTTTCCTATGCGCCATCCGTGCCGCTTGCGTTTGCGGCGGCTGTCGGCGAGACTGGGCTTTTTGCGAGCCTGCGGCGAGTCCCACCACCAGACCAGAGCAGCCCAGGATGGAGGGGGGGGAGGCCGGGACCCCCCCTCCAGAAAC
>JAHTLZ010000016.1:64826283-64887391 GCA_023846285.1 Phrynocephalus versicolor
CACACACACACACACACACACACACACACACACACACACACACACACTCATCTGAGGAGTGTGGGTAAGAAAAAGCAGATAGGGTTTTTTTAAATATACCATTGCCTGTTCTGATATACAGGTATTTTAAAATCTTCTCTGACATCCTAAAGGAGGGGGAAAGGGAACACTGCTTGTAACACACTTTCCAACCCAATCGTGTCACCTAAGTTCATTGCAATTCATTTCTTGCTTTTATACTTCTAACAAGTTACACAAGGCTGGGAATGGGGTGGAGGGGGTGAGAGGAATGTGAAGAATAAACCAATGCGGTTGGTAGGAGGAAAATAAGGGCTTATTTATACAGTAGCACGTGTGTCAGCAAGGCCTCTTTTCCCAAGCTATACACCCCATCCATTCTCTCTCTCTCTCTCTCTCTCTCTCACACACACACACACACACACACACACACACACACACACACACACAGAGGGATATATGCGCAGACACACACACCCACTTTAACTGTGCTTTTGTGTTTTGTCAGAATTAATGAGAAAAGTTCCCTTGCCCTAGGGGTAATTAGTGTCCTTGGAGTTAAATAAGCTAATACTTAGACACCTCTGGCACAGGCAATTATGTTTGTGTATTGAATAATTGATTCAAAGAGGGGGGGAAGGGGGCTGCTAATCAGATCTGAGCATAATGAATTGATTTAATTAACAGGGGAATCTAAGGGTCCCTGGGAAATGTGCGCATTTATTAAGCAGGAGGAGAGAGTGCAACCACATAAATTGAGAAGCCAGAGCGGGCGAGAGCAGCTCGCGAGCAAGCGCATTTGCCTCAGTGATAGGTTCGCGTCTTCCCATCCTTTACTCCGCCCGCCCCGCGCTTTCCCCTTTGAATATTATTTTCGATTTAGAGTGAAATCAAGGGAAAAGCACTTTAGAAGCTTGGCTGGCCTTTGCGGCTGCAAGAGCGAAAAGAGGGTTTAGCGAAGGATCCCGTAAGCTGCCATTAAGATCAGAGGGATTTTGGTGTTAGTATTATTATTTTTTTGTCATGACGATGATGATCGTTAGACTGCGCTTAGGTTAAGGGGGAAAGAAGGGGCAGGAGAAAGCGAGTCCTCGATTCATCTCGTTTACTCTCTTGGCGTCTCTTTTTCGCTTTGAACCTATTTGGTGCATGCCATTTCTCCCAACTGGCATTCCGAGTTGCAGCCCTGCCAGGAGCGGAGGGGTGGGTGTCTCTCTGAAGAAAGCTGGTCGGCGCTGGGGGCTCATTTCCCGCTGCCTTCGGGGAAAGTGAAGCTAGGGGTGGCGGTGGGGCGATCCAGCTAGCCGGGTCTTCGGGAGGTCGCCTCTTGCAATTCTAGCTGCGCGGGATCGAGAAGAGGGTGGTGGTGGAAGTCGTGCAACTGCAGCCGGCTCGGCCTTGGGGGTGCATGTGCCAAGAGGGGGTGGGTGGGGGGAGCCCAGGGGAAAAAAGGCCCAGAGAGGTTGGTGCCGGGGAGGAGGAGAGGAGGACAAGGACGAGAAGGCGAACCGGGTGCCTTCGCTTCCACTCGGCGGCTCGCTTTGCCCAAGAGTCGCCCGGCCCTCGCGCGACCCCCGCGGGCTTTTCGCCTTCCCTTTCCCAACGGAGCGAAGACTCGGCAGCCGGCGGCTTGGAGGGCGAGCCAGCCACGGAGACGGAGCGGCGGAGGCAGCCGATCTCCGCCACAATGGTGCTGGACAAGGAGGACGGTAGGTAGCGGAGTCGCGCGAAAGGGCGGGCGGGTGGGGGGGGAGGGTGGTGGTGGTGGCGGCGGCTGCTGCTGCGATCGGGGCTCTCTCTCCCCTGGCGCTCTCTGCTTTCCCCTGGCTTGCTGCCGTGCTCGGCGGCTTGCTGGCTTGCTCCGAGCCGCTGCATGGGGGAGAGCCCGCAGCCGAAGCGAGGGAAGCGCACGCAGAGAGCAAGGAAGAGAGGGAGGCAGGCTTTCAGCCGCGGGCGGGCGACTCCAGCAGGCGCATTTCGGCCAAGTGCGCCGCCCGACCCCTTACTCGCCGTGCAAACGATACCAGGCGGCGGCTCTGTCCCTCCCTCTCTGAAATGGGGCGGCGGCAGGGGTGGGGGGGTGGCTTTCCTCCGGTCGTCCACGGGATCCACTTGATGTCCACGGGATCCACTTGATGTGTCCACCTCTCCACCTCGGGCGCATCCCGGTGCCCCAAACTGCTCCTGATCCTGATGGGCTCTCGCCCATTTCTCGCGGCTTCTATCACTTTCCAAGACCCTTCTGTTCGGGTCTGGATTAGCTCTCTCGTCCCTTAAAAAGCCATTAATTTCTCCTCCTCCCCCCTCCCGCGCATATATGTATATATATATTCTTCCGGCATAGATCCACCTCTTCCCCCCCCCCCCCACTTGGCCCCGCGTTCGGTCTTAAAGCTACGGTATTATTATATAAACTCCCTCACAAAAGGCTCCTTGGCGTTCTCCGAAGGAGGGGGGTGGAAGATGATTTACTTTCCTTAAAAAAAAAAAGATCGAGGGGGACTGGCCTGGGCATATTTGTGCAAACGGGGCGGCGCGGGAGGGGACCGGGGAGAGAGAGAGACCTGACGGCGGGCAAGTTTCAGAGGAGCATGTGGTTATTGTCAAGACCGGCTGGGCTCCCTGGGGGGTGCCCGATAGGAGACCGGAGTTTAGGCGAGGGTTAAAAGACGATTTAAGCTAATTAAAAGGGCAATTGCTTATGAGGAGAAAGGGAGACCCAGCTCCCGGGGCCGAGGGGACGGAGGAGGAGGAGGAGGCAGCCGCCAGAGGCTGCCTCCCGAAGGCAATAAGGGAGAAATGGACTCCTCCAAGTTTCGCCCGCTTGTGACTGTGTGGGGAGAGAAGTTCAGAGCCGTGGCGTCCACGTTCGCTGTCATTTTAGCGGAAGGACCTGGGTTTTGGCCCCCCGCGGAGAAATTGTTTGCCACAGCCGTTGTTTTCAAGTTCACCAAGCAGCAGGTCTTAAAGGGCAGCCGGCGACAGCTGAGAGGGTTGGGGCTGTCCGGGATGTCTGGCCCACCCCCTACCTCACCCGTGCATTTTTGCAAACCTCAAGGCCATCCGTGTCCCATAAAGATTCACTACTAACTCACCGCCCGGCCAGGACTAGTGGAAAAGGGGAAAGATTTCACATTAGAGAGCCCCCCTCGCCCACTTCCTTTGCAGTTTATGAGATAAAACTCTCTTCCACTTCCCGTTTTTATAGCTAGGGAAAATAAAATTACATTTGTCAGAAAGCAGGGAAGGGGACTTCTCAGAATGTAACACCTGCCTGCTTTGGCATCTGAGAGCATCTAAAGCAGGTTATGAGTTGTGCAGGCTTTAAGTTGTACCCCTAAAATGCAAAATTGTGTGTGTGTGTGTGTGTGTGTGTGTGTGTGTGTGTGTGAGAGAGAGAGAGAGAGAGAGAGAGAGAGAGAGCAAACAGGTGTTTGAAAACCTGGGGCTGTGTGTGAAACAGCGCTTGGGGCTCCACAAGTTTTCTGTGCTCTGTCCAGATGAGCGAGAGGTTCAGGGTCTTATTTGCATTGCCTTCCTGTTCTGTGAGGTCTCTTTTAAGCCACCAGAGCAGTTCAGCCAGGGGACAGTTTCTATGACAATTCTTTTGTGCATTAAGATTACTATTATAGTATTATGTTTGTTTTGAGGATGACTTACAGTATTCATATTTCAGCCAGCAGTCTACTTCTAGGAGTGGAAGCACAACTTCTTCTATCAGAAACCAAAGACATGTACTCCACATCTCCCTCCCTCTCTCTCTCTCACTCACTCACACACACACACATAACTCTTTTTCTCTCTCAGCCTCTCACAACTTTGCACTTTGAACATCATATCTACGGGCCTTCCAAAGTCCCAGCATTGTGTATGGGAGCTTACTGCGAGGTAGAAGTGGATCGGATTGAACTATGTGTCCAAGTGACCCTGTAATAGCATTCCTTCTTTTTTTTTTCTTTAACATGTGTGTGTCTGGGTATCTTTGTGTGGTCAGAAAAAAATGATGCAAGAAGTGGGGAAACAACACAGAAGAGTTAGATAGAGAAGGCGATGGAGTTTTAAAAAAGGCTTTGTTTTTAAGTCAGGGCAATTGCACAATAAAAGTTTTGTTGCAGAACTTTGGCTGGGATTGCACAGAAGAGTTTTTAAAAGCTGAATTAAAATTTTATCTGTGTGGTAGACTTGGGTTATTTGCTATCATGCAGCCCAGGAGTGTTCAGAGAAGAATGCAGCTTATGAGATACAGTACATAGTAGTGTACCAAATATGAAAATAACTTTCAGCTTCCCAAGGGAAGCATTCATTTGGGGTGCCCTCCCTCTCTGTGTTTGGTGAATTCATAGGAGTTAGACATTGGGAGCTTTCTGTATATATGGTTAGGAAATCTGTGGAAACCAACTTGATATGGATGCCAGCGTGGTGGAACTGAAACACACAAACTATAAGTGCTTTGTGGATCTTCCTTCAGAAATTTTCATATTTATAAGAAATAGTCCATCTGTGGAGCCAGATATAAATGGAAGGAAATTGAGTACTACACATTGTGAAAAATATATTAGCCCAGGTTTCTGTTCTATTCCTAAAATAGTTGGGAAGTTGGCAGGTGGAATCCAGGCTGATGATCATTCAAGCTTTAAAACTTTGTCATTTCCAGCTCGGATTTAAAACTGTCCTCTTACCAGCTTGCTTGTATGAATTTGAAATTTGTTCAGATATATTTGCAGGATAGTACATCCAGCTGGCATCTTGGCTAGAAACACATCTTCCCATTCATTTCTTCCTACTACACTTCTAAGTATTCAATACAGTCTGCTATTCTACAAGCAGTTGGAATCTTGTGTGCCCCCCCCCCAACACCCCTCCTCAATCTGGTATCATCAGAACCTAGGTCTCATTTATAACAAATGGCTATATCTATGGAACAAGCTCTCTTAAGACTCACTCTGGGATCCCCATAGTAACTGTAGTATGAATTTTAAAAAAAATCCTCTCCCCTTTGTATATTCCCCTAAAGACAAAGATATAAGAGGTTAAGTAATGTCAGTATAATTAAACAAGGTTAATTCATTGCTGCTTGGTTCCCATGGGATTTCACTTGCATTTCCATCTGCTCTGATTTTGATGTGTGAAGTGCACTAAATTATCCTGGCACTACAGAAATGTTACAGATTTTATATGACTGGACGAGGGGAAAGTTTTTTCTTATTCTTATACCATTTAATTATGAACTGGGTGACATTCTCTCCTCCCTTACTCGTTTTTTTTTTAAAAATTGCTAAAGAATACCTGCCAGCCTATATCTGTTTAAATATGATTGGCGGGTCAAACAGCAGGATGCTGTCTCCACAGAGGTAGTAAGGGAAGCAGGTAACCTATGTGGGAAGACGGAGATCTAAAGAGAGTTTCCTAATAGGGGTATTTGGGTTCTTTCAAGTATTGCAGACATACTCATTAAACATAAGGAGCTCAGGGGGCTGGGATGATGGCGGTGTAAGGAAGTGAAACTAGAGACATTGATTATCCAGACAGTTCTCAACAGCCTTCATTCCAGGAGCCCTCATGAATGGCTGCATAAAAGGATATAATGGGGATGGTTGTGAAGGTAAAGAGGAAATTAGAATGGGATGCACTTAAAAAGAAGAAATGTTAAGGAACAAACCCCTGATGAGAGGGAGGTGGAGATCTGAGCAACAAAACTGAAGTGGTGCCTGGGAAATTTTGCAGAATGGTATGTAAGGAAGTTATTCCAGCAGAGATATTTATGCCTATTTAAACGTTCCTGAGAAATTAGGGACTAAAAGTGGGGGAAGAAACTGTTTTTTTTTTCCCCACCCCAAGAGGTGGGCGGGCAGAATCTGTGTTCTGTTGTATTCAACTTTTCCCCCTGCCTGATTGGGCGCAGTTCTTGCTAATCTACAAAGCATTAAACCATTTATCGTTATTATGTGTTAAAGCAATGAGAAATGTGGGAGTTTTCTTGACCTAGAGATGTATGTCTAAACTAGAGTGGAAGGATCTTAGTAGCAAAACAAATTCAATGGCCCTTTCTTTTGAGTCACCTATTTGCCCTCCTCTCTGAAAATCTTAGGCTTTCTGGCCATCAAGAGCTGGTAAGGAGTACTGTATTAAGCATGTGGGACCCCCTCAGGAAAATGTATTAGTGTGGAGGGCTCCTTTCCACTATTCCTGCCTAGCAGCCACTGTATGCCATTTCTCCTCTCACCTGGTCTGCCATCCGCCCCCCCAACAAAGTGTTTTTCCTTTGTAAGTAAAACACTATTTTAGAAAAGGTATACAACATACAGGGACCTCTACAGCATATACAACATCATACATAATTATGATAAATGATGAATTTAAAAACGTATACACTTCCAGATATGGAGTGAAAGCCTAAACATCAATCATATACTACCACTTGTAGCATGTGAAATGGTATCCTGCATTTAATCCATACTGTCCCTTTGTGTATTCCAAAATGTGTTGCCATTTATTGAGATTCATGAGTCTTCAGTAGGTTTTTTTGGGGGGTACTTCTGTAAATCTCGGATTTTTTTTTTCCCTAAGCTTACTGATAATTCTTCCTTGGTTATACTTGGCACTCTTTTAGCAATGTCTCTTATTTCTGAACACCAAGAACAGAGGGAATGGTTCTGTAATAAACATCACTCCCCTTTAAGTGACTGTGGAGTTCATCATGGATGTTATAAAATGGCTTCTCTGACATACAATGTTTCTTTTGAAAACTGTTCTAGGCAGTCTGGAACGGTGACCATTCAAAAATATCTTCTTCAGTTTGGTTCAAGCTACTAATTTCCTTTTGATCACTGAGAGCTAAGTTTGCATCACTTCCAGAATGCTAGAGGAGAATTATCATAGGCTAATTATAATACTGGCCCTGTGGAAATGTAGAAATGAAAGAGGAGTAGATGTTTTGCCTTCTGTGTCATCTTTTAGTAATAGTAAGAGCTTGTTAATTAGCATCCAGGTTAAAGCCGAAGCCCATATGGTGAGAGGGAATAACAGTGTAAATACATGAGAAATGACCAAAATGTCGCATTGCTATTTGATGTGTCCTGGCACAGTATCAAGTTGTGTCAGTGAAGCAGCATTGCTTCATATATGTCCAGAGTAAGCTGACGCAATGAGACTTGTGCAGTAGAAAATGATGTTGAAAGGTGGGGGGTTCTTAGGTTGAGAAAATGGGTGTGTGGTGGTGGGAAGTTATACATATATGGCTAAAGTAGCAAAATATGTGACCTGCAGTGCATGTAGAGATGAAACTTGCACATGTGTAGACTGATTCCCAATTGAATTTTGCCTTGTGCTTCTTAATTCTTCAGAGAGTGACTACGCACAGGCAAGCCAACTTAGCACCAGGCGTAGGTCCAAAGTTGGGGTCATGCAACCTCATAAATATGGACGTATAGGCTGCATTTGAATTGCAAAGAACTGGACCCCTGTTCAGCCAGTCAATGGAATACAGAACAATAGTGACCCATGGCTTAAGGGAAGGAGCTTTGGTTAATGCGTTGGGGCAAAATCCTGCCAAAGTTTAAGAAAACACCTTTCTGCTCCACTGAGCTCAGTAGCAGAGATTACTAGGCATATGCTTGACTCTTCCTGAAATCAGTAGGACTTTTAAAAATGGTTAACTGTGGTTGGATTGTACTCTTAATTTGTTAGTGATGCAAAAAAAAAAAAAAAACCTAACAAGGGTTGTCATAAGTTGGGATCGACTTGATGGCATGTAATTATTATGTGGGGGCATTTAAACACACACCGGTGATGGAGAAGAGAATGGATAGGAAGAAGATGAAATATTTCTTTAGATGGGTAAAATTAATAGATTTGACAGTTTGGGCCCAGGGGGAGGGGTTCCCGTCCTTTATGGCACATTGCCGAAAATAATGAGATCAGCTTATGAGACATTAAACTTCTTGTTCCTATGAAATATCATAACTTTAAATATAGTTCTGAAGTTGTTTGAATTTAAAATGAATTTGTTTTTATAATGCATTTTAATGAACTCAAGCCAGCTGAAAATGAGCTGAGCAGATGTTTTCAGTGTTAGAATTTGAAAAAAGTGATAACCTGAAAAATGTGGTGATTTAAGCCCACAGTTCAAAACTACCAGTGAATAGAATTGCTGGGAATGAAATAGGTTTGGTGCTTTTTGAACAAAGTACCTTTGGGGAGCATGTTATGAAAATCTTGTTTATAATTCCATTTTTTCTTTTTTTTCTCCAGTTAAAAAAAAATCTCTTTCCCAAATGTGTAATGATTGAATAAGAACAGAAGTTTTAAGTATTGAATGAATTGTGTAAAATTATGTGTTTGACATCAAATAAAACCAAGGGCTGTTAGGATTAAGCCTTCAGACTGAAGGGGGACAGGCAAAGCCGTCTGAGTGGAAGATAAGAAATCTAATTAAAATAGGTATTAAAAGTATCTGGCGTGAGCTTGCTATCATGCTTGTAAAAGATGACTCTTGTATCTGTTGTAAAGTAGAGGGGAAAGTATCATGGCGCCTGGGATGAAATGTTTTCTTGGATGACAAAGGCAGTTGGAAACTTGTTCTCTAGCACTGCATACTTGAGAACCTCTTCCTGCAAGTCTAACCTTTAATTATAGTGATAGAAATATACTTGTATATCTAGTTGATTCATGTGGTAAGATGGGTGTGTGTGTTCAACTGAAGTTTGGGTGTCATCGGCAATGTCAACTGCTGTACATTAACATATAATAGAACTTAGGGATGATTTTGTTCTAGAAGGGATCCAGCTAAAGCCACCCCGCCCCACCCCAAGCTGTATTAGATGAGAAGATCTGAAAGGGTTGTGTTTTTTTCTATGCTGGCAAATTGCTTCCAAACCATGGCAAACTTTGTCATTAAAAATGACTTCCAAAAGTTCTATACAGTATTACTGTAGCTTACTCGAACCTGAAGACTTTGAGCTTCTTAATTCTCTTGCCCACATATAATCCCTCACCCGAAAAATTTGAATTTTAGATTCAAACAAGTTTATGGGAATGTGGTGTTTCATGTACAATGCTGTATCCAATTTCAGAAATGGGGTGTGTTTTGGAATTCAGTATTTAGTTTGAGACACAAGCAATGGATAACCAGTGCTACTGTATATGATGGACTTCAACTTGGGGGACTTGTGTTTTGAACCTCTGCTCAACCATATTAGAAACTCTTGGTGGGGATGGAACTCATAAAACTACTTCTCAATTATTTCACTTATTCCGAAAGGCTGATTACATTTGCTGGAAGTCTGTTCTAACTTGACAAGATGCAACCGGTTTTGGAAAGAGTCATGTCAAATTGGCCTCCAGATCAGGAAATGTGGCATGCTGTAGTTAGAGATAAAGATGGAAAAGTCACTCATCTTATCACAGATTGAAGGGGTAAAGTTTTTTTTACATAGTGCTTTTTCTCCTTTTTTGGATGTGTGTATATGGGAAGCTGGCAATGTAGAATCTCAGGTGCCCACCCCCAATATTCATTCAGAGAAAAATGCTTGAAGTCATTCCACATCCTTTGTGAAAATGAGGCTACTTGTGGTCTGTGCAGTCTCCAAAAATCACAGGTCAAATTTTCCTTGAAAATGGGGATAGTCTGCAATGTGGAAGACTTTTCTTCCTGAGCAGTTTCGCCTGTTTTAAACTGCTAGTATTTTGAAAATAAAGTGAGCCATGAGATGGGGTGTGCTTGGGAGAGAAACAGGTATAGAGATAAGATAAATAACACAGGTGGGAATTTGGCTATACTGTATTTGCTATATTTGGGTGATTAGCCCCCCCCCCCAATGATGAACATTGCATTAAATGTGCAGTCAGTCAAAACACTGGTCAATCACTGGTGAACCTCGAGAACACTAGAAAAGTTGATGTACTCCTTGGTAGATTGGTCCTTTCTGGTTGTAACCCAGACAGTGCTGCAGGTGGTGCTGCAGAGCTGAAAAGCTTTAAATTCTCCATTAGCCTGACAGAAGAATAAAGGGGGGGTTGTCCCTGGGAAATGAGTGCATTTATTCAGCGGTAAGGGTGCAAAGCTCACACAAATGGAGAGGCAGAGGCAGCGGTAGCTAGGCTCCGATCTTTTCTCTTCCCCTCCCCCCTTGTTGAGTGTAATTTTAGATTGAGATTCAACTTAAATCCAAGGGGAAAACACTTTATAAGGCTGAAAGCTGTATAGTTGCAACAGCCAAGGTTATGGGCTATCAAATGCAATTACATTAAAACAGATTATACTGTGCAAATTGAGCCATTTAGAAGGTGAGAACCAAAGAAACAGCTTCTGAGGCCCCCACCCCACTATTTTTTCCCCTAAATTGCAGTTTTAGTTCCTTGCCATTCTGAGGTACGAAAGTAGGTAAGACTGCTTTTGTATCTGCAAAGTGCTTCGTTTTCTGAAGGTAATTCTAAGTGAGTGCAATCTAGGTTAAAAGCTGGACAACTGGATAATTAGAGCTCTCTCGCTGCTAAAGGACAATCAGCTGTACCGTAGCGAGCACATCTTGGCTCCCACCTAGACTAGTTCTTTTCTCCTGTGCGTGGAGGTGATTGGAGACATCGGAGCATCTGTACCTGGACTTCCTGTAAGCCCTGAGATGATGGTGCTGGACAAGGAAGACGGTAGGTGAGCGGAGATTCCGGGAGCATCACCACTGCATATTCCCTTATGTGCAGCAAACAGAACGGAAGTGTACCTGGCTTTCCATTCATTTTGACGTCTCTGTGTGATGGAACAGCAAGCTTTCGCTTCTGCTCTGGATATGGGAATGAGGAAACAGAACAAACTCTTTCTGCTACCCTTACTTTAGTGGATGAACACCAGGGTGGAGGGGAGGAAGAACCTGGTTAGTTTTAGATTAACTTTTGATAGGGAAGTTGTTCATCCACCTTAGTAGAATCTTTTCTCCTTGTTTACTGACATTATTTTTATATTTATATATGCAATATTAAATTAACCACAGGTTCTTACACTGATGCTATAGTGGGATGGGCACATTCAAAATTCTGCACTTCTTAATCTGTTCTTTTTAAACATATATAATCCCAGTTAGCAAATACAGTTTGCCAAATCCCTCTGTTTGGGCTGATAGCCCACATTTTATTGGGCTGATAGCAGCCCACATTTTATTCGCTGAATGACTTTTTTTAGGAGTTTGGCTTCTGCACCTTTTTAAATCTGAAAGGAACTATTTTGCTGCTTACAAAGAGTACAGCATTAAAGCAGAGAGAATGTTCAAATGTTGCAGTGCAGTTTTATGTTCCAGCTTTCTATAACTCTGACAATGCCATCTGATATGGAGCTGATGTTGGTAGTTTTTAGGAGAAGTGCAGTGGTTGAGAAAACCATGTTACTTAAAACTCTTTGTATGCATGTCATTGTACCTTTTTCAGCTAAGACATCATATACCGAGAAAAAGAAGGCAGTTCACTAAGTTCAATGTGAAATTTTATGCTTTGAACGAGGCAAAAGCAGAATGGTAGTCAGACATCAGTCCCCTTCTTGTTAATTTGCCTCTGCTGTTTTTCTCAAATTGGCAAAGGGTTAGTATGGAAGCTCCTTCCCAGAACTGCTCTGTTTTTGGTGAAATGTCAGTTCTGTGTATAGTCGTGTCATTAAACCATTGTCATATTTTGCACTTCGGGGGGGGGATTATTTGGTGCTTTCATAAAACTATTTGTATCCTCTGTTGAAGGATAACATCTAATTTGATTGGAGTATGTGTTGGACAATTAGCAGGGGGTTGGGGCTGGGGATGTAAGAACCAAAAGGAATCTCAACATCTGAGGCTAGGAATCAGGAGGATTCTTAATTTTCTTCCCAGTCTTCTTCAGAGACTGTTGAATTCTGCAGCTGCAGAATGTATGGTTTCTGAAACTTTTCATGTAGCTAGGTGTTACTGAAAACAGCTCTGCATCTACAGTTAAAACAATGTAATTAACTTGAAAGTCTCTGTTTTGCTGACAACACTAGCATGCTCCTGATTTTCTTTTTAGTGTGCTTCTTTCAGATAATACAATTTTGTGTGTAGAATAGCATCTAGATCTTTCTTTGGGAAAGCGATGTACGTAAAAGTGATCAAATTTTTTGAAATTTTGCATTAATTCAGTGACTTCCATCTCTGTAGGCTGGCTTAATCAATGGGGTAAATTGTCTGCAGTAGGGGTAATTTACTTCATGTAACCATTTAACCCAGTCCAGGTACAAGGACTAACAAAATGTATTTCATTTGTAGTAGTGAATATATGTACAGTACTGTGTTTCGACATGCTTCACATTAAACTTTATCAGTTTAGATATATTTTTAAAACAAAAGTCTTATGCTAAAACTGAGTTTCCCAGCTTATTTTTCTGCAGAAAATCGTCTCCAAGTGAATTATCATGTCTCCGATAAATTCTTGGTTTAAACTGACAGTCATGTAGGTGAGGGAAAGCTCCAATGATATTCTCAATTAACCAGACCTTCACGTTGTCTGAAAATTCAGCTGTTTGATTTCGGGTAGTGCACTGGATCTCTTAGAACATATAGGTTGGCGGGTCTGTCTCGGCTTCTTTTGAACCATTGAGAAAGTTACTTATGGTTTATCAACGAAAAGTTGTCATAACACAATTTGGACACAGCAGTAGTTTTGATATGAAAGTGTTTCATTCTAACTTGTACTGTACATACAGTACCAGCTTTGTAAAAAATCCTTTAGGCTCAGCTGAAGGGTACTACTGTAACATTCAAAGAAACAAATGTGTTTTGACTGCACTGTTGATTTTGGTCAAACAGGTGGTGCAGGTTACTGAAGCACTTAACAAAAGTATGATATCCTGCTGAACAGAGACTAGTGGACAAATGTGTACTGTACATTGTGGAGAGCAATTCCTTGAATACATCACCTTCTCCTCTCTGAAGTAATTATAAGAATTTTCATAGGTGTTTCAAGGCAGCTATTGCCTTATTATAGTTCAGTAAATGAATAAGAAATATTTGGAACAGAAGTCAATACACATGGCATGGAATGCATAAAATATATGTGTCTTATTTTATTAGTCATAAGGTTACTGATGTTGAATTGTCATGCAGGTTTTCTTCATTGTGACGTCTAGAAAAACTTGTATTTGTTTCAATTCTTAGTCCTTGATCCTGAATGCATTTACTAGGAAGAAAGTGCAAGTAAAAACATATGTGCAGGCTACTTCCAAGTAAACATTTTTAGGATCAGTCCACTGTTCTGTATGGATAGGAAATATTTGAAACTGACCTAATTGTGTTGTTTTACTGGTCCAAATCAATGCCACCTCAGAGTCTGAAATGTTCAGATGGAAGCAACAGCTCCTGTGTTTGCAGTTACTTGTCCTTTTTAGTTCACACTTAGTTGGAGGTGTTGCACATTTCAGACGGATTTTGGTGTCAAAGCAATTTTAAAAAACCCTTTATGAAAGGGTCAAAGATGAAACTGGTATGCGCTCATAGGTCTTGTTGAAATTTGTTGGGCTTGTACCATTCGACTTGACATTGCTGTCACATTTTCAGTGGGAGCGGGAGGGTTGTCTTAACTGGTGCAGGTGAAATCCAGAAACAAATATATAAGAGGAAGCGTAATGTCAGAACGGCAAGGAATATACTACAGGAATCATACCAGCAGTATCCCTTTCTTTACCTTTTGTCTTTGGTGTATTAAAAATGCACGAACTAGTTAAACAGAAACACGTTTTTATTTGTTTTAATCCTAGTGGTTTAAATGGGACACAATTAAATCCAGGTGTTGCTTGGAAAATGTCTGTTTTTAATGGTAAAGTCCAGAGAAACAACATGAAAATAGTTATTTAATAGGTATTTAGAAAATATTTATAAGAGGTTATTACCAAGTCATAATAAAATACGTATTTGCAAGCATTGATAAAATTCGTAGTTTATAAAACTGTATACCGTCCCAGAAGTTAGTGCAGCCGGGCCAAGACAACAGCAGATGCTTCAGTTACACGGATCATACTTGAATGTGGTTACATTAGACTTACATTGAAGTATGCAGGACTGGGTAGGAAAACAGAGATAAAAAGGAGGCCCCTGAATAGGACGATCACAGGGGACAAATGATCAATTTCATATTATTGAATTTATGAAACTCTTGCAGAATTTGGAGACATTTTGGACACTATGTTTGGGTACATGTTTCATACCTGAAATATGAGTTTTCCAATATAATCCCTTTTACAAGAAAGTGACAAAATCCTAATGTCCTGATTCTGTATTTGAGTTTTGACCTTCTGCTGGGGAAATGTAAAGTTAAAATGTCCAACCTTTGTACTGTATATGAACTGTCCAGGCTGATGCTTCAAGTTCGCTTCATTTTCATAGTTGTAGAAGCAAAATAATCACCTGTGTTACCAGGGCAGACTGTTAAATTGGTAATTGTGCACTTCCTAAATGAGATTAGTGGTGTGCAACTTCTCAAAAGTAAGTCTCATCAAATTCAGTGGCTTTTACTGAAGTACAGTAAGTGCAGATTGCAATGGGAATATTATGTGAGAATTTATAGTAAGGAGAGGTAGTCTCATGAAGAACATTAAGAACTCTTCCAGGATTATTTTGAAAGAGAAGAATTGTTTATCTTCTTATGTCACCAATTACAAAAATATGAAATATAAGAATATATTGGGAACAACCGGGAATGGTGCTTCCAGAACTTGTTGCTGTTGGAAGTACGTTCTTTGTAGAACAAGAGATTGATCATGATGATCTTGTAACATAGCTGTTGAACAGAACAAAGGTCATTCCATCACAGCTGTAGGAAGGATCGGGTCAGTTAGAGAACTCCAGGCATTTGATGTTGAGGTAGATTTCTCTAATCATATTGTGAGTCAAAGCCAGTAGATAAATTGATCAAGAAAGGCTCATTGACTTGATGTCAGATACCATTAGCAGCACACTTATGGACATTTAAGATGACACTTACAGACTCAAGACAACCCTAAAGTGGAAGGAACGGGTGTTGATGGTATTGAAATGCGGGAGTGGGAGATACATGGTGAATTGATACTACAAAAATGGGTGAGGTGTGAAAGAAAGAACAAGATAATTGCTCTAAGATGTAATCTTAATTACTGCCTCTGACTGTATTTCTCTGCATTCTGTTTTTTTTTTAAACTTTCATGTTCAGTCTAACATTGGTCTTATGGAATACACTAAGCAGTTCTGAATATCTTCTTTGCTTCCAAATAATCTCATTGTTTTGGAGTATCCATCTTTGAAGGAAAAAAAAATCTGTCACAAAATGAATTAGAAATGAATTGCTGCAATTATGCAATGTAACAAGTTCAAAAGTCAATACTGACCGATAATAAGGAGGAGGGTTTAGAATAAATAGCACTAAGCTCAATTTATTAATTGTTTTGGTCACTAAAAAGTCTTCATCGGGCAATGGTGAAAGCAAATACAAATAGACATGGTTGTATTGCTAGACACCACGAAAATACGTCACCCATATTGAATTGAGAATAGCGGTAATTGCATCATGAGAGGTTGGAAGACCACATAATTCAGTTCCTATGCTGAATATTGGTGTCCGTAATATATTAAATTGGCAATGAAATAATTGAGTGCTATCACATTAATCTGTACATATAGCAACATTTTCAGGGTTTTCTGTTCCCTGGTTTACTGTCCTCTTTTTCCTGGGGGGGGGGAGGGCGGTACCCTGGAAATATGCAATTTATCGAATGGTACATGTGCTGGTTCTTTTCCCACACAGCATAGTGAAGAGTCAGAATCCTCACTGAGCTACCCGGACAGCAAATTTCCAAGAGAAGTATCCAAATTCTTGTGTACAAGTAAAACAACAAAATGGAAGAACAACAGTGACCGTAGAGCTTGTACATCATACACTGGTTTTTCAGATGGTTGAGATTAGACATTTTGGTGGCCCAAATGCAACATCGTCCCTTAAGAACAACAATCTGGCAATTCTTTTTGCCTGAATGAACAGAAGTTCAAAGGTGTGAAGCAGAAAATGCGTTTTGGGAGAAATTTATTCCTGAGAGTTTCAACTCATTTGGTACTTTAACCAATCCATTTTATCTATCCCAAGGAAGAAATGAGTTATTCTAACTGCAGTGACAGTAAATAGTTTTAATTGCAGAGTTTGTGTCATCCATTTTTAGAGGGCATTTGGGCTCCAAGAACTGGCTTCAGAACTTAGCTTCCCTGCCGATTCAACATATAGCCTGGAGTGAGTTGCCCTTCCTCCCTGTTCTATGGAAGTATTTATGGAATATATGTGAGAAGAAAGGAGCTGAGGCTTCCAACATGTTTGATGTACCCAAAGTGCTATTAGAAAGATGATTGGAAGATACTGTACCTTTAGAAGGATTGTGGCTCAGTGCCAGAGCAGATAGTTTTTATGTAAATGTCACCAGGTTCAGTTTCTGGCATCTTCACTTAACCTTAGGAAAGAGTTCTGTGCGGACATCTGGAGCACTGGTGTAGGACTGTTGACAGCACTACACTTGATGGACTGAGAGAGCCGGACACATTATAATCCACCAACTTCCTTTCATTTTTAAACAAAAAGAAAAGATATTTGCGTTGACGGTAGGAAAAAAAAATCCAAAATGTATATTGATTGATACCCTTTCAATGTGCCAACTCAAAGGCAGCAAAAGCATGCCAGTGTTTAATATCCTGGGATGAGGGGAAATGGGCTAA
Source organism: Phrynocephalus versicolor (assembly GCA_023846285.1). Classification (NCBI taxonomy): domain Eukaryota; kingdom Metazoa; phylum Chordata; class Lepidosauria; order Squamata; family Agamidae; genus Phrynocephalus; species Phrynocephalus versicolor. The sequence continues at coordinate 64,843,017 of JAHTLZ010000016.1, forward strand.
CACTGAAGTCATGGAATCGACAAGGCTTTATAGTAAAATACGGGAGAAAATTGTACGCACTAAAATTGGATTGTGGCAGGTGCTGTGATGATTTGATGCTGCACCTGGGATTGTTCCTTAGACTGCTGAGAGGAAGCAAGCAAGTATTACAGTAATTTATTTAATAGTATTTTAATAAATTACAGCATTAAAACACTATTAAATAAACCACCACATTAAAAAAGGGCATTGGATTAAATTAAAATGATTTAAAATCATTTTTTAAAAAAACCTCACACAGATATATAGCAAAATTCATCAGTAATCAGTCAATGGCACTCCCTCAACAGCCCGACCACTGGACAAAGTGTCTAAAATAAAACAAATAATTGCTTCACCTACTGTAGAAGCTGCTTGATTCCAGGATCTTCTGGGAAGTTCCATAGCCTGGCATCAGCTGTGAAGAATACCCTCACCAAATGCGCCTTTGAAGGCCAGGAGGATGGAAAGGAAAGCCTTCTGGGCAGATTCATCTCAGGAGATGCAGGTTCCCTGGATGGCCCCTCCAATGCGCTTGCAAGGTCCCAGCAACAGTTTGTACTCGCTGCGCTTCAAGCCAGCGAGAAGTTACATTGTGCATAGATAAGATGCTTCCAAACTGGCTGGATTGTGCATAATTTGGCTTTAGATTCCCAGGGTATGGCATTAGAAAAGGGTTTCCTATATAGAAACCAATTTGGCTACTAGGTTTTGGTGTAGATCACGAGGGAGGTGGGAATAAGACTGGACAGAACAGTGGGACAGTGTACAGAGTGTATACCTTTGAGGTTTTATTACTTTTAAGCGCACTGCAGAAGAATCCCCAATATGGAGGGATTCAGGCTTTATCTTTCTACCGGCTGGCATTCCATTTTCATGCTGTGCTCACCAGTGATGATAAAATATCAATCTCTTTGCTCTTGCAGCTCTTACGAAACACTAGAACTACAGAATCTTCAAAAAATGTTCCTTTTAAGAGCAGTACATTATTAATAAAGTAGTCCATTAGGTCTGGTGATAAAGGGTCAGAGAGTCTGAAATATCTGTCTCTCAAATGGTTAAGGAATTTATCACGGTTGGAGGATTAATTGATTTCATTTGGGAAGCATTTTAGTTCTTCACGTTTCAAGGCCTGAGGTAGCTGTGCTCGGTTTGTAAATGCAGCTTTCATTCTGAAGGGGTTTTCTTGTGTGTGTGGGTGAGCTGTATGGGATCACTATTGTTGTATTTTTCCGTGCAAGTATCTAACCCGGTTTAAATATTTGCTTGTTGGTTAGTCAGTATTCTGTCCTTCATCTGAGGAGCTCAGCCTAGCAGTTTAGTGGTGTGGCTAGCTGGCAGTGAAAGCAAAGAGGTATGACTGACCCCAAGTCAACACACACAAAACACTTTCCTGCCATGTTCGCAAGTGCCATTTGGAAAAAGTCGGTAGGTAGATAAATTTTTGTGTTGTTTTTAAAGCTGGATGGAATGCACCGCGTTCAGTCAGATACGGATGTTTATAAGTGGCTGAAAATGGGACAACAAGTCAAGAGTGGGACTTAAAAATGAAAGCACAGTGTATCAATGAAGCAGGCAAGAGTGGGACAACAGGATTGTGAAGAAATGTCCTTATTAATTCCAGGAAAAAAATAAGTTAGAAATAGCAGCAGATCTGTTTCATCAGAGCCAATTATACCAACTTCCTCTCTTTAGGAAGATTGGCAGTGTGTTAGGAAATTGTAGGACGATTTCAGCCAGATCTTATCATGCCTATAATGAAGAGAGAGAGAGAGAGAGAGAGAGAGAGAGAGAGAGAGCACGAGTGTGCATGTGTGCATGCATGCACACACTTGATCATGCTACATACTCAGAGATGTACACAGTGTTCATTTTAAGGTTCATCGATACTAGACAGGATTGTGATGGTTATCACTGTTCATTCTCTCTCTCTCTCTCTCTCTCTCTCTCTCTCTCTCTCTCTCTCTCTCACACACACACACACACACACACACACACACACACACACACACACATCCTTGGTAGGATTCTTCACTCAGAAGGAGTCAGTGGATAGAACCCCGTTTCACTTCATACTTTCCAGGGTTGTTTTGTTTTAAAAAGAAAAATTATATGTTTAAAATGAAGGGAATTGGATTACAACAAATTCATGAGCAATAGCAACCCCCTCTTCCAGCGAGTGATCAGGTACTGCGATTGCACAGGTAGGGCTCAGTTTGGATGAAAGGAACAGAAACACATTGCAGTGGACTTGATTTCTAATAAATAAAAGCAAGTATAATGAGTGTGTAACTGGGAAGGAAGATAAAGGCAGCCATGCTTTAAATTGTTAATGACGGTGCCAATGGCTGCAGCTTTAGCACAGCTGTTTAAATTGATCAATTTTGTTTAGGCAGTAGTCCGGCATGCAGCCCTTTCAAGGGAGCTCCAAGATATTTTAAAAGACAAATCTGGATCTTATTAGAAGGACCTTTTGGAAGTCTTGAGTGCCAGTATTCCGGAATATTTCTAAGGGCGGATTTCCTTTCTATTATCACAATTTTGATAGGAACACATTCTGGGTGACACCTCCAAGCCCTGCGCTTCTAATAAAACTGTAGTTTAAAACCACTTAGTAATTATAGCTAGTAGGATGGTTTGAGAGTGGATTCGAAACTCCAGCTTAAGTGTTCCACTTTGTAATTTTTAACTGATATTGTTTATCTGAAATGGTGAAATGGAATATGGGCCAGAAAATACTGCATTGTGATGAAATGGTGACAAAACTGTTGTCTTGATGGAGCTGGAGACTAGGTACATATCACGCTGCCAGCTTGCAAATGTACTTCTGATTTTATTAATAATAATGCTTTACATTTATGTAGTGCACAGGAGAATATCAGTCACATTCACATTACAGTATGCACTTCTTATCCCTGATTCAGTTCCATAAATCCAGGTCAGCATTATCCACAAATGGGTCGAGTGGGTGTAGCAGAACAAACCATGGGTCTATAGTTATCTTACTTTAATTTCCACAGCATCCCAACAGGGTGCTTTTTGGAAACTGATGGTGGTTTTTCAGGTTCTGCACTTGCGAGCAAATCAACCCTCAGCTGGGAAAATGGGCAAGGAAGTAGCATGCTTGAGCCTTCCCAGGCTGTTTAGGTCCCAATCCAAGGAAGCTCTTCAGTGCATCTGAACAGAATCAAGTGAGCCTACGGCAACGATGACATTAGAGCCAGGGACTTCATGTTTTGGACACTGTCCAAAATCAGAGTGATTGTGATGGGTGTTTCTGAAGCCTTGAAGCATGCCCAATGAATATTGGCTCTGGGTCTTCGTCTGAGTTGTTTATGCCCCCCCCCCAAAAAAAACCCAGAAGCTGAACTTGACAACAGTTGCCAAAACCATGGCTTTGGGTTTGGCCGTCACCTTGTCAGACCACTGCATGTCAATACATTCAAACAGTTAGGGAGCTCGGAAAAGGCATTGCTGGGGCTAGTGAAATCTGTTTGGTAGCCTAGAAAAAGATGGATCTGGCTTAATCCTTATTTGCTCCCCAGCCCGTGCAGCATTATCACATGTATTTGTTGTTGAATGTGTTTAGCATGCGTTTGTTGGTGAATTAAAAATATTCTTTATTTTCCAAACTGTGCTTTGTCAAGAAAATGGTCCTTATAAATAGCTTTGGATAGGAGGACTGCAGTAGGCAACTAGCTTCATGCCTTGTGACCTCCTAGCATAAAAAATGGAGCTGTTTCTTTGAAAGGGGCTCCTTCTTTTTTGTCTTTTACTCAATGCCCTTCCATTCATTTGCCTATACAAAGCAATAAAGGGTAAAACTAAAGTAACATAAATTGGTCTGTCTTCCTGAATCCATGTCTCACTAATGTACCCAGATTAACTCAACTGTAAATTGTCTCCTTTGGATGTCGTGTCTTGCTGAAAGTTTCCTATATGATTCATGATTTGAATTGCTTTTAACAGCTATTGGCTAAGCAATATGGTAAATGTACAAGGTGATGCAATTGGCATTAGTGAGAGAGAGGATGCACAGGAGCATGTAATGCAGTCAATACTACATTAACTACTGATGCCCAATTACAGAAACTGGAAGAGTGGCTTTTAGGAGCATTAGGACTTGCAGAAGAGCTGAGATCACCTGCCGCTCCTTGCCTAAAAGCTTCACCCTTTATGCGCTGGGATCAAAGCAAACATTCAGTCCCTATTTTGTCATGTACAGCAACAAAGGGGCGGGTAGGGAGGCGGGGGGCGCTCTTTCCCTTACTTTTCCCTTTCCTAAAAAGAAGTGTCACACTGATGTTTTTAACGCATGTAAAAGCAAATCTCCATATTTCAAGATTTCACTCTCCCGTCTCCGGAGGAAAAGGGCTTATTTGAATAAAGTCTTTAACCACCTCTGTCGTTACTTGTTCTCCTCTCTGTTCTTTTCCATTTAGAATGTGCCCTGACTTTTTAAAAGTGCCTTTACTTAAGAGAATTAGATGGAGCAGGATTCTTCTTTTCCTCTCCCCACTGTGTTTTCTGCCCTTTCTCTAATCTCAACCTGATTGTCTGAGACTCCAGGTGCTTTAAGTCTCTTGTAAGTGTTCTAAATATAGACAGAGACTGTGGCTTAGTTCTCACTGGGGTGATAAACCTGTGTCTCAGCTTTATAGCTTCATATGATGATGATGGGTCTGTGCTTACATGGCACGATGTGCCTGTTCACAAGAAAAGAAAAGCAGTGTTGGGGGGGGGGAAATCCCCTCACATAGAAAATCAGCACATCAGGGTGCAGTTTAGGCTGGAATCTATGCATGTTATGTCCCCAATGAATTTTGTATATGATGGGCTCAGTTTTTCAGTGTTTCGGCCCTGATGGTCAATGCTTATGTTTTTAGAACAGCTCTACCCATGCAGAAGAGAAGAAAGTGTTACTTAATTCTGAGGGTATGCACAACAGCCAAAGGTTTCCCATCTCAGTGAGATCTACCTCTCCTTATCAGGCCGATTGGCTTAGTAGGATTTCCTGTAATGTAAATGTGTCCAGATAAATCCTGGCGATTTTAGTAGTCTCTTTGTATGATGCCTATGTGCAAAATTTAAAAATAGTTGTGGTTGTCTTATGGTTGATGTTTAGTGCAGCTTTAAAGCCGGACAAGTAGTACAACACACTCTATAACAGAGTAGCTGTGGAAGTAAGCAGACCCCATATGGGTTGGTGAAGGTGAGCAATTGTAAGTATAACCATTTTTTAAATCATGTGTGTACTTGTAACCCACAGATGGATAACAGCTCCTACCAGTCATGTTTCATGACCTACCAAGCTTTTGATAAATCCCTCCTTCCTTTCCCTTTTCTCATAAAAGCAGTAAAAACAAGTTTAATAAGGCTATGGCGGCTAGCATATGTCACTGGTAGGCCGCATTAAGCATGAGATTCCATAGGCCTTACTAGAATGTTTTACTATGGAGTACTGTATAGAATCATCTCTTAGCAGCAGCATCATTTAGTTCAAAAAAGCTGAAGGAGGTAAAAGTTTTTTGTCTTTGGCAGGCTATATCTGTCATGTGCATGTCCACTCTCTACATAATCCAACTCCTGAAAGATCTGAGTTTAAAATTTGAATCAGTTTTTGCACCTTTCTCAAAATTCTCAGCTGTAATGAGAATTACATCTCTTGGTCTGCAGTGCTTCCTGACAGCAGTCACAGATTATTTTTTTAATTTACCCACCTTGTGACAGGAGCTGGACATGATCACTGTAGTTTAGAGATTATGATGATGATTAATGAACTGCTGGATAGTTCCATGGTTTCGGTATCTGGCTGCAGCACTAGAGATTCGGAGATCGATTTCACCACTGTGCCTCCTTAACAGGAGCTGGGACTTGATGATCCATTGGGTCCCTGCCAGCTCAGTAGTTCTGAGACTATAATAACTGTTGCCTGTTGCTACTGTAGACCAAAATATAACCAGACCAAAATATTGAGAATGTGTGCTCCATACAGTCCGACACAGTTTGATCTTGATCACTTATGTGGCTGCTCCCATTCTGCATAAGAATTCTGACCATCCGGCAAAGTTCAGCATTCCAGAAAGGGCAGATTTTAGATTTTCAGCAAGATTTCTTAGAGAAAACATTTGCACAGAGAGGTCACACTTGAAAGAAGCAGGATGATCTGTTTCCCTCTCCTTTCCTTTCCCAGAGTGGGAGGACAGATAAAAGTATCTAAGTAAAGTGAAGTTAACATGTGCAAAGTGTAGTCCTGGGACCACCAGTCTGGAGAATTTTGGACAAGGATTAAACAAAACTAGTAGAAAGCCAGATTAGATTGAGTATGGGTTCCAATTTCCTGCTTTCTTCCCTTTCAACACATTGACTGCAATCTTGTTTCTTGGTATAGTACATAATTTACAACTAGAGTAGACCCACTGAATTAGTGGGGATTTGGTGAGTCAATTCATCTATAAGTCCAATAGATGAATAGTTGATTCAATAGGGCCTTATTACACTAAGCAACACAATTACAGCCTCGTCTAAAGTCATATTGTAACTATTCCATCCTTTTTATTACTTTATTGTCTACATGGACTTTTTACAATTTTAATTCATCCATGAAAAATACAGTATGATTTCAGTCTCATCAGTGTGAAGAAGCAGAGCTGCTGCTTGTCTAGCAACTTTGTGGTTTCTGACTGAATTCTTTATTTTAATCCTCCATTAACAGATCAAAGGTTAGTGTTGTTTACTGTTAACATAATGATGTAATTAATATTTTGAAATATTTTAATGAAAATGTTTGCCTCCAAATATTGTGACACATTGTCTAAAATTAGCCCACTCTTGCAGGATTTGTAATTCTGTGATTTTTGTTTTTATTTTGCTTCTGGACAACAGCAAAAATACTTTATTTATCACCAAAAATATTCACAAACATTGGAGGTGTAGAGAAAAAGGCATACTTTACATTAGGATATAAGTTCATTTTCTGCACAAAGTACAATGTTTTCAAGTGTTTTGTACAGAAACAGTTCTTTATTTATTTTTATTTTTTGTTGAAATTAGAGAAGTGCTGAAAAACACTTGTAATCATACTTGCAAAGAAGAAAATATTTTATTAGAACATAATATCCAGTAATTAATACTATGTAATGGGATAGTATGTAATCCTTTGAATATGAAGTGCAAATGAATCTGATGGAGGCTGAGATACTATGGGAATAGGCAAATACAGTAGTTCTGCTTCTGCTTTGTTAAATAGGTAAAAATCAATACATAAGCAAGATATTATACACATTCACCTGCACATACCCTAACACTTTTTAGGGACCTTTTACCTTTTTCTATAGTGACCAAATTTCAAGTTACAGTAATACCTCTTAAGACTAATGCCCTCTAGGATGAAAAAAAATAATAATCCAGGAATAGGCTTGCTTATGCCTCACAAGACGAAAAACTGTTATGAAATTTTTTAAAAATTAAAAATCCTATGGGAAACCGCATTTCACAAGACAATTTTTTTTTTGTAAAATGAAACGACGTGTAGAACGAACTAAATTCTTCTTAAGCGGTGTTGCTGTATATGGTGATATGTCTTGACATATGGTTAGCCAAAATAATGAATACCTATGTCCAGTAACCAGCTTTTCTGCCAGTATTGTTCTGATCTTAGTTAATAGGATATATATTGTTTTCTCTGCTTTTCTTGCTAAACAGGATCCAACGTGTCTTATACAATTAAAAGATAATATTTAAAGCAAAAAACCCCAGTAAGTATACAAATGCTAAAAAGGATCAAGCAAATACCACCCACATAAAAACTAAGAAACAAAACAAACAAAAACACAGTAAACAAAAATAGCACCAAAAATACATTCAAAAGAATGGTGCACAACAGCCCATTTAAAAACCCCCACTCAAGCAGCCAGTTACTGAGGGGAAGCATGCCTTAAGAAAAAGAGTTTTGCCTGCTTACAGAACAACAGCCAAAATGGAGCCAGCTTGGCTTCTGTTCCAATGTCTGGGAATGGCAACACCGAAGGCCCTCTCACATGTCCACACAAAGCACACCTCTCAAGGTGGTGAGACAAAGAAAAAGGCCCCTCCTGATGATTTTAATACCCAAGGACTCTCATAAAGGAAGACTGGGTCCTTGTGGTTGCTTGCACCTAAGCCATTTAGGGCTTCAAGTTAGAACTAGCACTTTGAATTGTGTCCCCCAGCAAGAGTGTTTGCAGGCATTGTTTCTGTGAATGGCTGCTGTATGGAAACCTTCTTTGAAGGATGATTGTGGCTTTCCACGACTGATCATCTGTGTTCTTTTGAGCACATGGCGAGCTGGTGGTTCCATCCATTGATAGCTAGTGGGTGCTGTGCTTCGTGTAATAGAGGGCTGTCCAACTTTCAACAGCCCGCGGCCTACCTGAAGCTCCTGAACGTCCCCTGTGGTCGACGCTCTGAAGTCTTGAAGTTCCTGAACTTGCGCGTGCACACAAGCGCATGTGTGCAAATCACGGTGGTGAGGGACCGTGCGCACCCACCCACCGTGACCACTGAGGAACCCACTGCTGCCCCTCAGAGAGACAGCTCTTCGCCTCCCAGACCCTAAAAGGCAGGGTGGCCAGCTGTGCCACTTAGGCCCCAGCCTCCTCAACCCAGGCTGCAGCGGAGAGTGGCTCCTCCTCTGCCCTCTTCTCCCCTCCTTGTAGCCCTGCCGTGGAGCTCATGGAGCAGGTGGGCACCTCTCCTTTCCCTTCTCCTTTTTCCCTTCCCTCACCTGGTGGTTTTTCTGGGCTGGGGCTCCCGGGCTGGCTCATGGTGGCATGCAGGCTGTCAGGTGGCTCAGTCCATTGGTAGCTCCCAGGAACGGGGGGTCCAGGGTAAGGGGGAAAGAGAGCAAATCGTGGCGGTGGCAGGCAGAGGGCAAAGAGAGAATGAGCAGGGCCAGGTCCTGCCAGGGAGGAAGTGATGCTGACACCAGGGGGCTCTTGCCACTCGGATCTCCCCCCGCCCAGCCTGGTTTTTGCTTCCCCATGAGCCCACGGAGGAGGATCGGGCCAAGCATCATGGCCGTGGGTAAGTGGGAGGACGAAGGAGAGAGCCGGAGGCAGCTGTGCCTCTGCTGCCCCCACCCCAGTTTCTGCGCAAGGCGACTGGGTGGAGTGGGATCTCCCACCAGGCCTCTTGCTGCTGCTGCCATCATTGCAAATGCAGCTGGGTTTTGCCCAAGGAGGGAGGCTCACTCTCCTCTTCCTCGTCCCTCCCTCCCCAACCCTCCCTAGTTCCCTTCCCGGCGCACCACAAGGTGCGCTCTGGGCAAGTGGGCCATTTTTTCCCTCCAGAATAGGTCTGTTGACCATAGCCCATGGTCGACGTGTTCTACAGGCCTGGTGTAGTAGAAGGCACAGCAACCCAAGGGAGGTGGATCAGGAAGAGCAGTTGGTGTTGTACAATACATGCACACCCGGAAGTGTGTGTGTGTGTCTCTCCACATATGTGTGCATGCATGTAATTTTCCACACATACCAACATGTAACTCATTTGTTAGCTTTTGAAGCCATTTTTTAAAAAAGTATATTCTTTAAGTGGGTTGCTCAGCGAAATATGTACATTCGTAAAATAGCTGATTGAAAAGCAATATTTCAGATAAATACAAGCCAGCGATCTATCAGCAGCTGTAATAAAAGCTGGGCTTCAGGCTGTGATTTTATTTTGAAATAATAAGAATTGCTTTATTCTTTTTACTTGAGTTACCATGGTAATTCTGTCGTGTAGCAGTGTTATATTGATTTAGAAAGTGGACAGTAATATTTCTTTTGTGTTACTCTGTTTCTAGGGGTTGATTTCTAATTTCCACTTGGAGATTACTTTTATAAATTTCTTAAGTCCTTCCCCTTTTTTTCTAGCAGCGTGATTTTCCTCTCACACAGTGCTATTTTCTGAGCTTATTGGTTTGCTCTTATTTTAAATTAAACTTGCTGGTTTCAAATATTGAAATGACATCTTTGTCTGTGTCTGTACTTTGGTTTAGCAAAATATTACAGTCTGGTGTTTTATGCTTAATAATTTAAGGAAAGCTTTATGGCTCCCATCAGTGGTTCTTGGGTAACATATGACTAAACCAACAGAGAGTGTAGACCTCTCACATTTTAATATTGTGTAATGATGGCTCTACCTTGCATATTATTTCCTTTCTAAGGAAAAATGTACCTGGTATGCACAAGTAAGTTTTAATAATTAAGAACTAGGGTTATTTATGTGAATTTGTAATAGCTGCAATGGTTTCAGCCTTCTGATGTTCCCAAGGCAGCTCAGGAAATAGCCAGTTCAGCACATGATCTTAGCATGATGGCCAAGACAAGCCCTCCCTTTGTTGTTGGTTGTTTTCTTCATATTTGAGTATACCCTTACAACACAAATACTGGTGGAGTGTTGCTGCTCAATGTCAAGTAGCCAATGACTTCATTTGGCCCTCTGCCTTTCCATTTAGAGAAAGTAGGCCAGCCCCGAGGCCCATGTCCCAAGGCTCATTTGAAGAAGGCAACAATGGCAATGGCAATAATCCTGTCACTTATTGTAGCAAGTTGCACTACAGTAGAGCTCATTGAATCGGTCTGGATTTGGCGAGTCAATTCCTCTGTAAACCCATGGATTGAAATTGAGCCTGCCGTAGTTGTGACGTAATACACAAAGCAACAGGATTTCAGCCATTGTGTCCGTTGGCATTACTCATAGCAGTTTGATACCACTTTAACGTCATGGCTATTCAGGTGATTTGCACGGATGGGCAGGTAAATACAGTTACCTTAGTCAGCTTCCCTTCTTAAAAGGAAATCTTTAAATTCAACCAAGTTTCCCTTCAAAGGAGGACACCAACAGAGGACTATCCCGTTATAACCAAGAGCATGTAGTAACTCCAGTTGTAAGCCAAGTAAGTGGTGAAACAACCATAAACATTATATAGGCCAGCCTGCTGTTTCCCTTAGTGGATAGAGCAAGAGAGTTTGTCATAAGCTGAACTGCTTCCACTCACCCATGATACCATGTGGGCCTTTTTCAGAGCAAAGATGGGTTGAAGCATGAGACTTCCAGAATGGAAACTCAGAATTGCTTTGTCATTCAATGTAATAGGATTTGTTTGTAAGGGCTTGCAATATCTTAGGAGTTGACAACTTAGCTTTAAAATAACATAAATCAAATACAGTGCCTGCACAATAATGCTTAGTACGCCTTTAAGTCAGTGTTTCTTTGAATGCCAGCATCAGTACAATGGTACCTTGTATAAAGGGATTAATTCGTTCCAAATGAACTTCTGTTAGTCAGATTTTCCTTTTTAGAAATTTCCCATAGGAATGCATTGAAATGTTGTACAGATTTGCCCCATAGGTGATTCCATTAAGCAAATTTCCCCTATCTGCGGATTTTTTTATGTTGTATAGATTTTATGTTATAAAAAATGTTTGTTATATGAGGGTCCACTGTAATTCCCTGGGCCCTGAGAGGAATAGAAGTGTTAACAGCCATTCACTGCAATCTTCCAACCACATCATTTTTCTTTTCTGAGGAAGAATACCTCTGGTGACCAGAGTTCAATGGTAAGAGTTCAGTGGTAGCTGCGAAAGCTACCTCGTCTCAAGTCTAGATGTTAGTCCAGCTTGCTTAAAATTGTCTGTGTTGCCTTTTCACTCTCTTGCCAACTAGGACCAGAGGATCATCCCAGATCTTCCATATATTCAGAGCATGCACTCTCCCATCTGAGCTGTCGCCTTTCCCTTGTGGTCATAGCCATTATATCTTGTTTATTGCATGGCCTAGGCATGCAGCTGCCTAGTAATCAAAATTGCTTGCTGGACCAGTTACACCTGGGTCTGGGCCATGAAGGCAGGTGTTTGCATTCTGGACTACTGGCTTTCCTAGTGAGGTACATATGAAAGTATCCCATGCGTACCAGAAGAAAGAGGAAGCAAAGGTGCTGCAAATAGTGTCCACATCAGTGGAACTGTTCTCACACTTTGAAAGGTTCAGTGTTTCCTTGTTGGGCCCCCAAGATGGTTGCCAAACCTTGGAGGTAAAGAAAATATAATGCTTTGAGATGAAAATAGGTGTGTGCCTCTGTTGCAAATAAACATCCACCCACTTATTTAGTGAATGGTATAATGAGATTTGAATCCTCAGGTGGAATAAAAGCTTGATTCACATATTACTTGTTGCCATGATAGCCAAGTCACTCAAATAGCTTTACTACATCATTTTTGTATGGTGATAATACATACAGTTCTGGTCACCGTATCTCAAAAAAGATATAGTGGAACTGGAAAAGGTGCAGAAGAGAGCGACTAAATGATTACTCGGCTGGGGCACCTCCCTTATGAGGAAAGGCTAAAACATTTGGGCCTCTTTCATCTGGAAAAAAGGCGCCTGAGATATGATAGAGATGTACAAAATTATGCAGGGCATGAGTAAAGTGGATAGAGGGAAGCTCTTCTCCCTCTCCCAAAATACCAGAACTAGGGGATATCCACTCAAATTGAGGGTTGGGAGAGTGAGAAAAGACAAAAGAAAATATTTTTACCCAGCGTGTTGTTAGTCTGTGGAACTCCCTAACACAGGAGGTGGTGATGGCATCTGGCCTGGATGCCTTCAAAAGGGGATTGGACAGATTCCTTTTTTTTTTTTTGAATACGTTTTTATTAGAAAGTTTTGGTATACAAAAAAAAGGTCAAGTTCAAAGCATTAGCAATACAAAATCATTCTACCACTAAAATTTGGCTTCCCTCTGTTCTTCCCGTGGTTTTAGCGTTATTCATCTCCTAGCCTTCCTTTCAGACAAACCCCCTTTATATACTTATAAAAAAGATTTGAAAAAATAAGTTGTAGTCCTTCGAGCTCTATCCTAATCCGGTAAGAGTCTTTAATTCCTTACAATAAATCTCCATGTAGTTCTTAAATTTTTGCCAATCTTTTTGGAACTTCTGGTTGTCTTGATCCCTCAGTCTGCACGTCAGTCTGGCCATCTCTGCAAAGTCCAATATTTTCGCCCTCCATTCATCCAAAGATGGTATATATGTTGTCTTCCAATTCTGTGCCAGGAGCATTCGTGCCGCTGCTGTTGCGTATAGAAATAGAGTCCTATCTGCTCCTTTAATTTCATTATCCACCAACCCTAACAGAAAAAATTCAGGTCGTTTTGGGAATGTACACTTTAACATCTTTTTGAGTTCATCATATATCAATGCCCAGTACTCTTTCACTTTCTCACAGGTCCACCACATATGATAAAAATCACCTTGTTTCTCTTTACATTTCCAGCAGTGGTAATCTTTCATCCTATACATCTTTGCTAACTTCGTTGGAGTAATATACCATCTATACATCATTTTCAACAGATTTTCTTTTATCAAAGTACATGCGGTAAACTTCATATTCTTTTTCCACAATCTTTCCCACACATCTAACTCAATATTATGACCCAGATCCATAGCCCATTTTACCATACATTATTTAACTTGTTCATCTTTTAGGTTCAACTCCAACAAAAGGATTGGACAGATTCCTGGAGGAAAAGTCCATCACAGATTACAAACCATGATGGAGATGTATAATCTCTAGGCTTAAAACCAGGGTACTTCAAGGGCCAGATGCAGGGAAGTGATATCAGGAGACAGAAATCTAGTCTTGTGTGCTCCCAGATGCATTTGGTGGGGCCACTGTGAGATACAGGAAGCTGGACTAGATGGGCCTTTGGCCTGATCCAGCATGGCTCCTCTTATGTTCTTAATGGTTTCCTTAACTAACTTAATATTTACTAGATTAATCTAGGGTGAAACTAAATTACATCCTATCTAGGATGATAAATATCCATTCTTAAACAGAAACAAGCTTACAGTATATGATATGAAATTCAGAAATTCAGTTTGTAGCTATCTAGTTTAAGGGCAGGAGAGTAAGGTGTGTACAAGTGTTATTGTACACCATTTTTGGAATAGAAGTTCTGAAATACAAGGAGAGTATGAGCAAAGCCATGCAACCCTTGTACCTTAGCTGGCGCAAGACAGATAAGTTTGGGAAGCAGTGGAGGATCTTCCATATTACTGTCCTTCAGATATCACTTAAATGTGTTCTGTTAGGAGGTTTAAAAAGCTGCCCTCCTCCTTCTTGGTGTTTATAACTTTATGGTGCCCTGCTCTGAGCTGCTATCATAGAAGTGGGAGTTTTTTAAAAAAAAAAACACATTAACAGATGCTCTTATGCATGGTTCCAACTGTGTACTTGAGTGGCTGTAATTTCGGTAAAGCTGTGTTTTATTTGAGGGTGGCTTTTTGGAGGTGCTCACCATCAGTCAGAGTATAACTTCGATTTGTCTCTTACTCTACAATTCATCCTGTTACATAACTGTAGAACACACCTTCTGGGATAGTGTAATTGTATAGCTCAGAAGTAATCTTGGTTTCCACAGGAGAGAGATTAGCAAACTGATGAATGTCGTGTCTGTTCAGAACTCACTAAAAATCTGATTAGGGGCACAAAGGTCTTTTGCAGGACTGGACTCCCAGTTGTCTTGAAAGGGTCAATAGATTGACACAGGTTCAACAACTGTGGATTAAGTTAGGCTTGATTCAAATATTATTCTCTTTGTGGGAGTGACTGGGCTGTGTCTCAACAGCCAATGTTAATTTAGAGCATAATGCATGTGGACCATCCATTTAGAATGTTAACGATCATGGCTGAACAACATACTTAACAGTATGCAATGGACACTTAACGGCACCCAGAGACCCAAAAACAGAAATATTTTTGGACTCTCTTATCTTCTCTTCCCTTCTCTTCTCCTCTATTTCTTAGTATGTTTCTGAATCTGATGTGTATACAATACACCAGCTTCCTTTTTGAAGAACACCAGAAAAATATGCCTGTGAAGATTCTCAGTCATCCAGGTGATTATATCTGGAAGTTGAGTCCTGGCAACTGGACTTCTTTTCTTGAGAGATTGAAACATTTTGCTGCTCATCCAAACAGCTTCATCAGTCTGAAGAAAGCTAGTTGCGAGTCCTCTATTTTATAGTCCACTTTGACCTCCTAATCACAATGCCACAATAATGTGTCTATAATGACAAATTTTATATCCTACTGTAAAACCAAATGCAACAAAGATGACATTTTGCATCATCCTCGATGATTTCATTTTGAGACACAAACAATTAAATGTTGATATTCATTGATGAAGGTGCCTTTATTACTTAGCCCTGTGCAGAAGATTAATTTGTTTTGTTTTGTGCTGCGTTGGGGGGAAAATGTGTTTGTTTTCCTTCTTATATTGTTGTGAGGGGTCAAGGAAGAGGTTTGTTTGTGCCTTTTTCTTCCATTTTTTCTCATTTTATGTAGAAATTGATGGTGACAGAGTATTTTGAAATAATAAAGCACTTTGTCGCATGTGACTTACACAGGTCTTTCCAATAGAATGATGACCTAGGAATATGTGAAGCAGCAATCAAGAAATGTCATCTTGTAGCTTTGCAAAAAGAGGGTGGTCGGGAGAGGGCCCCGTTCCCGTCTCCGCATGTGGAGGCGAGACCGGGGGTCTCTCTAAAGGGATCTTCCCTCCGGTGGATGACAGCGTGCCCGGCACTGTCATCCACTGCGGGGAAGAAGAAGAGACCCCCGTTCACACCTCCGCATGCGAAGGCGGGACCAGGGGTCTTTCTAAAGGGATCTTCCCCACGGCGGATGCCAGTGCACCCAGCGCTGTCATCCACCGCAGGGAACCGTCCCCGAAAACGAAACAAAATGATAAACAAAACATTTTTTTAAAATAAAAAATTGTTTCTTAAAGAACGAAACGAAGCGAGATGGGCCACGAAATGGAACGAAACGAAACACCATTTCTGCTTCGTGCCCATCTCTTGTCATTGGTACTTTGGGAACAGTATCAAGGAATTTTACACAGTAAAACATGAACAACAACAACAACAGCAGCAGCAGCAGCAGTAATAAAAATAATAAATGTGCGGTCAAGTCAACTCTAATTTATGGTGACCCTTTTCATGGTCTTTTAGGAAGAGAATACACAGAAGTAGTTTACCATTCCCTTCTTCTGGGCGGATCCTGAGATTGTGCAGCTTGCCTAAGGCTGCACAGGTTGACTGTATTTTACAGGAGACACGTTGGGGAATCAAAATTCCGTCTGGTGGCTCTGCAGCCTAACTCACTAAGCTATCCAGCCAGCTTCCCTAAACACAGGAAACTGGAATTCTGGCAGAGGAAAAATATGTCAGTGGCTCCCCCCCCCCCCCCGAGATGTTTATGAAGTCAATATATAAACTGTTAAAATGTGAATGCTGTTTATTTCTTTTAAAAAATAAAACTTTTTCTTAAAAAATCACTTGTCTCTAAAGGTAAGATTGACTCAATAAAGATGTTGAGGGAACAAGGTAGCAGATTGATGAAAGCAGCAAAGGAGCACGTGTGTTTAACAAAAAACTGATTTCTCGTTTTTTTTTTAAATGGTTCTGTGTGAAATACTTGTCTAAGTGATGCCATTTTGTTTTGTTAACAAAGATAAGAGGATCACATTTTGTTTCCTTTGTTGTTCCTAATGGAAACGATATATCTAGACAGATCACTGTACATCATAACAAGAGACAGGGACGAATCAGAAAAAATGGTCAATGAATCAAGGTCAATGAATCACAAAAATGATTTTGAATTTTTGTTCTCATGATCAATTCTAAAATTCATTTTGTCTTTATTTTAAAACCCTATAAAATGACTTCCAAGGCAGCTAGACCTGGAAAGATTTTGAGGAGGCTTCCTATGACTCTCCTCTACAAGTTGAACACATTTGCTGTAATTTAGATTCTCAATGTCTGGGTTAGGCACCCCCAGGAAGTGAACCCTCCCCTGACACCTAGAGTCACTAAATTGACTCCCATGATTCTTTCTGCAATCCCTCCAGGTTTTGTGAAGATGGGGTCTCAGGCATCTGAGTTATAAACCCAAAACATGTAAAATCTCACAGGCTTAAAACCAGGATACTTCAAGGGCCAGATGCAGCGGAGTGGTATCAGGAGACAGAAATCTAGTCTCGTGTGCTCCCAGATGCATCTCGTGGGGCCACTGTGAGATACAGAAAGCTGGACTAGATGGGCCTTTGGCCTGATCCAGCATGGCTCTTCTTATGTTCTTATGTTCTGTAGTGAAGACAGATGCAAAGTAGCATATTATTTCCACTGTGCTTTTTCAAAATTGGTCCCAAAAGCTCATCCAGTATAGGCATTTTTTGAAGTGAAGTGAATGCAATGTTTTAATTGTTAGCACTGGTGAAAAGGAGAAGAGACCAGAAAGAAAAACTCAAGAGAGACCCATCTGAAAGAAGTTGCTTCCATACGGAGCATTTCTGCCTCCATCCAACAGTAAGTAATCTGTGTTAGAAATTCTTTATGTCTTATCCTTTGCTGTCCTCAATGGGCTTGTTTGGTCAAACAGTACAGATGTTAGCAGGTGGTGTGTTGGCAAATGACTTCTTCTCAATATATGTGTGTTCCGAACTTGGCCTCCCCCCTTACACTTTTTTTTAGCTCTATGCTCTTAAAAATATATACATTTTTCCTCTTTTCTTATGAAAGTGAGATGGCGGAGATGTGATGAAGAAAAATAATACTGAAGGGAGGGAGCATTAATGAGGTGGAAATGGGTAGAACATTTTGGTCAATGCCTCACGTTTTCCTTGTCTGCTTCTTCCTTACACAATGCTCTCACATTGGCTATCCTTGCCATGACAATAAGATAAAAAATTGAGGCCATCCTCATGCCCTGCCTGTCTTTTATCCAATGACTCCCCTGAAGCTATGTGAGAAGCACAGTGGAGGGGCTGAAAATTTCACAGTGAATATGGTCCATTGCTAGTGATACTGGGTGATATCCTAGCTTACATTTTCCATTAGCTTTCTTGCCGAATGGAATGGGTGCAGGTGGCCTCCAAATGGTGTACCAAATGTGCAAATTTCTCTTCACTCATTCTTTAAGTTTTAAAAAGGGGGGAGTTATAGTAAAAACTCAGGTAAATGCTGAGGGTGGGATCATAACAGGACTGCAGAATTCTGTAATAAGTATTCTGCAATAGGTCTCTTGGCTCTGTACTGCTGTCAAAGAGGATTTACAGAAATCCACCATTTGGATGTCTCCCTGTGGTACAGACTGAAGATTCAAAGGGAATATCCCAGAGATCTTTAATCTGTGTTCCTTGGTAGTTTTTTTTAGAAGGCATATATTTCTTCATGTACATATGAGGAAGGCCTGCTTTTTAAGGTAAAAAGGGGTTAGAACACATTAATGTTTAACTGGATAATTTTTTTTTGTGATAATTAATTGGTTATTCAGATGAAGTGCTGTTTACAGATCAACCTGCCACTGAAAAAAAGTTGAATCTACAGGGCGACCATATTTTTATTTTATTTTATTTCATTTTTGAGTATTTTTACCCCACCTTTTTTCTTGGAAAAGGACCCAAGGCGGCTTCCAGTAATGAGGGACAATATACAGTCCAGTACAATTAAGACTATATCACGGGACCGCAATATATGAAAAAAACATGCCCCTGGGGTAAACTGGAAAGGCTTGTTTCAGGCCTCCTGTACTTACCCCAGGCTTGGTGCTGCCACGAATGGGCCAGCAAGGGCCTTCAGGAGCCCATTGGAGGCTCCAAAAGGGCTTCCCCACAAACCAGAAGTGACTTCTGGAAACCAGGAAGTGACTTCCGTATCACTTGAAAGGTTCACTTCCAGTTCGCAGAAAAGCATTTCTGAGTCCTCTGATATGCCTAGAAAGGCCCTCAGAGGTCCCAAAATACTTTCAAGTGATCTGGAAGTCACTTCCTGTTTTCCAGAAGCCATCTCCGGTTCGCAGGGAAGCCCATTTGGAGCCTCTGATGGGCCCGGGAAGGATCCCGCAGGCCCGTTTGGGGCACCACCAGGCTGGGGGTAAGTGCAAGAGGCCCCAGCTAGGCCCCCCAGGCCCGGCCCAACCTGCATCTGCATATTGCAGATTTTCAGTTATCGTGAGTCGAGTCGGGTCCCTAACCCCCGCGTGGGGGGTTACTGTACTCATTTAGGAGCTTCGTGTATCATCCATGTCCCAACACTCTTGAAATGTTGGTACCTTTTTATCCAGAATAATCAAGTGTAATGTGTGTCATGAACCAGCCATTTACCACCAGAGTTCTAAAACAGCAAAGACAAAGCTCTCAGGCTAGATAGAAGTGTCACTCTTTTAGGTTCTTCTCTTTCTCTCTCCTGCATTTCCAAGCCCAGAAGGGACAGATTAATGGAGTTGGAGGCTTTCAAACTTGAAAATGGTACGAAACATCAATTAGCTGACCAGCTTCCCCGGGTAAAACGGAAAATGCTTGCCAAAAGTCTCGTGGTATTTAAACCTCTTCTAAAAGTCTCTTGTCAAATACAGAAATGATTGCCTCTTTTCCTACCCCAATCTCTCCCTCTCTCTAGCCACTTTCAGCCCCGCATCTGGCTTAATATAAGGGGTGTTTGCATGAATAGCTTAGTGAGCCAGAGTGGTAATAAAACACTTTAAATTTATTGTGACATTTGGATTTAATTAAAAAGTACATACTTAGAAAAGTAAAACATAATGTGAAGAGAGAGTTAGGTGGGGTTTTTTCTTCCTTTTCTTCCAAAAAACTAATTAGAGTTGTATTTTAAATTGTTTATGTGCTGCTAATCATTGTAATAAATCATTTATACTGAAAAAGACACACTCTAATGTGCCTGTGTAACTGTTTATGTTCTCAAGTTTCTATCATGAACAAATTGATCTGGAAGTGAATTTATTAACCACGGGGGAAGAAATCATTAGTGCTTTCTCTAAATATTCCCCAGGTGCATTTTTATTATAGTAGTTTACTGCTTTAACTAAACTTAACGCTAGACAGGCTTGGTTGTAATTATGATGCCAATTAACTTTCCATCACTTAAAAGTGAAGTAAAAGGTCCCCACTCTCCTCCACCTTGTTTTGGATTGCTAATATTAGTCTTCCTGATATCACAAAATGACATGCCATCTAATGTTTTGCAGAGACCTATTAAAATGTAGTCAGTCTGCTCTGTATTCTTGTTGGGGAACAACAACCCATGATTATCTTCTGTTTTGATCAAAAGAATATCTTTCTATGACGTTGAGATCGGCAATAATCCATTCGCCCTCATTAGTTTCTGAATGGACAGGTTTCTGTTTTGAACCTCAACAGTCGTGCTGTGTTTCTCACACTGTCAATAGTTGTAAAAAGAAAACAAAATCAGGTACATACACACACTCTCTCTCTCACACCTCCCTTTTCCTATTATTGCACACTGGCAGTGGTTGTTACCCTCCAGTCCCCTAGAGGTTATTACAGGGGTATGAACATGGCCAATGGGCAGGATTCCTGAGCCATCTGGAGGAGCAAAAGTTTTAGATCAGCCATTCTCATTGGGGGCCATATGGCCCCCTGGAGAGGCCCAGGCACATTTGAAGGTGTTGTTATGCAACTGACATCATTTTGACTTGGCCAGTATTTCTTTCATACTGCATTTATGGCCATAGCCAAAGAAAGGATGAGAATGGCTGTTTTTGAGCATATACGGCTAAGCCTGCTGGCCTCCGAGGAACAGATCATCTTTGTCTCATGAAAGGTCACTGTTCAGCATGTGCTGTCTCTAAGGTAAGGAAACCTGGTGCATCTCTAATTTGGGAATGATTAACTGATTCCCAGTCCAGAGAATTTATCTGTTGTTTTTTTAACTGAATGTGGTGGCAAGCTGGGAAGGCCACAGTAATAAATTATATTCCATTCTGACTTTTTCTTTGGGGGGGGGGGACAGATTACAATGTCTCTTTCAATTTGATATTGATATGATCCAACCTCAGTGTTCTGTCCTGTTGGTATTTTGGGGAGATGATTCACTAGTAACACAAAGTTTAGACTATCTGTCCCTTTATTTATATACAGTTGACCCTCATATAATAAACAGTTTGTATAACATAAAATCTGTACAACATAAAAAATTCCACAGATAGGAGAAATATGCTTAACAAAATTGCCTATGAGGCAAATCCATACAACATAAAAATGGTCACGATTAGGGATTACTCTGTTTTCAATGCATTCCTATGGGAAATTTGTATAAAGGAAAATTTGCTTAACAGAATTTCATTTGGAACAAATTAATTCCTTTATACAAGGTAGACACTGTATTTAAATACAGTAAAATGGAAGGCTGAAATGCCTTTTGAGTGGTGACAGCTTCTCTGAGGTGGTCCTTCTTTGGCGAAGCTTATCAGCTACTTACATAATGGTCTTTTCATCAAAAGCTAAGGCCTCTTCATTCTCCCACCTGTGAGACCAGGCTGTGTGCCCTTCACAATGCCACAAACAGTCCCAGTCAAGAAGGAGGAAAGCAACTTGGATAACTGGAGGTTGCTGTGGATCTAGATCAGTGATGGCGAACCTTTTAGAGACCGAGTACCCAAACTGTGATTCAAAACCCATTAATTTTTCGCAAAGTGTCAATACAGCAATTTAACCTGAATACAGGTGGCTGTGAAGGGGCGATGTCGGGTGTCCACAGAAAGGGCTCCGAGTGCCACCTTTGGCACCCATGCCATAGATTCGCCAACACTGATCTAGATTATGCAGGAGGAAAAGAGGCTGAGAGGATAGTCACAGCAATGTCTCGTCCGCCAAGGCCTGCCACACATGGCTCCAAGGCACCCGTGCTTATTTGAAAGACCTGCCCCAGTGAGCTCTGGCTCATAGGCAGCCCCTCTTTGCCGAAGCAGCAGCATTGCAATTCTCTCCTGAGCTGGCCTTGAGCCATGGCAAGAAAGATCAGGGTCAGGAAGGGGAAATGGACCCATGGCTGGATATTTTTCCTTGGGTGGATCTCATCATGGGGCATGTTTCAAGCATGGCAACTCCCAGGCAGTTCCTCCCCCACTTCTTTCTTCCCGAAAGAGCCTGCATGACAACCAGCATCCAACTCCCGGATTCTGGAGAGAAGTGTTGATGGAGGTTCCCACTGCCACCACTTTGAAACGTGGGCAGGAGATTTGTGGAGGGGATGAGATTGGCTGCAGGGTACTGGTGTGATAGTGCCTGGGCTTTTCTTCTCCAGAGATGTTCTGAGAAATACCACAGAACACAGGGGTTGCCTCCACGCGAGGCAATGCGGGCAGTGCTCAGTCTCAGATCCTACAGGGGCCTGCCTGCAGGCCACTATCAAAGGCAGTTGAATGTGCTTGCGTGCCAACCTTTAAGCCACCAGTAAAATTTTACTCTGATGATCAGTGATAAATTTAGAGGTGCCAATCACCTCTTGCCCTTTCCCATCATAACAGTCGCCATACTCCAGAAAACCACCTTCGAGAAAGACTCCAGCAAACCCACTGGGAAAACAAAATGAACGGACGCCAAGCAGCCAAGCCTTTTCATATCAAATGTAACGATTGGCTCACAAAAGATATGAAAGTGGTAGATGAAAGCAACATGGGTGTGTCCAGTGTGCACGTACAAAATAGTGCATCCTGGTAGTCTGGAAGTATAAGTAAGTAAGCAAAGATAGGACTACTTACAATTTTTCTGACCCAATAGATGGTGCAGTGTGACATGAAAGGAAAAACTTTCAAAGGAAAAGGTCAATCGAAGAGATAAGTTGTTGCTAAAACTCCAGAGAGCCCTCCCAGTTCTAGATCAAAAGATCTAGGTCAGTGATGGCGAAACTTTTAGAGACCGAGTGCCCAAACTGTGGTTCAAAACCCACTAATTTTTTGCTAAGTGCCAGTACAGCAATTTAACCTGAATACAGGTCGCTGTGAAAGGGCGATGTCAGGTGCCCACAGAAAGGGCTCCGAGTGCCACTGTTGGCACCCGTGCCATAGGTTCGCCAACACTGATCTAGGTGGTCTAATGAAGCCCTCCTCCTAGGATGTCGCTGCTATTGAAGAGGTATCATCCCTTCCAAAAGTTGGAGGAAGAAGATGGAAAGATACCATAACAGAGTGGAATCCAGCAAAGACCCAGTCCCATTATTTGTTAGGTGCAGTTTCCAGAGAGTTTACTAAGGCTTTTCTCTTCTTTTCTCTTCTCTTTGCTATTGACTAGTGTTCTGCCACATTAAGTTTCCCTAATAGTCCATACGAGGAGATGATCAAGATGTAATACTGCTTCCTGATATGCTAGACTGTGATCATAGCTAAATTTTATGAATGTTCTGCAGTGGTTGAGTTACTTTAATCTGCATTTTGATACATCATTGAAAAATGATGAAGAAAGAGGACTGCCATCTTTTGACAATTGTTCATTTAAGAGATGTGCCTGAGACTAAAATTAGTCCATATTGAATCACACTGAATTACAGGACTACATTTTGCTCTTCAGATTGTTGCATGGACTGTTTTTGGAGCCATCTTTGAAAAGATCTTAATTCCCGCCCACCCCCTGCCTGATGTCATTAATTGTGAATAATAAATGCTACTTTGCTTGCTTGCTTTCAGAGAAAGGAGGTCCCTACAGCTGTTTCTGAATGCATCTATTCCTAAAAGGTATAAAAATTTCAGAATATAAAACAGCATTTGCTATCCCATGGCAGCTCATGCAATTTCATCTCTACACAACTGGTGGCTCTCCTCAAGGAATATATCTTACAAAGTGTACTTTCTAAGTATCTGAACTAAAGCTAGAGTGGTGTCTGTAAAGTGGTAACTCAACAGTGGCTCAAAAAAAGTTACAAACCCCAACTAATAGCCTTGAGGTAGATGAGGGAGCCAGCAAGCTAAACTGTATGATGTGATTTAATTAAATTGCACCAGTGTGAACATAAACCATCCCATAAGCATGTCATATATGCATATTCTGTATGCCACATATTGCACTCTGTTGGCAAGAGGCAAGAGTAGGCTAGTACAGCTCTCAGACTATTGGCCCTGAGATCCGAGATCCTTTCTTTTCCTGGTCTGATGATAGGGCTGGTCCTGCTACCGTGTGTTTTCAGCAGCAAGTAAACAAGGCATGCCAGTGAATTTTATTATTTCCCCTTAAGTGCTTCTGCAATGATTAGTAGATGATTTCATGTTTTTTTTACCACTGGTGGATGTGTGTGTATAAGCTAGATGCAGGCACAGCATTTGCTTCATCTGCCCAGTCTTATTCCAGTTAGAATTCAAAGAATATTCAAAGAAAAAAATGGGCCAGCTGATTCCTTTCTGAGCTGGCTGGGTAGTTTGGTATCTGTCTGCTGGACTCGATCCATAGGGTCCCTTCCAGATCTACAGTTTTAAGATTTCTACCTAGAACTCTGCCGTAAGTTGGATTCATAGAATCATAGAGTTGGAAGAGACCTTGAGGGCCGTCCAAGTCCAACCCCCTGCCATGCAAGAACCTTCATCACAGTACTTGTGACAGATGGCCATCGAGGCTCTGCTTAAAAACCTCCAAAGAAGGAGACTCCACCACCCTCAGTGGCAGCATATTCCACTGCTGGCAGCTTTAACCATCAGGAAGTTCTTCCTAATGTTTAAATTGAACCTCTTTTCCTGCAGTTTGAAACCATTTCCCCGAGTCCTAGTGTCTGAAACCTTGGAAAACAAACCAGTCCCCTCTTCAATATGGCATCCTTTCATGGCTACTCTAGGTGGGGTCTGACCAGAGTAGAATAGAGCAGTATACTATCACTTCCCTTTCTCTAGATACTATGCTTTTGTTGATGCAACCAAGAATTGCATTGGCTTTCCTGGCCACCATGTCACACTGCTGACTCATGTGCAGTTTGTGGTCCACCAAGACTCCCAGATCCCTTTCACATGTACTATTTTCCAGCCAGGTGTCTCCCATCCTATATCTCTGCAATTATTTATTTCAACCTAGATGCAGCACCCTACATTTCTCTCTGTTAAAACCCATTCCGTTAGCTTTGGTGGAATCATTATCATCATCATTATCACCATCAAATGGGCTTCAGTGTGTATAAATCAATATGTGGAACTGATACACAAATCTCTATCCCCTGTCATCATCCTCATTTCTCTTCTTCCACTGCTATTTGGCCAGGAAGAAAAGCAGTTGTAGGACATGCCTGCTGCTATCAAAATAAATTTTGATTTGCACTCATTGAGAGATGCACACTGAGACTGAGGACCTTCACTTTCCTGTAAACATTCAAAGGAGATGTCCCTGTCATGCAACTATGTTTGTTGTGCATCAGTTTAATAAACTGTTATGTATCTCCTGTTTTGTGCTGTGGTGGAAGGAGAGCTTGGTCAAGGATGAAACCTCCATTCCACAGATCTGGAGCAAAAGAAGAAGCCACCCTTTTAGAAAATGGGAAGGCTGGGTCTCATAGAACTTAGATACATGTGGACAACTGCAGCTTCTTAGTTCTCCATCGTGGCCTTCGTGAAGCCACACAGATGGGTTTCCCAGGCGCCCCTGCGGCAGAGGTCAGAACTTCCCTAGCAATAGGAAAGTTCGTTAGTCTCCACACCCGCACCCTGCGCATGAGCGTGGGTGTTCCCGCCTAAACGCCTCAGTTCCTCTTAACCGCCATGGCTAGAGGTTCTTCTCCATTGGTCTCAGTGTGATTTTGCCTCAAAAGATTTTTCTTCTCGGTTTTCAACTTCGGGCTGTTTTTTGGCTCATGTCTTTCGCGCCTCCCTTCAAACATTGTTCTCGTTGCCAGGCCAAGATTCCTCATACAGACGGGCACGATCTTTGTCTTTTTTGTCTCGGTGAAAACCATCGCACCGATACTTGCCCGATCTGTAGAGGTTTCTGCTCTCAGACGCTGAAAAACTGCCGCAACCGCTTGGCGAATTATCTTCTCGAACGCTCCCTTCGTCCGCAACCCATGGAGCAGAAGACCGTCGAGAGCGCCCGTAAGTCTGAGGCTTCAGGACGGGCAGAGAAGACCAAAAAGATCCCCGTTCTTCAGGGCATGGCAACTCCAAAATCTAAGCCGTCCAGCAGCCCGTCCCGTGCTCTCCCTTCGAAGTCTTCTTCAAAACCTTTGAAACCTTCGAAACCGGCTTTACTGACCACTAAGCTTTCCTCAACTTCAACTTAATGTAGGCCTTCTTCGACTTCGACTTCGACTCCGGCAACGGCTCTCACCTTGACTTTGGCCTCACCTTCGGTACTCATCGAAACCGAATACTCGGGTTCGGCTGCCGCCGTTATCCCTCAAGCTCCCTGTCTGAAGTATCAGCCGTTACTTCCTTCGGATTCCTCGGAGTCGTCATCCGATGATGACAGAGCCCTTCCAAACATCACCTTGATGGGCTTGACTCCGGTTATGGATTCCGGGACCTGTCGGTCCACGTCGGAGGGGACCGGTCGGTCCCGAGAGCCTCCACTACGCTCTCCCTCTCTGGCTTCCAAGGCGGCTTCTTCTCTGGTACCATCCCGAGACGCTGAGCCCGAAGAGCGTGCCTTGTCCATGCCGCCGACGTTCCTTTCGGGTTCGTCCTTGAAGCCGGATACCCATCGGAAGTGGAAGCATGTCCAGCTTCAATCCTTGAGTTCGGCGCCGGCTCTTGATTTTGCCCCGCAGGTCGAATCCGTAGCGGTGGCCGTTGCTCAAGCCTTGACTCCACCCAAGCCCACCAAGGAGGTCTCGGAGTCGGCTGCTCCTCCTCCGAAGAAGCGAAGAAAGGAGCACCATGTACAAGCCCCTTCTGTGACTGTGCCTCCGATCCCTGCCTTCTCCCTTCGATTCGACGGAAGGCAGTGGTGCATCCATACTACGGAATCTGTTGATTCCGATCGGATGGCTTTAGTCCCTTCTTCCTCTGGTTCGAACAGAGAGGACGAAGAGGCTTCCGACGTCGAACCCATCCAATCCGAAGTGTCGGATTCGACATCCTTGCAATTGGTGACCTCACCAGACTCAGAGGTTGATGAAAGAACTCCACCATCCACGTCGAGTTCAATGAGAAACTATGCCAGCTTTCTCATTCAGATGTCAAAGACCATAGACTTGCCAGTGCTTCAGCTTCAACCTAAAAGAGTCTGCCACATCTTCGGAAGGATCTCCAATGATGAGACTGCACCTGTGCATCTCACCTTGATCCCTTCCTTTCTCACCATGGTTGAAGACTCATTCCAGGCTATGTCTTCCACCTCGGTCCCACGCAAGCTTGAAGCCCTCTATAGAGTGCATGACGACAAGGCACCTTATTTGAATAAACACCCGACTCCTAATTCTGTTGTCGTGGCATCTTCCCAGGTACAATCATGTACCAAGCAAATCCATATCCTTTCTTCTAAGGAGCGTAGGAAGCTGGACACAATGGGCCGCCACCTTTATTCTTTTGCCATCTTACAGCACAAGATCGCCAATTATCAAGGCACCATGGGGGCCTACCAAAGGGATCTTCTGACTCATCTGCTTCCCTTTTTGGAGCTGATTGCAGAGGACAAGCATGCAGAAGCATCAGCCTTGTACGAGGAGTCTATGCCCTAGCGGCCCAGCAGATGCGGGCCTCCAAACACTCCTTTGATGCCGCCTCCAGGGTGTTAAATTCCTCAATCACCCTCCGTAGGCACGCCTGGCTTTGCACCACTGGTCTTTCTGATGACCATAAAGCCCAGATTGAATTTCTGCCCTTCGATGGATCGGGCCTTTTCAATACGGCGACAGATGACCTGATGGAGGACAGGAACAAGAAGCAGGACACTGCTAAAAAATTAAATGTCATCCCTTCTCGACCGAAGCCTTCCTTTTGCTTTCAATCAAGGAGATGCTTCTGGCCCCCATCTTCTCAGTCATCTTCCAAGCACCAGCAATGCGACCGCTCTGCAGGATCATCTGCCTTGTCCAGCTTTGCCGCCAAGTCCAAGAAGTCTAAATCAGCTACCATCTCCTCCAAGCCCAGGGATCGCAGGTCAAGAGACGATTATTGACTATCACACTATCTGTCTCAGTCCATTCCTTCCAGCGTGGCAAAACATTACATCGAACCAGTGGGTCTTCTCCGTTATTCAAAAAGGTTACTTGTTAGAGTTAATTTGCCTTCCCCCGTTGGGACATCTAGTTCGTACTTCACCATCACCATGCCTTCTGAAAGAAGTTACTTCTCTGCTTCAGAAGCGAGCCATCAAGATCGTCCCAAGTTTCCAGGCTCACCACGGCTTTTTCTCCCATTATTTTACGGTCCCCAAAAATGATGGAGGGCTCCGGCCCATTCTGGACCTGCGCTTCCTGAACAAGTTCCTCATATACAAAAAAATTCGAATGGTCACCTTGGAAAAGATCATACCTCTTCTTCGCAGAGGAGACTGGTTTGGAGTTGTGGATCTCAAAGATGCATACTTCCACATATTGATCCACCCAGCTCATCGTCATCTGCTTCGCTTCACCGTAGGGGAAGACATCTATCAATATTCCGCCCTGCCATTTGGTTTGGCTACAGCACCAAGAGTTTTCACCAAGTGCATGGCACCAGTGGCAGCCTACCTCCGCACTCTGGGAATAGTTGTCTTCCCCTACCTCGACGACTGGTAGATTGTCGCAGACTCTCAGGACAAGGCCCGCCAAGACATCGCCACTGTCCTCCACACCCTAGAGTCATTGGGTCTGCAGGTCAACCACAGGAAGTCGCATCTCGAACCTTCTCCAGTGGTAAATTTCATCTGTGCCATTCTGGACTCCACCAGAGCTATGGCCTTTCCTCCAAGGACCAGAATTGCAGATGTGCTCCATCTGCTTCAACAATTCCATGCACATCAGGTCGTCCCAGCAGTAGAGGCCCAGAGACTGTTAGGTTTCATGGCCTCCATGACCTCCGTCTTGGTTCACGTGAGGCTTCGACTCAGACCTCTCCAGGCCTGGTTCCTCCGCCAATTCGACCCTCTTCAGGACCCTCCCAACAAACTCCTCACCATCCCTTCGGACTTACCTCATAATCTTTGCTGGTGGTCTTGCCGGTCCAACATCCTCACTGGATGCCCCTTCAGGAATCCATTTCCCATCATACAAGTAACTACAGATGCCAGCAACATGGGTTGGGGTGCTGTTTGCCTCTCACACTCCATCCACGATACCTGGACTCCACAGGAGCAGCTGCTCCACATCAACGAGTTGGAGCTGCTGGCGATCTTCAAAGCGTTCCGGGCATTCATCCGACACCTCTCCGGCAATGTAGTACTGGCAGTGACTGACAACACAACCACCATGTACTACATCAACAAACAGGGCGGAACCCACTCTCAGCGTCTTCTGCAGCTCACGATCCGCTTCTGGGATTGGTGCATCTCCAAAAACATTCACCCGGTTGTGGTGCACTTACCTGGAGAGGAGAACTCCGACGCCGACAACCTCAGGCGACGACTTCAGGCGACTCACAAGTGGGAACTGCATCCCAGGACTTTCAGCCTCCTCTGCCACAAGTGGGGCTCTCCTCGTGTGGACCTGTTCGCCTCCCAATTCAACAACAAATGTCCAATGTACTGCTCCAGAGCGGCGAAGGGGCTTCACTCCCTGGGGGATGCTCTCCTCCTCCCATGGTCGAGGGACTTCTTTTATGCCTTCCCTCCTATTCCTCTAATACACAGAGTAGTCATAAAGACTCTTCAGGAGAGAGCCAACCTCATACTGATAGCCCCTTGGTGGCCTTGACAACCTTGGTTTGCGTCCCTTCTTCTGATGTCCTCAGAGTATCTACGCCTTCCCCAGTTTCCAGAGCTTCTCTCACTGGACAACGGTCAAGTTCTTCACCCAGACCTGAATCGCCTCCACCTAATAGCCTGGAGGATTCAGCCTTGATTGAAACTATCATTGACTCTTGCCACAAGCCTTCCACTAAAAAACAGTACACCTATAAGTGGAAGGGGTTTTCTTTATTTGCAGCAGATAAGGGATTTGACCCTGTCAATCCCAACCTCATATGGGTCCTACAATACATTCTTCACTTAAAACGCTCAGATCTTACATCGGCTTCTCTTCGAGTCCACATGTGAGCTATTGTGGCTCACCAGCCACAGTTTTCAGAAGCAGCTGCTTTCTTCAGACATCCTAGAATGAAGCAGTTTCTCAAAGGACTAAAACACACCTTTCCTGTCAGGAAACCTATTCCTCCTCAATGGTCCCTGTCTTTGGTCCTTCGGGCCTTGCAACACCCGCCTTTTGAACCTATGGCTTCTACAGACATTAGGCTTCTCACCTTGAAAACTGCATTTTTGGTGGCCATCACTTCGGCTAGAAGGTCCAGCAAGCTCTGTGCTCTCCGGTGTGACCCTCCGTATTTGCGTTTCCACCATGATAGGGTGGTGGCTTACCCAGATGTAACTTTCCTTCCGAAAGTTGTTTCCTCCTTTCATGTTTCTTAACCTATTGTTTTACCGAACTTCTTTCCAAATCCTTCCACTAGGATTGAAAGGGACATGCACACACTGGATGTTAGACGGGCCCTAGCTTTTTATATCTCTAGGACCAGACCCATCAGAAAATCTAATAAACTGTTTGTGTGTCATGATCCTGCAGTACTGGGTACTCCTGTCTCTCCCCAACGGTTTGCCCGCTGGATAGTACAGACTATTAAGCTCTCTTACGAGCTGGCTAAGGTACCCTTACCCTTAGGGATCCGTGCTCACTCCACTAGAGCGCTAGCCCCCTCCGCGGCTTTCCTAAAGGGTGTACCGCTGGACAACATCTGCCAGGAGGCCACCTGGGCTACACCTGACACCTTCGTGACCCACTACAGGGTGGATGCCTGCGTGAGGTCGGCCACTTCCTTCGGGAGGGCAGTGCTTTCCTTTGTGACTGCGTGACTACCCTCCTGCCAGTAAGTACTGCTTGCAATCACCCACCTGTGTGGCTTCACGAAGGCCACGATGGAGAAGAACCAGTTACTTACCTGTAAAGGTGGTTCTTCGAGTGGACCTTCGTGAAGCCACACAGCACCCACCCGCCTCCCCTCAGACCGTCACGTCCTGACTGGTACTACCATTACCTGTCATCCTGGCGGTCAAGAGGAACTGAGGCATTTAGGCGGGAACACCCACGCTCATGCGCAGGGTGCGGCGGCGGAGACTAACGAACTTTCCTATTGCTAGGGAAGTTCTGACCTCTGGCGCAGGGGCGCCTGGGAAACCCATCTGTGTGGCTTCACGAAGGTCCACTCGAAGAACCACCTTTACAGGTAAGTAACTGGTTCTTTTTTAAGCAGTGGAGCTGTGTTTGATATTTAGGTTCAGATCTTTCACAGTGATGGGCTAATGTGTTATCACACCTGATACATTATTAAATCTGCTCCATGTTTAGTCTTACTGATCTCATCTGTACAGTGAAAGTGAAAGCCACGATGAAATACCTTGGAGAGACCACCTCTGGGTCAAAAATGCACTTTTTAAAACCTTTTTTTTCTTAGCTATTCATAAAGAGGCATGCTTTTTGGTCTGACATCCAGTAAATTAGATAAGATTTGTCATTTGGCTAATGCATACATTTCTGTACATTCTGAGGCATACATAAAACACATACAACCTTATATCCCCTAAAAAGCATACAAGAGTGAGACAATAACAATTGTATTTTTCTTCTCAAACTGTCTCATAGATTTTTTGACATGTAGAAAATAGGCTGCTATTGGGAGAGCTCTGAGTATTAAGAAGCTTGACTTTTAATAGAGGTTCTACCATTCTGCTGGATGTGCCATAGACTATTAATGATGTAAGATGCCCCTTTGCACTCATTGTTCTTAACTTTAAATATTTATTATTTATCTATTATTTGTTCAATTTATGTACTGCTCCATCTAGCTACCAGGCTACTCTGGGTGGTTAAATATTTGTCTTTAATTATTATTACCTTAATATATAGAGGCATGATCTGAAATATAGGGGTCTTGATGTACTGTATTAAAAAGCTGGCTTTCAGCTGCTATCTACTGAGTCTCAGATTGCCCTGTTCTCCCCACAATCCATCCTAAAATAAGGAACCTTTTATTTTCATTATGCTCCATCCATGTGAAGTAGATTGTGGTCCATGAAAACTCGACTATAATAAATCTATTGGTTAGAAATATATTTACAGTGGACCCTTTTATAACAAGCAGTTTGTTTAACAGAAGATCTGCTTAAAGGAAAACAATTCCGGAGATAGGGGGGAATTGCTTATGTAGCACACTAATAGTTATCTGAGACAGACAGATACCAATGGTCTATTTGCTGATTCATATACATTCCAAGCACATTGCTCTGCCTCAGTGACTTGCAATGGGCCACAAACCCTACTCCTTGCCAGAGAACAAAATGGGTTGTGTTGGCAATCCATACAGCTGAATTGCAGCAAATGCCAGTTTTTCTGGAGCTTAGATGTTGCTCTGCTTTTTCAGTCCATTGGTATGCACTGCTTTTGATGCAATTATGTTTCTCTTATTGTTTTATGGGCTTTCTAGGCGGTGAATAATGTTGGGCAACAAGCAGGAGTAATATTCTGATTTGTAGGTGGTCACATATTGCTAACGTTGCTGTAGAAGTATCTGGAACTGTTGCAATAGTCCCTGATTTCTTCTGTTTTTGTGCTTCTGAGGCTGCTAGAAAATCAAATAGCTATATGAAAGTAGGCTATGGCGTAAAGGTGGCCATCTTACCTGCATCATGTTACTGGTTAATTAGTCAGGGCGAGTCAGCTAAAATGGTTGGATGAGTTGACCATCCAAATCAAAAGTGAAGAACCTTGCATTTTGCATTTTTGTTTGGCCTCTTTGCTGCTTGATAGTCCTTTGGTAGGTCTCCACTGATGCATATCAGATGAAGGGTATGCACCCTGTAGCTCTCCAAGGCGGTTTGGACTGTAATTCCTATCACCAACCAACAGAGAAGGGCAAGAGGAGGTGCTGTCCCAAAAGATCTGGTGCGGGGGCACAGCTTCCCACCTCTGTCGTGTGGCAGATAAGCATATATCGCACAAACCAGCTGTAGAATAATGCAGAGTAATAGATATTTTTTCATAAAAAAACAACCCAGACCCACTGGAGACTTTGCAAAATAATAATAATAATAAGGCTTTTCAGCCCATTTCTTTTTAATGAATAAATGAGACAGACTTTCCTCAGCAAGGAATTCCAAGCATGCAAAAGCCACATACTTCATTCCAAGAGTTGTTTGGGCATACAAATCAGCCTTCATGAATGGTATAAATAGGTAAGGAAGTGTGTAGTGGAAGAGGTAGACCTTCAAATGTTCTTCAAATATCTGTCCCAACCAGCATCCAAACTACCTCAAAGATCGAATCTTGCAGTATGAGCCGGCTCGAGTGCTAAGGTTAACAGGGGAGGCTTTTCTCTCCATCCCGCCATCTTCACAGGTGTGCCTCAAAAGAACACATGAAAGGGTCTTGTCTGTTGCTGCTCCCAGACTTTGGAACTCCCTCCTGCTGGAGGCCGGGACTGCCTCGTCTCTGCTGTCTTTCTGGAAGCAGGCAAAGACCTTCCTCTTCAGGCAAGCTTTCCTTGAATGAGGGACTTCCTACTGTATAACTCTATATGGATTACCATACATGATTGCATTGATTGATTTCATAAGAACACCAGTGTTTTCCATGTTACTTTCATTTTTCTTTTATTTTTGTGTGCTCTTTTGTAGTTCTCCTGTTACCTTTTAATGTTCTAAGATGCCTCTTCTAATTCCCTGTTTTTAACTTGAATATGTCTTATATGTTCTGGGCTGTATATTGCCCCTGATTACTGTAAGCCATGCTGGGTCCTTTTCCAAGGAGAAAGGTGGGGTAAAAATACTCTAAATAAATAAATAAATAAATAAATAAATAAATAAATAAATAAATATTGTAGAATGGTGGGAACTACAACCCAGAAGCATTCTCAAGGACCCTGTGCCCCATGTTTCTGAGGAAGAATCTAGTATTTATACAGCATCAGTACATTTATTTGTAAAACAGTTTGTGTTTTACATCTTCTCATTCCAAATTTAAGATGTTCTCTAAAAATGGTTAGTGATTGTTGTCGTTTTAATGGTCTGGATGACTTTGGTGGAGTCTGTTGCTGCTTTACTTATTGTGAGTCCATTAAAAGCCTGCTCTCCTGGCATTAAGTTCACTTTAATAAAGTGAAAAAGGAGGGGGAGGAGAGGGAGAAGTAAAAACCAGACATGATCCAAAAGTAATAAAACGGACTGAGCAACATCCTCGTCCCCAGAGACAATTTCGTTCTTTCAAATCTGGCTTCCGGATACTTATAATCCATGAACTTTTCTCAAAATCTCTCAAAATATCTGTAGCTGATCTTTTTTTGTGTGGGTTAATATATTGCCTGATTAGTTCATGATGCCATTTGACATTTTGTGGATAATTCCTTTTTTTGTTCAGTAAAGAGCAAGGTCATTTCTTCCAGGTTCATTAGTTCTTGGCAAATGTTTGTGTAAAAAAAAGGAAAACACCGAAGCTCATCTGACTTAAGGGGGAGAAGTCTGCGCAGTATTGGACTCGAAATGTTTAAGCTTTCAGGTACATCGTGTAGCTGTTAACAGGCCTGCTGTGTAATTGTCTAAGATTCATCACTAAGTTCAGAAGTTGTGCTTGATACAGAAAAGTATATGTTACTGCTATTTTCTTAGTGTTTATGAAAGAAAGGCAAGCACCATTCATATTCCATCTGCAACAAAGCCAAAACACTCTCCCTTTTGGCACGCCTTTAGTATGGAAGGGAACCAGGGGTACCTGCCATGGAAAGGCAGAAGAAGATACTAGATGAATGTCCCAGGATGTGATGTGCTGAATGGGTCATATAGCAGTTGAGAGTTGTCCTGCGCAGACCAAACACTTTGGATACTCTTCTGTGCCTTTGCATTCATTAGGGGCGGACACTCCTAAACTAATGAGGATGGTTGTCTTGCTGGACTGCTTTTCTCCTGGATGATCTGATAAGGAGAGTAGTGAAAAATTATTTCCTCAGTAAATAATAAAGGATGGTAAAATGTGACATTAAAAAAAATTAAATCTTGTTAGGAAAGCCACCGTTTTCTTGTAGGTTCAAATCATTTTTAGCCAGCCACATTTGCTTTGAATATGTCCCTTGTAATTGCCACATTATTGTCTTTTTAAAATCCAAGTGGTCAGCAAAATTTAAAGTATTTTAAGCTCTGTCTATCTACTGACTTTTTCCATATTAACAGAGGCGCTTAGTACTTTAAAAGCTTTCTTGAGTCTTTCTTGAGTCTCTCTCTAAATAACTTAATTTGAGCTTGACAGGTTTTAATTACAGTCTCTTGAGATGCTTAGTGCTGGTTCTGAATACAAAGCAAAACCTGTGTCAAGTTGCTGAGCATTAGGTGTCTTAATTGCTTTTGGACTGAACTTTGACATCACTACTCTCATCTATATGTCTTGCAAATTTCCTTGCCTCATTTCAAATAACGGGTGAGGGTTGGTATAGTCACATGAATTAATTTACGTTTTTTCAACCATTACAGTGTGTGTGTGTGTGTGTGTGTGTGTGTGTGTGTTTGATTTAAGCTTATACTAGCAGATTCTGAATTTTGTTTCTCAAATAGCAGTTGTTCATGCAAATCCACCTTAAATTTGAATGAAGGTTCATAAAGGCCGGATTTCCTACTATCCTATTTGGCGGTCATGTACACCACCCAGAGTTCCATATTGGAAGATGGGCGGTATAAAAATGAAACAAACAAACAAATAAATAAATAAAACATTTTCTCAGGCCATGCACAGAGTGTCTTTCCTTGACAAGCTGTTGCCAAAAATAGTCACTTCTGGCCTGGGTGGTAACTAGGGGAAACTGGAGCTGTTATGGTTGTCATTTTAGAAAATTTAAATTGCAGCTTTCATAGAATCATAAATAATTAAGGGGGAAGGAGTTTACAGTATAAGGCCATTGAGTCCACCTCTCTGCTCAGTGGACAAATCAAAGTATGTCTGGCAGGAGGTTGTATAAATTTCTCTTCAGTGCCACTGCACTGAAGTGCTCACCACCTCCTGAGGTAATTGATTCCATTGTCATACTACTCTACCAATTAGAAAGGTTTTCCAGATAGTCAATCGAAATCTGGTTTTCTATAACTTGAGACCATTGTTATGTGTCTTGCATTATTAGATGATCCAGAACAGATCCTACCCCTCCTCTATATTATAGCCTTTCATGTTTTTGAAAAGTGCTATCATCTCTCCCCTCAGTCCTCTTTTCTCCAGTGCTTAACAGAGGGAAACTAGTACCACAGAGGATTTTGAGACTATACTTCTGCTAATGGATCCTAAGATAGCATTGGCCTTTTTTGCCGCTACATCACACAGTTGGTTCATATTCACCTTTTAATGCACTACAACTCTTACGATGCTTCTCTCTTGTAGTAGTACTGAGCCAAGCAGTCCCCATCTTTTAACGGTGCATTAGTTCCACCCCCCCCCCCAGGTGAAGAACTTTGCACTTTTCCCTGTTAAATTTCATTCTGTTTTTTCATCATGGTGCCTCCAATTTTGTGTCATCTCTAAACTTGATAAGTATCCCATGCACACCCTCATTCAGGTCATTGATAAAAAATGTTTAAGAGCACTAGACCCAGGACTGAGTCTTGTGGTGCTCCACTTGTTACCTTCTCCCAGTTTTACAAGAAGCCATTGATATGCACTCTTTGAATATGATTCTGTAACCAACGGTGTGTCCATCTGATACTTGTTATCCAGCCCACAGCTAAGTAGGTTGCAAATCAGAATATCATGAGGCACTTTGTCAAAGGCTTTGCTGAAGTCAAGATATATTATGTTTACAGCATTTCCTCCATCAACAGGATTATCCTATCAAAACGTGATAAGATTAGTTTGGCAGGAGTTGTCCTTGACAAATTCATGTCAGCCTCTAGTTATTGCTGCTTTATTTTCAAGGTGCTTGCAGAGTTACCGTTTTGTCAGGGTGACTGGTCTATAGTTCCCCAGTTCTCCTTTTTGTCCTTTCTGAAGAGAGGGACAATGTTAGTCCTTTGCTAGTCAACCAGTGTTGTACTCATCCATGATTTCAAAGATAGACATTGGTTCTGAGAGTTCTTCAGCCTCAGAATGCTCTTAGGTGCAGTTCATCCATCCTTGGAGATTTGAACTTGTTCAAAGTACAGTAAAGCAAAGCAAAGTGTTCTGCTTATATACCGCCCCATACCACTTCAAGTAGTCTCTGGGCGGTGTACAGTTTTAATTACAGTATGCAGGCTACACATTGCCCCCCCCCCACCAGCAAGTGGGGGGATGGAAGGCTGAGTCAAATGTGAGCCAGCTACCTGGGATCAAACCCCAGGTCATGAGCACAGTTTTACCTGCAGTACAGGCATTTAACCACTACGCTACGAGGCTCCTGTAATAAGGTATCCCTTCACTATTTGTTTACCAATCTCAAGCTGCAAACCTATCCCCTCCATTTGGACTTCACATATGCCTCTAGGGTCATAGACTGTATTTTGGGAAAAGATCACGCTAAAGTAGGAACTGAGCACTTATGCCTTTTCTTTGTCTTTAGTTATCATTTCCCCCTCTCCAGGAGCTGAGCCACTGTTTCCTTTCTCTTTTTTTCCTATGGCCCTGAAGAGTGCATTTTTGTTGCTTTTAGAGTTCCTTGCTAACTTGAGCTTCTTCTTAGCTTTTGTCCCTTTTAATGCCGTCCCTGCAGTTCTTTGCTACCTGTCTGTACTCTCCTTTGTGGCTTGGCCTTCCTTCCACTTTTATAGTGTGCATGTCCTTTGTTATTTTCCGGTCCTCTCTAAGCGTTGTGTGAAGTCACATCAGCCTTTTCCCCCCCTGTCATCCACTTTTTTTCCTAGTCAGAATTTTTTGCAGTTGTGTCTTTAGAATGTCCTTTTTAAGAAACCCCACCCATCTTCTTTTTCTGTTGGGATCTCCTGCCATGGGACATTAGTTATCATTATTCCAAGTTTTTTTAAGATTTCGGAAATCCAGTGTACACATGTGGCAATACTCTGCTTTCGCTTCCTTTGAAAATCAAAATCAAGAAAACAAGTAGAACGTTGCCACTCCCCCCTCCCGAGATCCTCTTATT
Source organism: Phrynocephalus versicolor (assembly GCA_023846285.1). Classification (NCBI taxonomy): domain Eukaryota; kingdom Metazoa; phylum Chordata; class Lepidosauria; order Squamata; family Agamidae; genus Phrynocephalus; species Phrynocephalus versicolor. The sequence continues at coordinate 64,881,075 of JAHTLZ010000016.1, forward strand.
ACCATTTCTTCCTCCAAATCATGTATATGCGTTAGAATTAAGTCACAGATAGCTACAACTCTATTTTTTTCCTCCACTTTTATAGGATAAGATTATCAACCACACAAGCTGGGGATTTCTTGGAAGGGCTATAGTTGACAGAATTTGCCTCCTGCTGCTGCCACTGCAACTCAAGAATTCTGTATATGTACTCTTCATCTTATAGCCCTAAGCATGAGCACTTGTTGCTCAATTTCTTTCACTCTCTCTTCCAACATCTCCCCTTTCATGTCTTTTGATTTGAATGAATTCTAGGTTGTGTTATGTTCTAGGAAGGTTAGATAGTGCACATGTTGCTATGATGTTCTTACAAGGTCAGCAAGTCTTGTTTATGGTCTTATCATTCTGGTATCTATATTTTGCAGCCTGTAACCCTTACTAATACCACTCCATAGCAACAGTTTTGTAAGCACATCAAGACATCAAATACATGATGAGTTGTTTTGAGGCTGAGTTTTGTTTACCATACAGAAGAACATAAGAAGAACCATGCTGGATCAGGCCAAAGGCCCATCTAGTCCAGCTTCCTGTATCTCACAGTGGCCCTGCCAAATACATCTGGGAGTACACGAGGCTAGATCTCTGTCTCCTGATACCACTCCCCTGCATGTGGCCCTTGAAGTACCCTGGTTTAAAGCCTGGAGATTACACATCTCCATCATGGTTTGTAACCTGTGATGGACTTTTCCTCCAGGAATCTGTCCAATCCCCTTTTGAAGGCATCCAGGCCAGATGCCATCACCACCTCCTGTGGCAGGGAGCTCCACAGACTAACACGCTGGGTAAAAAAATATTTTCTTTTGTCTGTACTCACTCTCCCAACCCTCAATTTGAATAGATGTCCCCTAGGTTTTGTATTTTGTGAGAGGGAGAAAAGTGTCCCTCTTTCCACTTTACTCATGCCCTGCATTATTTTGTACGTCTCAATCATATCCCCCCCCCAAGGCGCCTTTTTTTCCAGACTAAAAAGCCCCAAATAAGCGAGATCCCCCAGCACAGTAATCATTTTAGTCGCTCTCTTTTGCACATTTTCCAGTTCCACTATGTCTTTTTTGAGATCCGGTGCCCAGAATTGTACACAATTCTCCAGGTGTGGCCTTACTGTCTTTTGTACAATGGCATTATAATGTTGGCTGCTTTATTTTTAATCCCCTTTTTGATAATCTCCAGCATGGAATTGGCCTTCTTCACCACTGCCACACAGTGGGTAGACATCTTCATTACCAAATAGGAAATATGGGGTCAATCAAGTTTAGGGATGTGAAGAAGACTTGCTCGATTCTTTATTCTTCCAATTTCAGACTTTTTCAACTCAACAAGACACCTCAGTGAGGAGTTTTGAAGTTCTGAAAAGCCCCTTAATTTTAGCATGAGACAAGCTCCCCCCCCCCAATGTTTCTGCAATGTCCACAAACTGTCTCAATTACAGATGGGCACGAAATGAATTTTTTTGTTTTGTTATTCAGTTTGTTATGTAATGAAACGAATAACAACCTTAGGGGCAAATTTAACACGAACCGAACCAAACCGAGAAAAACGGGTTCAGTTAGGTTCTTTCGTTAATGGAATGGGGCGGAAATGTCTCCTACCTGGTGCTGATCCGGAGGTCTGGTCTTCTTGGCTTCTAGGACGGCGACCAGGAAGAAAAAGCCGACGGCCGCTCTACAGCTGTAGTGTGGCCATGTGGTTGGCAGTAAAAAAAGAAAATAAAAAGAAAATAAAATAAAAGAAATAATAATAATAAAAAGGAGCGCCGACTGGACCCCAAGGGTGGCCTGATCGGCACCCTAAAATAAAAAATAAAATAAAATAAAATAAAAAACAGCACCAACCAGGCCCCAGAGGCCGCGCGGTCGGTGCTGAAAGAAAAGGGGGAAAAAGCCCCGCGCTACAGCTGTAGCGTGGGGCCTGAACCCGGAAGTGGGGGGGTAAAATAGAAAAATAAATAAATAAATAAATAAAAAGTAAATAAATAAATAAATAAATAAATAAATAAGGGAGCACCGAACAGACCCGAAGGGTGGCCTGGTCGGCACCCTAAAATAAATAATTAAATTAAATTTAAAAAAACCAGCGCTGACCAGGCCCCAAGGGCAGTCAACGCTGAAAAAAACAACAACAAAGCCGTGTGCTATAGCTGTAGCACGGGCCAAACCCAGAAGTGAAAAAATAAAATAATTTTTTTTTTAAAGGAGTGCCGACCGGCCCCAAGGGTGGCCTGGTCAACTTGGCACCCTAAACTAAAGGGGGAAAAACACCAGCGTCGACTGGGCTCCAGGGGCCGTGCAGTGGGTGCTGGGGAAACAGGGGTAAAAACGAAAAACAAAACAAAAATTCTGCAAAAATTCACGAAAAATGAAATGAAATGAACTGACTTCCTTAACGAAATGAAACACCATTTTTTCAATTTGTGCCCATCTCTAGTCTCAATGCATACCTGATGTATTTAGCCTTTGTGAAGCTAAACACAGCACTTGTATGCCAAGGACAGAATGACTGGCTAGATGGTGGAAAAGATGGTGAAACAACTCATCCCTTTCTTCTAATGTTTACAAGTCTGTGCAATAAGGCAGCCTAGTTTTGTTTTAATTGTGTGACAGCATTCTCTCAAATGCAAACTTTCTGTGCAAGAATGATAGGAAACATATTGTCTGCTTGCAGATTCTTTGCTTTGTGTGTGAGAATGCAGCCAAGACGTTGGTTCTGATCTAGATCTTGCCTCCAAGCTAGTGTTCCATATATGAATGAAAATCCAAAGTATGCAGAGATGGGCTTGACAGCAGTGGTGGTCTACTCTCCCGTAAACCCTGTACAGTAGAAGTAGCCAAACTATCCCATACCAGCACTCAAACATCCTGCTTGATCCACATGGTGTTTATGCATTTTTTCCTACTGAGCTGAGGTGTGCAACTGTTTCAGAGATGAGAATGGGCACTTGTTGCTCAATTTCTTTCACTTTCTCTTCCAACATCTCCCCTTTCATGGACGACAACATCCAGAACTCCCCAGGAAGCATGCCGCTGGCCATGTTGATTGAAGATATCTGGGAAGATAAGTCAAAAACAGTAGTTTCCTACTTTTTGAGTTATATGACTCAGATTCTGACATTGGAAATGCCTCTCGTCCTGCGCTGTGGCTGTTGCACTGACAATGGTACCAGTTGAGCAGAAAAGCAGGGAACTGTGCTTGAAATAACACACATTTGGCCAAGCTGCCCAAATGGCAGCATCTTTTCTGACATGGGTAAAATGTAAGCCTCAACCTTATTTGAATGGTTGGATTAAATTCCCTTTGATTTAACAGGGCCTTCAAGGACCAAAAGGTTTGTGTTGCTTTCTCGTCTCTTTCGAAAACTTCTGAGTTGCGCCAGGGTTGCAGCAAATTACCCTTGAAAAATATCCACTTACTGCAAGTTCGTTTTCTGTGTTCTGGAGAGTGAGTGCATTTAAAAGTTTGAATCTGAAATTGATTTCGAAGCACCCTAATCTAAAATAACCCTGATGTTAGCAAAGTGTCTCTAAGTCTTGCAAGGCTTGAGCTTTCTGGTTCAGTGCATTGGCACACAAGTACCTGAGGCAGTGAAATTGAGACTTGCCAAGAGAATCGGACTGTTCCCAAAAAGATTGCAAAGTGATTAGAATGTCTTATTTCGTTAGTTTGGTAAATGTTGTCCCCCTTTGCAGTCAAGAATAAGGAAATGCTCAAGAAACTTAGGAGCCGTGGCATCAAAATGATGGGCTCCAAAAGACAGAGATAGCAAGGCTAGGAGGCAAATGTATATCAGCATACCTTTGCTTTGGTCAAGACCAAATGTGCACCTTTTGTTGGCCTTCTGTGTCATGAAAAGTTTTCTGGTGGAGCACATCATATTCAGAATTGCGGCTACTTCCAGCACTACACTGTCGCTAATTGTGGAGGCTCTATTTAGCTTCTTTTATCTAATACACAATAATGAATTGATCTTGTCTATTAATTTGACTTCTTGTATGCACTTTATATTAATAGGGGGCTCAGTTAGTGAACATGCTTATATATTCAAAGTGATGCTGTTCATGTACCAGGAAGCTACAGATATTTATGAAACTTTAAGGAGGAAATCCCTAATGGGGGGGCAGCCCAAAAACAAACCAATGAAGTCTGAGTGTTGTGTGTAGATACAAACTGCCAATTTGATGGTGGAGGAGGTACAGAAAGCCAAGGAAGGTGGAATGGAGCAGTAGGAATCTGGAATGTGTACTATATTCCATAATGCAGCACTTTGGATTTGGTCATAAGTCCTGCCTCCAGGTGTCTCCTTGTGTGTATTAAGTTAGTAAATTTAATAATATATAAACAAAACAGGAAAACTCTGGGATTCATACCTGTTTTAATGGGCAGTTTGGTACTTTAAAAATCATCTCTGTGTGTGTGTGTGTCTGTGTCTGTGTCTGTGTGTAAAAACTGCACTTCAGTGGGACTACCATGCCTTCTTCAGATTTCCTTTCAATTGTGGTTAAAAGAAACTGGATTTCGACCATGAGGGAAAGGGAAGAGGGACGTAGTTTAATAACTTTCAGTGATAGGTTTCACGTACAGTATTAATGAAATCCATGAAGGAAATACATCCCTATGTATTTTCTTTTGACTAGCTTGAACCTACACTCATTCCACTTACTTGCTAACAGTAACTGAAAGTCGGTAGTATTGTTCTCTGAAAGATCCACATTTTGACCCGTTTTGAAGTGATTAACGCAGAACGGTCAAGTTGTAAGTGGTCTTTGAGGAAATCTCAAAAGGGCTCTTGACTAAAACAGTCAGCCAGGAGTGTACTGTGGAGCACGTTTGGATAGAGAGAGGGCATGTTATTAAATGTTGGGTATAAATTGGCTGTGTTCTTCAGTTTCGCAGTAATGAAGAGCTCACTGAACAAATAAGCTACATTTAATCAGAATGTGAGGGGACATGTGCATGCCTTACAGGTAGGGATGTAACCCCTTGCTCCTCTGAATCTTGCGGGCAAGGTCAGGGAACTTCAGAAGCATCCTTTTCACCCACAAGAGAGTGAGGTATGTTTTGGCTTTTGGGATAAGAAAAGAGAATAACAGCGGTAAAATAACAGAAAAGAGATGTTGCGGGTCACAAGACCATTGCCTGCATTGCCTGTGGTTCATGGGAGGTGGAGTGTAACAACATCTGGACAGCCACACCTTCGCCACTCCTGATGTCAACCACCTAGCAACTGCCCATCCCACTGGCAATTTTTCTATGTATTATTTTCTGCTTCCTTAGATATGGTTAATCTATGGAGCTCACTGTTGTTGCACCATAGGATATTCAAATGATATGCTGCAAAAATATGATCCATTTTTGTGAATAGTGGTCCCTAGGTTGAAGAATAAAACATTGTCTAGAATATGCCAAACGTCTTAATGTTGGAAATATGAAATTCTTTTATTTTCACAAAGAGAAGTGGATATAGCATACTATACCATAAAATTTCATCTTCAGCCTAGGTACCAGTCTTCATTCTTTTGTACCCAGCAGAAAGAGTATATTTATTCAAAAGCAGAACCTATAAATACTGGATAGATGGCTTGATGGTTCAGGTATCTGGGTGTGGAGCTAGAAGTTGGAAGTTCAACCCCCCCCCCTGTGCTTCTGTCAGTAGAGGCAGTCTGTGTGGCCTTAGGCAAGCTACAGTCCCAGGAAGAAGGGAATGGCAAACCACTTCTGAGTAGAGATGGGCACGACTCAAAAAAATTGTTTTTCGTTTTTCGTTTGGTCGTTTAGGGGTCCGTTTCGGTTCGTTTTCGTTTTCGTTGGGGTTTTCTGCAAATTTTTCATTTTCATTTCGTTACCTAACGAAAATGAAAACGAAAATGAAAAATTTCTGTTTCGTTAGCATTCTTTTCAGTTCAATGTGTTTGCCGCAACGAAAACGAAAAACACAGCAAAAAGTTTCATTTCTGTTTCCATTTTGTTTTTGAAAAATTTTCGTTTTCGTTTTGTTACCTAATGAAAAAGAAAAAATGGAAATGGAAACGAAAATTTCGCTGAGTCGTGCCCATCTCTACTTCTGAGTATTCTCTACCTTGAAAACCCTTAAAAAAGGTGGTCATGAGTCAGAGTTGACTTGACAGATGATATAAACAAAAGCAAATTTAACTCAACAATGAATTTATAAATTGTCTTTCTGTGATTCCTGTTGTTTCCCCCCCTGGGATTGTGGTATATGTCAAACGTGAGTTCAACTATAGATAGATAGATAGATAGATAGATAGATAGATAGATAGATAGAT
>JAHTLZ010000016.1:64887401-64925305 GCA_023846285.1 Phrynocephalus versicolor
TAGATAGATAGATAGATAGATAGATAGATAGATAGATAGATAGATATTTGTCCTCACTAATTTACGTTATATACTGGCCTGTGCTGCCAGATGTGCAATATAAAAATTAAATGAATAAATAAATAAATAAATAATCATAACTGTAGTGTATTCAAAGGTCCAAGTGAGTGATGTGAACAATTTTGTGAACAAAGTGCAGAAGAAATACTGGCATAGCTTTCTCTGGTTTTCCACTTGGGCATCCGTTCCAAATGCTGCTTATGTAGCAATACGGAGAGATTCTACTTCAGAAACTGTTAAATACATATCCATGAGATTTGGTCACTGTTTTTGTTACTACACTGTGGCTTTAAAAACAAGAAAAGATGGCATGTAGTCAGGAAGGCAATATTTTATTTACACAATGGAGAAACACACCACTTTGATGGAAAATGCTATACTCCCTAACCTTTTGGATTTTTCCTTCCTTGCTTTCTCTCAACAAAATTCTAGCCTGCTTTATATTTGAGTCGGCAAACTGATTATATATTGTAAAAGATCAGTGTTTTCATGGGTGAATAGTAATTACCAAGTAATGGCTTAAAACATTTCCTGAAGGAACATAAAGCTGTTTTTTAAAAGTCAAGAGTACATTAAAAGGATTACCGTGTAGATTTGATTTTTAGATAACACTAAAATGGATCCCAAATGGACTTATGAAAAAGGATGTTATCTCTTTAATGGAAAGTGCATGGACTGACAGCTCAGCATGCAAATAGTCTGAAGATATTCCTCCAAAGAACTGGGTTTTTTCCTCTTTTTGTTTGTTCTTTCAACAGAGGAGGAAAAGTTTTTTTTTAAAATCTCTCCTAAGTTTTAATAGAATTATGATGGAGTACCTCTATTTTGAAGAAGATGCATTTGTAGGCTAGCAGCATGCTTCTGAATCATTAGAGGGCTACATTTCATAACCTCTGGAAAAACAACATCAGTGTTTGGGTTCATGAATGGAATAAACTAGGTAGTATTTTAGCTCCATCTCTCAAAAAAATGTGTCATCCATATTTAGTAAGAACCTAAGAAGTGCCCTGCTGGACCATACCAAAGGCCTATTTCATGCCACCATACTGTTTCCCACAGTGGCCCTCAAGCTCCTTATGGGAGGCCCCAAGGCAGGATTTCAGCACATGACCGTCCTCCTACTGATGGACATCAAGGGACTCTGCTTCATTTCTGAAGTGTAAATGAGACTACAACCTTTAGATGTTTTCAGGGACAAAGGCTGGCCAAAATATTTTTCAAATCCACCTCAGTGGCTGGGTTTTATTGAATATTATTTCCTGACTCATTCACCATTTTGACACCAGAAAGGAACAAATCTGAGCAGAGCGCAAAATTATGTACTAATGGAAATTTTGCCAAAATGTTGTGCCCTCAATTCAATTCCAACGTGAGTGTATGTTCTATGGGTCTTTTTACACGACCCCTCAGATCCGCTGGTCCCTTAAATTCGGACCAGAGATTTTGAGGGTTCGTTGCTGATCCTCCGTCCCCACCCGCTCCGCACTTCCTTGTTCTGTCTGCGTGAGGGGAGGGAGGGGAAAAAGTCTTAAACAGGGACAAAAGAAGAAAGCCTTACCTGCGGTGCGTGGAAGCTTGCTCCGAGCCCCGGTCTTACTTCCTGGTTGCTCTTAAAGGGGCGGAGGCAAAAGAAAAACAAAAAAAAAGCGAGGAGAGCTCAGGCACTCTCCGCATCAAAATTTTTCACCCTCTTCAAGCAGGTACAAGAAAAGTGTGCTGGGTCGCGCTTAGGTGGGTGGGGTCGCACTTAATTGTCTGCAAACTCCGGACCTGGTGGGGAAACATTTTTAAGGTCCAGAGCTTGCAGCCCTTTGCCGCGGAGCTTAGGGGTCATGTATAAACGCCCTATGTCGTCAAGTTAGAACCGACTTACACCCACTCTAATAGATCTTTCAGGGTAAGTGAGATACAGTACAGTATTTAAGGAGTGGTTTTACCGGTTCCACTTCCCCAATGAGTTTTCATGGCTAAGCAGGGATTCAAATCCTGTTCTCCAGGATCCTAGTCCATCACTATGTCCTCTACACCACACTGAAAATATCATTCTGGAGTAGACCCATCAAGTTGTTGGGTTTTATGTAAGCTCCGACTCATTATTCCCTAGCTAATATATTTTGTATACTCTAGTTATGAATAGCAATAGGATTCTGGTCTATACGCGACACACACACACACACACACACACACACACACACATACAGTTCATCTATCATCAATGCCTTTTTCAATTTAAAATTGGGGAAAGTCTGTGTGGTCTTTAAGATTACAGAAATGCAAGGGCAGGCAATACCTTTTGTTAGACCACTAAAAATCAAACAATTAACAAGCTTTTGTGGGTCAAATCCATCAGTATTTTGTGTATATTTGTTGTTCCCTACAACTCTCAAGAATTTAGGACAAATATTTGTCTTGTGTTTCATAGAAAATTCCAGGTACTGCTAGGTGTATGTCAATAGTGAGATAATGACTTGAAAAGGCTTTACAATGTGTTGTTTTGACCAGAGGGCAAAAAGTTGTTTTTTAAAAAAATGAATTATTTATAGCTTTCAAGCTAAAGCATAGCTAGTTACAGTTGCAGTTACATTTTTTTAAAAAATGTTCCTTATTTTCAAATGACGCAAATGTAACTTAAACATGTCATATGCTTTGCGGTTTAAAATAAAGAGCATTTTAATCCCACAAGCTGTTCTCTTGTGAGACAAAACACTTTCACTGCCACCTTACTGTTCTCTCAGAATGCACGACAGTCTATGAGGTACAGCATAAGCCAATACTTAAGGCATAGAAGGTTCCCCACCCTGCTGAGGTGTGAGGAAGTTGCTGTGCTTTTCTGAGTCTCCAAAAAAATATCTCAGAACAGGCATCACCAGAGGAAAAGAACGATTTATTTTTGTTTGTGAGGCATCATTAAAACCAGGACATCCATCTCCATCTGCTCCCAGATGGCACTGTGGGCTTAACAGCTCATTGCCATGGTGTGTATGTGTTTTCTGATTGCTTCCCCACCCCACCCCCATCCCTTGGCTGCCATGCATCTATGACATCATGAGGACTCAGTTCTGTGATATCATATATCTCTTCTGCAATATCACAAGAATCCCCCCGTCCTCCAGTTTTTGCCCTGCAGTCTCAGAGAAGGTGATGCTACTCTCCTTGCCATGGAATAGTTCTCTTCCACCATTCAGTAAGGCCGTAACTCTGCTACTACAAGAGTAACAGCAAGGTTATAACATAAAAGGAAAAAGTCATTCCTCAGTAGTAAAGTGGTGTTGTTATATCTTCATTATTGGCAGAAGGCATTCATTGCAAGTAACCAGTTATTTATAAGCACTTACTTCCAAGCTCTGGTTTCACAGAACTGTTGGAGGAGAACTCAGTTTGTCTCACCCATGCCCTCTAATTATTTTGGGCTCCAGAAGTCTTGAGAAATATCTATAGGCCTGTAAAAGCTTTGGGCTGGAGCGTTGTCATTTGACTGCATTAGAGCTCCTGTGACAGACTGTGTTAATCTTTGTACACAGAAGAGAACATCAGATGGCCATTTGGCAGTGGCTGTTGAAATTCTATTAAGGTTGTTGGAAGGCATTGCTGAGACTCTGTGTACGTGCGTGCATGCATGCACAGAGGCATGCACACAGGATAGGAGGAAAAATGAAAATCACCACCTTGCAACGATAGACCTTTTTTCACTTCACCATTTATACAATTGTTGATGATTAAATAAGAAAAGGTACTTGGGAGGCAAAGCAGCAGCAGCAAGACACAAGAAAATCATGTAAAGAATATCCAAAGATAACCATGAATATCTCAACCCAATGGTACTTGCCTTCCTTGCTTTACAATTCCATGATTCTATGATATTCTGAGGAAGACAATAAATAGTAGTATATATCACAAGGTATTTATTCTGAATTCAGACAATCGGGGAATGCTCATGGTTTGTCAGATATTGATGCAAATATGGCTGGTATGAGCATAGATTCAATGGATGAATCTAGAATCAATGCCTATCAAAATAAACCCAATCTTTCAGCAGGAGCAGGGTTGCCCAATGGCCTTTTTACCGCTTGCACTCCTTTCATTAAAACTTCCCATGAGTGACTACTTATGGTCCTTCTTTTGGTTGTGAGGAATCATTTTTGTCCTGAACACAAACTCTGCTGCGATAGGAACATGACTGGCAATATTTTAAATCTTTGTTCTGGCTTTGGAAACACACCACACATGAAAAACCCAACTCACGTGATGCCAGTGTTGTGACTTATCAAATGCCACATGGCTTTTTTACCTTTTCCGTTCGCTTATATCTTCAAAGATTTTCTGATACAGCATTGTCTTATTTAGTAAATAATGCTAGAGTGAAAGTTATTAAACTGGTGTGTCCCCAGTTATCATCAGCTGACTGGTTTCTCCCACAACTGCTCTGACTGCAGTGCCTCACAGAATTCTCATAAGACGGTGCCTGATGTTGTCTTTGTTCCCACAGAGCCTACGTTGGGTTGAGGCTGGGGTCTCTAGGAAGGAGGTGTTGGCTTCTGCTCACTCTTTGACACCAGGTCCCTTCAGCTGGCCATGGAGGGGATGATAGTTGAGACCCTCAACATGTGTGCGTTCTTCCCCTTCCCTAAGTTGCGAACCACCATCTGTGAAGAAGTCTGTTGGTGAAGTTACAGTTTTCTAGGAGTTCTGGGACATGCCCATTTGGACTGAAGCTGAGGCTGTCAGCATACCTGTGTTGTATCCTTAAGCTGTAAACTACCATCTCTAAAGAAAGTTGGCACAAATATTGCAATTATTGGTCAGTGAAACCCCATATTGGCACTGCGCTAGTTGGTCAGAGTAACATGATAGCTAATGTTCTCAGAGCCAGTGGTGAGGTCTTCTTACTTCATGCAACTGTGCTGAGCTCCATTCCCAAGGGAACAAGTGCGCCTCTTCCTTAGCGGTGTCTGCTCTTTTAAATACCTGCAGTGTGTGTCTTTTTTATTTTCTATCATTGTTTCACAAGCTCCACAATATCAAGTTAAGAGACTGACCTGTATATAAATACATCTAAAATGCAAACTCATTTGCAAAAACAAAATTGTAAGTCTTAAAGATATTAGATAAAGTTTGCCCTATAGCAGACTATCTCAAGAGCACGTGGGGCAGTTATTAAAAGCTCTTCCATACTATTTGGAGAGCTTGCTGGCATACTTGTGGCATTTACCTGCTCATCATTGCACTCGCAGAGAGATGTATTGGTGTGAAACACCCTCCCGCCATTTTCTTAGGTTCTCCTTGGTTCTGCCAATCCAATCACCTATGGAGTGACATCTAAGTAACTACCTTGTCAGTATAGGGAGATGGAACCAGGGAGTAGTAGTTGTGGTTTGACCAGGCTTTGTATCTGCCCCTTTCCTTCCTCACCTGGATACAATTGTATACACAAATGATGCATTACCTCCTCCCCACCAGCTCCACCAGCATGTTGCTTCAAAATTTGTAGTGTGCCACATCGTCTTATGCAAATTCTTGCCTAACAATCGAGTGAGACTTGAATAGGTATGCAATTCACATGATATACTCTGTTGCCTAATGAACAAATCTCTCAGATCAGCTCTGTGCAGCTCGTAACCAAGTACTTAATCATCATTTTTGACTTGATGTTTGATTATTTCTTTGCTAGCAAGTGTATTTGTTCAAATATTTACTGAGCCCATGGACAGTAGTCATTTTCTTTATTTTCTGGATTGAAAGAGCATCTATTGCTGCTTGAAGACAAGCTTGGGTTCGTGCAGTGAAGGCAGTCTGATATTTTACAACCACTGGAGACATCTTGGAAATGCTGCCTGTTTACTGTGTTGACCAATGTTAATGAGATCACTTTGCCATTCATTTTATTTTGCCATTCTCCTAGATTCCAGTCTTTTACTGGAATGAGGTGGTGTAACTATATATGCTGGAATTAAACCTTTTTAAAGGTTCAGCTCTCAAAAGGTCATGTTGTTCCTTTTCAATCTCTGGCCTCAAAACATAAATCACTGAGAAGAAGATGTACTTTGTCAATTTTTCTGATTCATGTAATGCATTTTGATATGCCCATAACCTGTGAAGAACAAGACTTAAAACGGTTTTATGTTCCAAAATACAGATACAGTGGTACCTTGTATAAAGGAATTAATTCATTCCAAATGAAATTATGTTAAGTAAATTTTCCTTTATACAAATTCCCATAGGAATGCATTAAAAACGGAGTAATCCCATTCTTAAGTTGTACGGATTCTCCCCATAGGCGATTATGTTAAGCAATTTCCCCCTATCTCTGGAATTTTTATGTTGTACAGATTTTATGTTATGCAAACTGTTTGCTATACAAGGGTCCACTGTAGTTAAGAATTTGGCAGTAAGATTATTTCAAAGATGTACTTCTCACTAACACCCACAACTTTGGATGTTTGGAGCTAGACATCCCAGAAGTTACCAGAAGGCATGGTCACTGGATAGAATATTCCAGTGGTGGCAAACCTTTAGTGCTCCAGATATTTTGGACTGCAACTCCCAGAATTACAAACCTGCATTGTCAATGACAAAGGACTGTGGGAGTTGTGGTCCAAAACATCTGGAGTGCCAAAGGTTCACCACCACTGGAATATTCTACTAGTACTGGCCATGCTAGTGAGAGATTTGGAGAGTGGAAGTCAAACAAAGAGAGTAAATTATCCTCACTCTGCTGATATCTACTCAAATGTGGCACACACAAAAAAGGAATTTAGAAAAATAAACCACTGGAAAAAATATAGGTGTCAATTCACTAGGGCATATGAGGATTTCCACAAATGAAATGGTGCTTCTAGTGATCCCTCCCCAGATTCTTAAAACATCATAAGAAGTCATCTTAGATGTGATAAAAAGCCAGTGATGAATACCTTCCCATGTCCATGTGTGAAGAATTATGATGTCTTATATATCACTAAATTTATATGTACATGGAGTTTGCTCTAAAGTTGAAAGAGGCTGTTTTATTTCACTCAAGATGGCGGTTTTCATTATACCTCTTCTCCCATGCCATTCTTCCCTAATATCAGTAGAGCAGAAGGCCTGGATGTTTTCAATGAATATTGACTGATAATTTAGTCTTTAGCCCTCCAGTGATTAAAAGCAAAAATGGTGCAGGGAATAATGTTCTTACTCAAATGTGAAGTGGGAAGTTTAGTACATCTTCATTGGTTCTTGTGGAGCTGCAGATTTTGCTGGCAGATTTTGGAAATGTCTAATTTCCTTTTAGGCTGTTTCTTGTTTAAGGAATCTTTTTCCCTAAACAAACCCCAAATTTCATTATAAAATGTGAAAATCAAACTTTCTTTCTTTTCCTCTCTCTTATGGTCTTTTCCCTTCCCACATTCACATTTGGAAGCTGTAAAATTTGCATTTCAAGTTTCTTGGTGTACATGTGAATTTAGAATCCTAAAACTCTTCTTGGTCTCTTGAATCCTGACCTGTACTGAGTGCACCAACTTTGGAATGCACCTATCTCAAATACATAACAATTATGAAATGTAAAAGTTGTGAAATGTCTCCATTCTGGCACATCTACTTCCTGAAAGTTGAAACGCAACCTAGTTTTTAAAAGTACCTTTTAAGAAAGATGGGCTTCTAAATTGTTCATTGTCTGAAAAACTGACACTATTCAGCAATATACTATGTGACCAGATGTGGATGTTAAAACACACAGAAAAGTACTCTGCAATCTACAAGTAATAATTGTCCCTATCTGGGAAGAATTTATTCCCTAAATTTAAGGGGCGAAGAATCTGCAGATACATCTCAGTTTTTTTTAAAAGGTTAAGATTCTCACGGTTAATTTGTACAGAAATTGTTGAAACTAAGTTGCATCCACAAAGAGTTAAAGCCATCTGCCTGAGAGCATTGTGTAAAACATACACAGTGTTGGGAAAATAAGCCAATTATGTGTGCTTCACAGGAGGTGTGGGGGGGCTGACCTTTGTGTATAATTAGTTCTTTTATTTAAAGCAAAGATTTTGAGTAGAATAACTAATTAGCTGTCATAACTGGCAAATTGAAGATTTTGGCCAGATCCCTTATGGGCTGTGGGAGGACTTCTCTTTCCCCACACAGTACATTCACATGCTTTCTTAATTAGGCTTGCTTTAGTTCTTTGCTGTGGTAATGAGGAAATATAGTTTGCTGCACTTAACAGAGCCCCATTTAATAAGCCATAAAATACAGGTGGAACTAAACTGCCTTCAGCTACTGTGGCTTTAATGCCTTTCTTTCTTTCTTTCTTTCTTTCTTTCTTTCTTTCTTTCTTTCTTTCTTTCTTTCTTTCTTTCTTACATCTGCATAGACCTGGCCAGAGAGAGCAACGGAGATTTGCCATCTCAACTGTGCGTTTGACTCAGGACTCACTCGTTTCTGTAAAACACAAGAAGGCAGGGAAGCCTTGGGGCATATTTCATTAGCTGGCTGTCCCACATTACTCTTTCAGACCAATTAACCTTTAGAATTACATTAAAGAAATTAGATGGTGAAATTCCATGTTTTCAGATGAGATAAGTAACTCTCTTTCAGAGCTGATGACACCCTGGATGTTCTTTCCCGTATCTGCAGCAGCACTTAGAAAGGTTATTTTTCTTAGACTACAAATTCCATGCTTTTCCAGCAAGCGTTGGTGAGTACTTGGGGGATACCAAGAGTTGTAGCCTAACTTTGCTCAAGTTTTGTCTGGGGAGTCTGCGTGGTTGTGCAGCCCTAATGAGCACCATTCTGTTTCGCGTTTTTGAAAGCTCCCAACCACTTGAAAGCAAGAGACAGAGTGTTGACTGGGCTTCTTCTTGCAACATCCCCTCGTTGATAACCATAAAAAGACATGAAATGATTTTTTTTTGGAGGGGTGACCACATTAAGTTAGTTCTTGGGGCATTGCTCAAAGGGAAGAGTCTTGCCATGACAGCCTGGGCTGATTAAAGCCAGTTTGTCATCCTTTGAATGGTGGCGAATTCTGGTTTACCCAGTACAATAACAGTCCTGTTTAGATACCCTCGTAAATTTCTGTATGACCAGCGGTGGTGTCCATAATTTTTTAATGTACGCGGGAGCTGTGAGCTCTCAGAATAGGTTTTGTTTTGTATTTACTTGCAGCAAGTCTAAATTGAAAGGGCAGGAGCAGGGAGTGTCTGGATGCTGAAAACAGAAAAGCGTATACCTTTTCTGAAGAGAAAAGGTGCACCAGGCTGCTCGCAAGAAGGGGTCAGAGAGAATGGAACCAGCATTATTCCCAAATAAGTAAGTACTCAGTCAACACTCTCTGTGTATCAAGGCTTGGTCACAAATTTAAGCAAGCCAGTCCCAGTTTAGTTCCCACAAATAAGTCGTTTCATTTGTTGCATGACTTTATTCAGGTCATGGGTTTGTACCACTGAGAGAGGGTTTATTTCTTTTTGATAAAACACTACATAGCTCATAACAGCATGCAATAAACTGCTTCCTCCGCCGCCACCCCTGCCAAAGCTCACGGTTTTAGATGAGTGCTGAGGGTGGAGGACATCAAGCCCTTCTCTTTTAAAGGGAAAAGAAGGCTTTCAAATCAAGATACTGCAAATAGCAAGGCTGTTGTCTGCAGTAGAAAACTTTAGCTGGCCTAATGGTCATTTTTTTCACCCCCAGGGCACACTACCAGTACAGTGCAGAGACAGGAGAAGTTTCTTTTTGGACCATAGTTCCTAAAATACCTTAGCCAGCATGGTATGGTGGCCGAGGCATGCAAGCAGCGGTAGCTGAAGAGAAAGTAACCTTTCCTACGTCTGGTGTAGTCTATAGATTTTGAAAAAGAAATGTGCCAGAGCCCAGATTTGTTGGAAATGCCATCTTGTGATCTGAAGACCTATATATGCTTTGGTGTTACTTATGTTGGGATATGACGAGATCTATTCATTCTGGGGTTAGTGTGAAGTGAACCTCACTTGGACCTATGACTTTTTAAGAGTCTATGAGTTCTGTCTCTCTTCCCAGTAAGGCTTTACAAAAGTGGTTAATTGTCGTTGTCCGCTGCCCACTCTTTAACCCACACCACATTGATGCTGGCCAACTGAGGGTGGCAGAGACTGTGTGTGCTTACCTGAGCTTGTGGGCATTGCCCTGTTTGCTTTTACTATTTTTCGAGTGATTTCTTATGCGGTTTTATTAATTTGTTGTTCTATCATGGATGCCCTGTTTATACTTTCCTAACAGAATTACATAAAGACTATTACTTTTTACTTCACTTTCGTCTCAGTGCATTCAATTTTTCCATTAACTTACTGGTAAAGGCAATGTGTGTGCTCAAAGACATTCATCCATGGGAGTTTCTGAGGTGCCACAGTTAACAGTGCCACTGAAAACAGATCCTAGGGCTGAGACGTAGAAGTAAATAACCCCTGACTTTGGACAAACAGGTTCTGTCCTTCAACAGAATGAAACATCTGCTTCAGGTGGGAGATACTGGTGGATGGTGGCAGTCCCACTAGTATACTAGAGAGGTTGTCTTGTATCTTCTAAGCCTGCTTTGGTGAAGAATCTGGCCCATTGCCCATGCTGACGTTGACTTAAACTCTCACTCTAGTTTGCCTGCTGTACATGGGATGTGTGGGGGAGGCACTCTCTGTGCTCTTTGCCACCGATCCAGGAAACTCTCCTGGGACATGAATCTCTAACAAAGCACTCTACATGTATGCCTGCTAGGGGTGGGAGTGATTAAAAAAAACTATAGTGGCATTAATATAAGGCCCAATCTGCCTTATGAGGTGATGCCAAATGTCGCTGAACATACAAAGATGAGTTCAGTCTTGATCCTTACCTGTTTAAAATGTTGTCTTCTGATTCTGATTCAAACACGAGCAATACTCTAAACTTAGGTGATGCTTTGTGTTGTAGTGAGGACTCGCGGAGAGTGTGCTACTTTGTTGTGTTAGCTGGTGGGAAGCTGCTGTTCGCTCCTGGTACCCACCCTTTGCACACACAGCAGACTATGAAGTGGGACAATTACACCCCTGTGCTGACTTGCTTGCTATTTCCTACACAGCAGTGCTTCTTTGGCTGTCATTTTGTGGCATCGGAACCAAGCATAAGAAAGACATCTGTGCCTGTGATTTTACTGGCTTCCTCTTGAGTCATGACACCAAGTGGGCTGGGACTGTTAAGTTACAGAGCCACCGAAACTTGGTTCTCTCGTTGTTTGCCGCACAAATCCACAGCGATCGATTTAATTCTGGCAGTTTTGAGATTTGTTCCACACCTCCCTCCCCATATGAGCTTGCCAGCTAATTACAGCCTCGCCTTTTTCTCTGTGTCTATTTGCTCCACTTCCAGATTGGTTTGGGTGCTGGGGGGGCGGGGGGGGAGGGGAGCCTTCCAGAGCAAAGTGTAATTTCAAAAAACTGAACCTGACTGGCACTGGTTGACCTTGCTCGTTATTATCTGAGTGGGAATAGCAGCTTTGAACATCATATGATATCTGAAACGGTAACTTTTTTTCATTAGAGAACCCCCTGCTGAAAACTGACCAAATGTGTGTGTGTGTGTATATGTGTGTGTGTTTTTATCTTGCAAAGATAAATGTGAAAAGATCTTTTTCTACGAATAACTAGGTGGAGGGGGGAAAATCAGAAAATGCTCCTGTCTTATGTGAGTCATAAGCCTCTCTGAAGATCATTGTGTCTCTAAAATAGATAGTAAAGAATCCAAATTCTTTTTGTCTCTCAAGTAGGTATGAAACCTGGCTATGACTAGCTTTCATATCCTTGAAAGTATTCTTCAAATAGTTCAAATGTTTGTGTTTTTATTTTAACATTTATACTGAAATGAGATGTCCTTTGTGGATTGATATCTTTATTGCCTGTAAATGGTGGAGAAAGGAGAGAGAAGGTGATGCCTTAATTTTGTACCTGTCGCATTTCTTATGCAAAACTAATGGTTAAGGTTTGTCCTCTCCCAAATGAAACAAGTACAGATAGTTTATTTTCACTGCTATTCATGCTCACTGAAAAATATCCAGTGTTTAATACCGCCCTTTCCAGCCTACAGATGTCTTGAGCTACCAGTCCCAGTATTCCAGAGGACACATCACTGTGCTGAGCCAAGCCGACTGGGGATTCTAGACATTGCAGTCTAACTGGTAATTTTTACTAAGCTTAAAGCATTCTAGTGAGCCTTGAAGGTGATCTCCATGGCTGTGATGCCCACAACACCTCCTTCTGAGGAAGAACATTCAGAGCAAACCATCGAGAAGGAAGCAGGTGGTGAAGAAAGGATGCTGAGGAGCTTGTGACTAGAGCAAGGGGGAGAGAGAAGAGAAGTGGACTATTTATGCCCTACCTGGCTATTCTAACCAGAGAGAAATGAAACAACCAAATAAATGTGTCTAATTTCTAATACATTCCTCCACCATCAACGATCAGATCATGTCTTTTCTGCAGTGTCTTATGTAAAGAATCCTCAGTTGCTGACATTCAGAGCAGGGATTTCTTGAGGGAGATGAAATACTTTGCTTTGGAACCTTCCTTGAATACATCACTGTTTTCAAAAGGCCTTCCCTGGTTTGGGATTCGTTTTTAAATGCCTTTAATTACAACAATGCTGTTTGTTTCAAGAATCATGGAATAACAGAGTTGGAAAGGGCCTGTAAGGCCACTACGTCCAAACCTCTTTTCAGTAGAGGAATCCAAATCAAAGTAGATCTGACAGATGGTTGTCCAATTTTCTCTCGAATGCCTCCAACACTGGCGTGCTTACCACCTTCCAAGGTAACTGGCTCCGTTGTCATACTGGACGTTTTATTAGGTTAGGATGTTTTTCCCGATATTCAACCAAAATCTAGCTTTCTGTAATTTGAGCGCCTTATTATGTGGAACAGTTACATCTTCTCTGTATGACTACCTTCAAGTATTTGAAAAGTGCTGTCATGTCTCCCCTCAGTCTTCTTTTCTTAAGGCTAAATATGCCCAGTTCTTTCTGTTTTTCTTCATAGGGCTTGGTTTCCAACCCCCTAATCATCCTCTGAACTTATTCCAGTTTGTCAACATCCTTTTTGAAGTGCAGTGTTCAGACACATTGCTATAGATGAAGTCTAACTTAGAGGTGAACTAATACTTCACAGGATATGAAGACTGTTAATGCAGCCTTATATAGCTTGTTCCTAGTCTGACACTGTTCCTATAGAAAATCATTCTGTCTCTCCATATTCTGTTCTAATGGTAGCTTCTTGGCCATAATACAGGTCAGACAGCAGGGCAATCAAGTGCTAAGGCACACTCCTTTCTTTCAGAGCAACCAATAGTTTCTCTTGATTTACACAGTCAAAGGCTTTGATGTAGTCTATAAAGCATAGACTGATCTTCTGAAGTTATTTAGTGCTCTCCTTAGTCAATGGATGTTTGCAATGTGATCTTGAGTGCCTCTTTCTTTTCAAAATCTAGCTTGGACATCAGTCATTGCTTGCTCCATATAAAATCAAAGTCTTTGTTGCAACACTTTGAGTGTCAGTGGGCTTGCATGAGAAATTAAAGCAATGGCCCTGAAGTCATTGCAGTCTTTGGCATTTCCTTTCTTAGGGACTGGAATATATGCCAGTACTGTATCACTGGTGTCACATTTAGAGATGGGCACAGAACGAATATTTTTTCGTTTCCGTTACCATTTGTCGTTTCCGTTACGTAACAAAACGATAAACGAAAATTGTGATGAAAATGAAATGAACAGAACCATGAAAATTGTAGTCGTTACGTTTTGTTTCCGTTAATGGTGACGCACAATGAAATAAGCTGTTTTAAATGTTTAAAAATTCCCTAGACATCCGTAAAAACGCAGTGATAATTATTTATATTGTCTGATAATACCTACCAGGGGGGTTGGGGTCCTTAAAACGTTTGTTTTTGTCTTCTCCCATCGTGATGTATTTTTCTTTTCCCTTTAAAATGGATGTCGCCACCAGCCACAAAATGGAGGCAAGCCATGTGATGGGATCATGTTCAACCAATCGCATGCCCAGGTTGCAGACTGGGCGGGCAGGTCTGGCAGCCACAGAGGGCATAAAAAACTCTGGCAGCCCCCGTCCTCCTTGCAGTCTCTGGTGGGAGTTAGGGTGGGATTGCTGTCTCTGCAACTCTAGCTTCAGTCCTGCAGCCTCCCTGTGTGCGTGTGTGCTGCCCTCTCGGTGAGTACCCTCCCTTGCCCTGCAGTACAGTCACTCTGCGGCTGCCTTGCACCCTGGGCAAGGCCCGCCGCTGCCTTTACAGCCTCCCTGCATACCTAGTCTATACTGTGTCTCTGCCAGCATCCATTTTTTTAGTGTTTTCCCTCTGGTCTGGGGCGCTGGGGGATGCCTGCGCACGGAAATGCTTTAAAAATCACACAAAAGCGGGTAGAAACGACAAACGAAAAACGGTAATGAAAATTTTCAAAAATTTCACGACAAACGGAAACGAACCAAAACGGACCTCTCAACGACAAATGAAAAACCGAAATGCCATATTTTTGTTTCATGCCCATCTCTAGTCACATTAACTAGGCTGACAAGTGTGTATGAGTAGATGTATGACTGCCATCCTAGCAACTGTTTCCCTTTTTTCGTTTCCAACACAAAATGTTTCCACTAAAGCAGTGGTTCCCAACCTGAGGGTCGGGACCCCTTTGGGGGTTAAATGACCATTTCATAGGGGTCACCATGAGCCACTGAAGAAGAAGCACAAACGGCTTCGGTCTGGTGGGGGAGGGGGAGGAAGGAGGAAAAGAGTGAGTTACAGCTTGATAGGTTGAAGGGGATGTCAGTCAATGGCAGCGGAGGCTGCAATTGGCTGAGGGTGCCTGTAGAGGGAAGTTCTCTATGGCACCTGCCGCAGTGGCCTGCCAAAGGGAGCTTGTGGCCTCTTCCAAGCAGGGCAAGGGGTCACCACAATATGAGGAACTGTATCAATGGGTTGCAGCATTAGGAAGATTGAGAACCACTGCACTAGAGAGTCTATTCTCCCAAAATAAATTTGGTTAGAGGAAAGTAAATTTCATTCCATATTGGAACAAATTGTCAAATTGCTAATTCACTTGATAGGAATGGAGAGGCCTCCAAAACAAATATCAAATGGGATGGGGAAATGGGTTGTGTAACAGTGATTTAGGACATCAGTCTTTGACACCTTGTGCTAAAACTATTTTATACATGTGCTTATTTCATATTTTCCATCTGCGGTCAGAAAACTGGTCAGCATTTTACATAGTAGCAAAAGATTCAGTTTCAGCAGCTGGGGGGAAAAGGTCAAGCATAAGACCATCACATACGAGCCAAACGGATTTGATGACTTCGAACAAAAGTGTTTCACTCCAGATGTTGATAGATTGCAATGCCCAATCTCTTTTTCCATTGGCTGTACAAGGTAGGCCTGATGGGATCTAGAGTCAAACAGCTGAAGGAGCACAAGTTGTACAGATCTGACCTAAAATAAAAGAGGTTGACTTTGAAGTGTTTGAGACTTTCCTGATCCCAGTGAAGCACAACAGAGCTAGAGTAGAAGTTTCAAGACTATAATATTGCTGGCACGGAAAAAAACTCTCCTGTGTAACAAATAATTCAGTTATGTTTTTAGCAGAAAAATGAGGTTGAAATACATTCCACTCCCACAAGCTGCATGCTTGTGGTTAACTCAGTTTAATCTACTTCAAAAATGAAGGTAAAGTGGCTGTAGAAAAGACCACATCCTGATTGTAGGGTCAACCTTGGATCTCATTATTCCTCCAACTTCAGACCCAGTTGGTTACTGTATATTTACCAAACTGGCTTTAAATGCCATAATGTCTGATACATCTGACTGACTTTGGATTCAGCTTTCAGAAGTAGAAAAGGATGTGCTTCTTTGCATAGGTTGGTTTTGTGTCCGCATGCAAATAGGGAGGGATTTCTTCTGATCACGGCACACCGCTGTCTATCCTTCCCACAACTCTGGTGTAACAGATGACACCCATGTTCTTTATTCAACGTCAATTATTCAATCAACATTTTCAATTTCTTTGTTGGTTTTGCCTAGAGACATTTAGAGTTGGAAGACACCCAGTAGACTATCTAATTGAAGATAATACTCCAAGGAAAATGGACTGTTGCTTTTATTAGCCAAACTAAAATTATTGAGTATCATCGAAAATGCAACAGTGCAAATATAAATGGACTGCTGAGTCTTTTCCAAGTAGTTTTAATTGAAAATAACTCCTATTGATTTCGGTGGCACTTTTAAACTAATTTACTTGGGAACATGCCTAAATATACAAAACCAAAGTATTCTGTAAACTGAAAGAAGTGCTATAAGTACAAAAAGCAAAAAACAAAACCCAACCTAGAATGATGGGCTCAGTTAAGAGATAGTTAGGCTGAGCTCTAGATGCACTCATAAAGCCAACGGGATGTTTTTGGGGCAAAGTTATATCTACCTCAGCCTAGCCCTCTTCACAAAGTAGACACTCCTCTTCAACCTGGTGAGTGGGCAGGATACAAATTTAGAAAAAGAAGCTCTTGTTTAAATATAAGCTATGCCAATGCCATAACTTTCAGAGGCAAATTTTCCCAAGTTAAGAAATTACTGTTGACATTATCGGTTGCACATTTGGGTCATTCAGCAAGCAACTAATGAATCACTATGATGATTATTTAACTTGGAGTTATTAGCCTCCCAAAGTTATGTCATTTGTCTTTCACCAGTGTAACTAGGCAAGATGATTTCAGCCACTGTGATAGATCTGGCCACAATGATTGATGGCTGGATTTTATCTGATTTATATTAGTGTAACACAAGGTGTCCAAGTCTGGCCTTGAAAAGTATTTGGAAATTTGAGCTAGCAAAAAATGAGACACTAGAACTGTTGTGTTTTACCGAGCATGCAACACTAGTCTTGAACCAATCTTGCTGGTTTATTTCTGAGCCCAACTGAGGGGTTAATTCTTCTCCATGTAACTCTAAATTGTTTGCAGGCAGATATGTGAAACACTGCCTCTACCCATTAGAGGTAGTGGATAAAGTGACAGACTTGGATTCATGAGAGAGGGATCCCAGGTACAACCACTGCTTAAATATCTCATTTACCTTGAACGCCCTGTTAGGGTTACTAGAAGTCAGCTTCAACTGGGTAGTACATTACATGCAAGCACAGATTAGCAACAGGCTGGAATTTGCAGTCATCATAAAAGAATCTGATATGTACCCTAACACTTTGGTGGGTTCATTAGGGAGGTGTACACAAGACATGGGTTTGGTTTGGTAACACCCCACATGTACAATTCCCTCTTTAGGAAGTTCCCAGCCTCATTTCTACCTTTTATTGAAGTAATGGAGATGGTATTGTTCCACTGAATGTCTCAGATATTTTAGGGCTGAGTTCTGTCTTCCCCTCTAAGGAAGGTCTTCCCTCTTCTTTTTACTTGACCATATCAGATGGACTCCTTCTGTTCCATTTGGGGGGCATTGCTTTCCCTTAAGTTGCACATTTGAAATGAAGCACCCATTGGATGGAAGGGCAGCTTTTAAATGACTCAAATAAACAAAAAGGCAACTACACAGACGATATCTTGTGTAATGTGTATCCATGCATTTGTATATTTTGAATCATTGACATGTTTTGAGTGGCACTATCGATTGTGAGTCGTCTTCGGAAAAACGGGGTTGCATTTTTACTGGCTAATAAGAGTTTTGGTAAGCTTGCTTGCTTGCTTGCTTGCTTGCTTTTAAGATGTCAGAAGTTGCTGGCATTACACTGAAGTGGATTTAGTGACTCCAGCAGGCTCAGGAAGGAGGGCTGTTTAAGCCTCAAGGGTTTTTGAATGTTACTTGACCTGTCTCCATAGTACAAAGCCCATTTTGATAACGAATGGATCAATATCTCCCTGTTTGTCTTGAAGTGTCTTAAGTGCTGTTGTTGTCCGCTTGCAGTTCTGACAAAGCAATTATTACTGTAAGAGTGGTGGGTTTTTATGTGTTGAGCATTTGCTACCCTCGGGTCACCCTTGCTTTTAAGGAAAGCAGAAAATGTCACTTGCTATAGCAGCATTAACAAGAGCCACTATGGTTAAGGGGCTGTTAATAATTCCATTATATATTTTCTTCCTGCTTTCTCCTAAAAACTGTGCATGACAATTGGGCAAGAGACTTTTCTTTCTGCCACCCTACTTGGAACATTTCTGCCTCTATTCATCTTAGGCCTAAGATGGAGGCGGAATCAGAGGATGCTTTTAGTGAATGGAAGTATCCGATTATTGGGAAAGCTTTTTGTTTGTTTGTTTGTTTGTTTGTTTGTTTGTTTGTTTGTTTGTTTGTTTTTTAAGAAGTGTGTTTGGGCCATTTAAGAAATCAGTTGTCATATTTGACATTGCATCTTCATTGTTTGTCTGGTTGGTTGTTCTATTTATATGCTGCCTTTCTCCTGATAGGGACATTCAAAGTGGCTCCCAATAGTAAAAAGAATAGCATTAAAAACATAGCAGGTTAAATATTAAATACAATTAAGCTACATGATAATTAATATACAACTGAATAATTAAAAGCAAGCAAACATGAACACTATCTTTACTCAAAGAAGGGATTCAAACCTGATTGTTAAAAGCCAGCCTGAAGAGATGTGTCTTCAGCTATTGGTGGTAGGATAAAGCAGCATGGTATCCTTTATTTACGTGTTGCGGAATGAACTTACGGATAGTCTCCGAAAATGATACAACCCATCTAGTATAGCAGAACTGAAGATTGTTGTTTTTTTAAAAAAAACTGAGGGGGAGCCCCGACTGTTGAAACATTTGTTGCCACACAGGAGAATTCTCTGTACAGAGTGGACACCGTTTGTTGTTGGACTGGGAACATTTGGCACTAAAGGAGTATTGTTCAGAATGCCTCCATTACGCATGCCATGTCTTTTTTCATGCCATTTTGAGGGAAATACTGTATAATTTTCTCAAGTTACGCTGCATCCAGAAGCAGCTTCAGGTATTGACCAAAATCTTGTTTATGATAACCTGGAAACCGTCAGGTATTGACAGATGAATTTATGATACCTTTATTAACATATGGAATTAGCACAAGAAATGAAGAATGTGCTTGGGAAATAATTTTTTGACTGCTGGAATATAATATTTTAAAATAATTAATTAACCACGTTAGTAGATGGATTAGCCAGTATATACAGAGAAATATACATTATAGAATGTATAAGTAAGGTGATGGTATTGTGCTATACAGTATGATAGCCGTATCCGCGGGGGATCGGTTGTGGATACACCGTGGATAGTGAAACCTGCGGATAAGAGCAAATCCTCATATCCAAGGATAATGGCAGCGACAGGGATCTTGGGGTGCCAGGGTGAAATCTTTCACCCCCAACACCCCCCAAATTCTTGGTAGTGCACCTGCGGTGGTGAGGAGGGTTCGTCATCGGTAAGCTTTTCTTCTTCCCTCGTTGCCACCAGCCAGCTCCGGGGGGCAGGGGGCTGGGCTGCGGAGGCAGGGGTGGTGGCGAAGAGGTAAGAAACAAACAAACAAAAAGCTTACCGATGCTGAGACTGCCTCGCCGCCACCACCCAGCCACCCTCTTCACTGCTGGGCTCAGCAGCTGGTCTGCACTGTTGGCGGCAAGGGGGGGGGGAGAAAGCTTACTGATGCCGAGTCCTCCATGCTGCTGCCGCCCAGCCACCTTCTTCCCTGCCAGCTTTGCGACAGTAGCCTGCTTTTCAGTTATTGAATTATTTTTAAAATATTTTCCCCTCAATCCTCAGATAAGTGAATCAGTGGATAATGATGCAGCAGATAATGGGATCATACTGAAGTTTTAACTTGCCTTGTATCTTTAAAATTCTGTTACATTTCTCCATATGCTTTTGGACTGTGGTTGATTAAAGTCTTCTAATAAAAATATTTAATTTTTTAAAAAAGTTATTGACCATGATTCTCTTTGATAGCTTGACCTTGATTAACTCAGTGAGTACTGGCATGCCAGTTAATTCACTAGTTAAATATTATTAATTGGCCACTTATTATTTAACTGTATTATTAGCTTTTGCACCTAGCCTTGATGCTTGAACTGGCCTTCTGCCTCATTAGCAAAACTGCCTTGGTTTTTTTTTATTGTATTTTGTATTGTATTATTTAATTGTATTATTTAATGTATTATTTTCTTCTAATGTTATCCTTATTTTTTTAAAAAAATCAACTCCAGGCTTCTTACTGGAAGAAAATTCAGTGACCTCAAACCATTCACATTTTATGAACATTGTTAAAAATATAATAATTTGTTCTGGTTTTTAGAGTTACGTTACAATAACAATGAGCTATTTTTTATATTATTGGGGAAAGCTTTAAACCTGATTCTCCTTATTTTTGCGCTGATAAAATTAATACTGCAAAAGCAATGTGACCCATATTTGATCATCAGTTGGTCAAGTTACAGTACAGTGGACCCTTGTATAACAAACAGCTTGTATACCATAAAATATGTACAACATAACAAATCCCGGAGATAGGGGAAATTTGCTTAACATAATCGCCTATGGGGAAAATCCGTACAACATAAAAATGGGATCACTCCGTTTTCAATGCATTCCTATGGGAATTTGTATAAAGGAAAATTTGCTTAACATAATTTCATTTGGAACGAATTAATTCCTTTATACAAGGTATCACTGTATGTCAGTTCTGAGGGGAAACTAAAGTAGGCCGAAATCATATGATAGTCTTGATGTGTTGGCCCACAGCTCCCATCAGTCCTAAAGAGTAAGACCATTGATTATCTGGGAATGACAACAGCTACAGCCCAAAATATGTGAGAAAAAGGCGCTCTACTGCCTGTGTTGTTGAGGTATTAATGTATTGGCGTTAAGGGCAGCCCTATGCTGCTGGCTCATCCACTAACATTTACACTCCATATGTGAACATTTGGGGCTGGATTAGCATAGGTTCCTGGTGTCAGGACCAAAGCTGGTATCAAAGTCTAGGTCCTGCCTCAACAAGTGAAGTCCCCTGCACACATGTAAATGTCTAAATGAGATATCTTGTCTTTCTAGCCACTGTATCCCAGAGATGATCTTCATCTGAAATGTTCTTCTTCTTGTTGTTGTCCTTCATAGGCATGCCAATGTTATCTGTACAACCGAAAGGAAAGCAGAAGGGCTGTGCTGGCTGCAACCGTAAGATCAAAGACCGATACCTCCTGAAAGCCTTGGACAAGTATTGGCATGAAGATTGTCTAAAGTGTGCCTGTTGCGACTGCCGCCTGGGAGAGGTTGGATCAACACTTTATACAAAGGCAAATCTCATTCTCTGCCGTAGAGATTACCTGAGGTAAATGGAGGCCTGTGCCACCCATTTTGCCTGTGATTCTTTCACTGAACTATTTTCCCCCCTATTTGTTTGTTTGTTTGTTTGTTTATATACCATCAAGTTTAATTTAGAGAACTCCAGGTATACAAGTAAAGTAAAAACAATAAAATAAAAATAACCTTTTACATATTTTAAGTAAACACAATAAATACATAGAACAAACAAATTGTAATCGGGAGTCAGGAAGATGGCAAGCAATGTGCAGCACTGCCAAAAGCCTCATGGTAGAGCCGGGTCTTCAACTAATTCTTAAACATTGCCACAGATGGAGCTAAACAGAGATCAACTCGCAATTTGTTCCAAAGAGCAGGGGCAGCCACTCAGAAAGCCCGGTTTCTCATTTATTATTGTTATTTCTATAATTTGTATTTTGTCAGTTGGTAAGCCACCCAAAGTAGCCTTTTGTCTAGATGGTGTCGTATAAAAATCTAAATAAATAAATGACAGTTTTTGGGTGGCCACCCTAAGTGTCAACTCTAAAGAAGATCTAGATTCAGATCCCAAGCCGTGGAGGGTTTTATAAGTTAAAACCATCACATTGAACCTGATCCAGGATGCAACAGGTAGCCAGTGCAGGTGAGCCAGTATGGGGGTGAGGCAGTCATATTTGCTTACACCGACCAGCAGCCTAACAGTTCCTGTTAGATATTACTGTCTGTCCCTCCCTTCTGGAAATATTGTTGAGAAACACCTAGGGTGTGTAAGTGTTAACGCCCTTCACTTTTCTCCATATTGTAGAAGGACACAGGCCCATTGGTTGGGCCTTATTACATAGTATTTGGGGTTGTTATTGTTACACATTTTGTTTGTTTGTTTGTTTATATAGCTTGTATGCTGCCCACTACCCAAAGGTCTCTGGGTGGCTCACAATCAAAATAAATAATTCAGACAATTAAAACATCAAATAGGTAATAGCCTAAACTTGACCAGGAAGTGGTCTGACAATGGGGTCAAAGCCAACCCTTCCACATCCAGACCACCACCACCCAGTCCCGTTGAGAAGACTAGGTCCAGAGTATGGCCCTTCTCGTGTGTTGGGCTGATGACATGTTGAGACAACCCCATAGTTGTCATTTAGGAGTAAGGATAAATTTCCCTCCCCTCCCCCCAAATGGGTCTCTGCTGCGATCCCCCCAGATAAAAATTAGAGCCACCATGGGCAAATCTTTTCCTTAAGACTCATAGCTATCGAGCTGCTTAAGACGATTCTGAGTCCTTTTGCAAAGAGGAGGCAATAAATTGGTTGCAAAAATTTTAAAAATAATTGTATTTATGTTTCAAGCAGTTAAAAGTACTCTGAGAGTTGCAGCCAGACTCAGAGGAAACAGGGAAGTCTGTTGGGGCAGATGATGTCATAATGCTTGTTAATCAGAAAGGTCAGGGTATTTGACTCTGTGACCACTGGACCAGTAAGATTCATCTGCTAGTCTGCTAGGGTTCTGTAGAAGAAGTGGGGAGGTGGCACCTTGTCTTGATCTGGACTTCTTTCATTAGCAGTACCATAACCTCACTTCACTGCACCATAACTGTGGTTTTCCACCTGAGTGATAGTCATGGGATGAAGCCTATGAAATGCCTGGGTTAGCATTTGCTAAGAATGTGCCTTGTGTAGCAAATTGTGCTTTGTGTGACGGCTTGTATCAGATGGACTTGAATGGCCTTCTCCACTCTCATGCCCATGACGATGATAAATATTTGGACTCAGATATTTTATCAGTGTTGTGCCAGATTTATGTACAAATCGAGTAAGGTGCAGTTTGGAGCCACAGATTATTGTTAAGTCTTTATAAATCAGATTTCCTTGACAAAGATCCAGCACATTTTGTCATAATAAAACACATTCTGTTCAAACTATGAGGGCATTTTAAAAGTAAGGTGGTTTGCTGTTCTAGCATGTCTAATTCAGATCCCAAATGAAGGATAGCAGTAGCGGTGAGGAGGGCGGAAGAAGAGAGAAGAAAAGTCAGTGTGAGGAAGATTGTCAATTATTTTGTTTGGAAACTTCTGTTACTGGCACAGCGAAAGCTGAAGGGACATCCTGTGTAGTACAGGTGGAAGATGAGCCGTCAGCTCAGATCCTCTTGCCATTTCAAATACATTAGTGCATGTATGTGTGCCATTTTCCTTACTGCTGAAAAATGCCAGCATGGTTTTATCTCAGAACTGTGGGACTCGATGCTTCCCTGTCCTTTTTGATGGCGCACATCGAAAAGGACATATTTGCTCACACCAGCCAGCAGGCATCACAAGGGAGAGTATGGAGAAGAAACCTGCATTGAGCTGTGGGTCCAAGGAGACCCGCGTATCCATATTGGGACATTGTTTGCTTGTCTGTTTAATCTCCTGAACCAAGTTTTAAAAGGCTATTTCCGAGCATCCTCCATTTAGCATAGTCAGTGACCTTGGCAGTTTCTGGAAGGTATAGTCCACAAACATCACTTTCCCAAATTCTGTTTTAACATTACTAGCTCGCCGTCGCCATCTGGTTAGTTGACTTGTAGCTGCTCAGATAAGTGCATGTTTCCAGAAAGAAATATTAATGGATTTGGGGAGATAGTAAAGCTTTATTAAAGCTTTCCATCTCTTCTGCTTTAAACCAAATCTCCTGAATCTTCTCTTTGTCAGACACAGCCAAATACCTTCTGCTTTTTCAAGTAAAAAGGAGATGTCCCTTCTCTCCCTTCGCATTCAGAAGCATGTAGGACCGCTATTTGAATCATAGTCCAATACAGTGGGATAGCATCCCCACCACGACCACCCCTGCAGCTGAAGGCAGCCATCCGGTTTAGGCATTAGGAGAGATAGTCTGGCACATGCTGATTTCCAGTGGAGAGAAATGTCCCAGGAACTCTGAGGAAAAAGTCAAACAAAGGCTGTTGTTTCCCATCTTTCCCGCAGTATATGGTGCCTAAAATTGTCACCTCAGTCTAAAAAAACTAGAGGGCAAGTCTTTTATCAGACAGTAATTCCTGCTTGGATCCCGGGGCTTGTGAAAGTCACAAGCAATCAGTCTCATTGTGCACAAACTGTGTAAGGTCACAGATTGAAGTAAAATTCTTTAGTTAAAAGCATTCACCCTCACTGATGATGTCATATCGCATACACTGGCATAGTTTATGAAACAGGATTTTGGCCACAGAACTGCATAAAATTACAGTGCCACTTCCTGATGCTCCAGCCAGAAGAAGGTTGTTCTACTGACAGTTATGTCTTTGGAGGCAAGTGGAAACACTTCTTCATTCACAGGTTCGCCTGTTAGCGGTGATATTGCTCTGGTTCTTCTCTGAGGTTTGCACTGTACATAGAAGAAGAAACAGGGCAGCACTGTAAATGGTTTATGCATCTTCTTTTTATGCTTTTTTGTGCTTTCATTTATTTATTTATTTATCTATCTATCACCATCCCATTAGCTCAAGCAGTACAGGCACCCCCTGCCATTTAGCGGTTCAGGTACTGCGGTCCCACTATATCGCGGGATCACAGTACCTGCACCTTGGGGCCGCGGGGGGGGGGGGCAGCGGGGGCGATCACATCGCCCCACGCCGCCCCCAGGCCCCTCCAAGAAGCCTCAGAGCCACACAGGGGAGCGGCGGGGGGCGATCGCATCACCCCACGCTGCCCGCCCCTGGCCCCTCCAAGAAGCCTCAGAGCTGCGTGGGGCGAGGGCGGTCGTATCGCCCCGCACCGCCCCCCGGGCCCCTCTGAGAAGCCTCGGAGCCACGCGGGGGGGCGGGGAGCAATCACATTGCCCCGCCTCGCCCCCCAGCCCCCACCAAACCCACTTCCGCATATCGTGGATTTTCAAGCTTCGCGGGTCAAGTGGGTCCCTAACTCCCGTGATAGGCGGGGGTTACTGTAATGTGGTCATTTTACAAAGTTAAAATGTACATCCCTTAAGACCCTGCATAACAAACATACAGTTAAAAACAATATAGCAATTTTAAACTCTGACTTGTGGGTCTCTCTTCAGGGTTTTCTAGGTAGAGAGTACTCAGAAGGGATGTTCTTTTTTTCTTGGGGCATCCTGGGATTGTGCATCTTGTCCAAGGTCACTCATTAGGGTGGGAGCCTGGTGTTTCTCTATAGTCAAGTTGTTCCACAACTGGGGGCCACCACTGAAAAGTCATGATTCCTTGTAGTCACCTTCTTGGCCTACCTTGGGTGCCTACTTTTAACATCATGGATTGAGAAGAACTGGTGAAACAGGTAGCTGCCATAGGATATGGTGATGGCATCTGACCTGGATGCCTTCAAAAGGGGATTGGACAGATTCCTGGAGGAAAGGTCCATCACAGGTTACAAACCATGATGGAGATGTATAATCTCCAGGCTTAAAACCAGGGTACTTCAAGGGCCAGATGCAGGGGAGTGTTATCAGGAGACAGATATCTAGTCTCATGTGCTCCCAAACACATTTGGTGGGGCCATTGTGAGATACAGGAAGCTGGACTAGATGACCCTTTGGCCTGATCCAACATGGCTCTTCTTATGGTCTTACGTTCTTACCAAAGAGACATTCCAACAAATATTGAGGTCCTAAGGCATTAATAGTTCATAGTTAGCACCTTGAATTGAGCATGAAAACTGACAATGAAGGGATATCATGACTGGTAAGATGTGACTGAATTTACTAGATCCAGTAATCAATATGACCTAATGAAGTTTCCATACTGTTTTCAAGGGCAGCCCTATGTAGATAGCATTATAGTAATCTATTTATAAGATTACTGTTCTCAGAACCACTGTTGCTAGGTGTTTCTTATCTAGGCATGGGCATGGGCACAACTGGCCAATCAGCTGATGTTGACAGAGGCACTCTTGGCCACAGCAGATATTTGAGCTTCTGTAGAGAGTGCCTGATACAAAGGTACTCCCAATCTGCAGACCCAAACCTTTGTGGGGAGTGTAACCCCATCAAGGCCAGGTAAGTTTCCTGCTAGCCATTCTGATGATCCTCCTAACAGCAGGATCTCTTTCTTTCCTGGTTTCAGTTTCAGTTTATTAGCCCTAATCTAGTTTGCTATTGAAGCCAGGTAGTGCTCAAGGACCTGCACAGCATCACCTGCAGATGAAAAAAAGGAGAGATATGTGAACTCTATATGTATCTGAAATACAAAATATACATGATCTCTGTCCCTCGGTTGGTGTGTAATTTGCAAAGCAATTCTTGGATTTCAGATAGAATTATGGTTAGGTGATTATTGACTGTGTCCCCACCATCCAGCCAAAGCTTGTCACAGTTGAATCTCGTCAAAAATCAATGGGATGAAAGTGAATCCCTGCCAAGTCCCATTCCAGTAGTCAGAAGGAGCTTCTTCTGAATTGTGCCCAGTGCCCATTTTGAATGTTATGAATAACTCTTTGATATGCCTCATAGGTGCTATTCAAACTAAACCTTGCAAATCTACTCCTGAAGCATAGAAATATGTAAACCTTAGTTTTATTTTTCCAAATAAATATTTCAATATTTTTCAAATGCTGCTTCTATTGAAGCATGTAAACAATCACGGTGAACCATATCAAGGTTATTACTTGGGGACTTTGATGTGATTTCAAGCAAGCATAATGTTCTGTTCTTGTCGGTCTTAAGCCACTTCAGATCCATTCACCTTGACTGTGTTACTCCTTGTGGTCTACGGCAGTGAGAAGAGCCCTCTGGAATAGCAAGGGAAAGGACATCTCTGTATTCTGATGATCCCTCTCGAATGGTTGACTGCCACATTACTGGAACATCATATGCAGAATACAGCTTGTTCCATTCATTATGGAAACGGAAGGCCACCATAAGAAATTAGAGACTGCCTTCTTAAATGGAACACTCACATGTTTGACAAAAGATTCTAAATTTTCAGGGTTTTGCACAATATGAAAAATAAGGAAGTGAAAAGGTAGAAAGAACCAAGCAGTTTGCCTCACAATTCCAAGATCTGCTGATCTAACCTAAAGTCGTTGACATTGATTTCCCTGATCCCAATATTCAGCTAACTTAAGAAAGTATCGAGAATGACAGCTATAGAGCTCGATGAAGACATTTGTCATATTCTGTATGTAGCATTACTCCAAATCGAGATGCAGCAAACAAGACAAAGTAACAAACACGGCAAAAGGTAAATTCTGAAGATGGCTAATCTAAAGAAGAATGGAGTCTGTTGCCAGCAAAGGGAACACGGGATCCTCTGTGGCAATGGCGATCAGGGATCTCATCTGTGGGGAATCCCTGGTTGTTCTCAATGGGCCCCGTACAAGTACCTGGACCGTCCTATCCACCTCTTAATTGGGAAAAAGTTGAGTTTTTTTAAAAATAGAAGTATTGCCACTCTTGTATCCCTTTGTGAGCAGTGGTTCTCACTTTGTCTCCTAGATACACTAAGGTTGCCCAGCACAGGTCTTGGTCCTGCTACAAGTCAAATTGTGTTAGTGGTAATGAAAGCATCTCAGTCTCTTACTCTGTCAAGACGCTGAAGGATGGCTTTCTCATGTTCTCTTATTGGAGTGTTGCATTGA
The DNA here is from genome assembly GCA_023846285.1 of Phrynocephalus versicolor. NCBI lineage: Eukaryota > Metazoa > Chordata > Lepidosauria > Squamata > Agamidae > Phrynocephalus > Phrynocephalus versicolor. The sequence continues at coordinate 64,915,334 of JAHTLZ010000016.1, forward strand.
CAAGATTTTCCCAAATGTTCCCCCCCCCCAAAGGCCGACACTTGTCCCTTTAGTTTACCTACATCAATAGTCGATACAGGGAACTTTGGTGACTTTCAATGAATTGGTACATATGCTACCAAGAAAGGGACTCTTTTTCTTTCTTTTATGCCACCGGGAAAGCAAGCCCCAGTTTTGGATTGTATGTCCCAAGGAAAACATGCTTATTGCTCCAGATGTTTTTGTTGTAATATAATACGGCAACATTGGTCTGTTTTCCCTGTCCTCAGTAGGTTCATAGAGAAGTGTTGTGGCCTCAGCAACTCTTCTGTAGACATTCCATTTCAGCAGGTGAAGTGCTTCACGATCCCTGGGAATGAAATATATTTACAGTAGCTGCAGTGTCTACTTTGATTATTGTCTGTAAGACCTTGATTCTTGAAGTCTACTGTTTCCATCTAGAAAGAAGGGGTGCACTGAGAGATGCCTTGTTTTTTATTGGGTGGCTAATATGAGTAGGCATGGTGGAACACAATTAAATGGTCACAAAGCTCAGCTATACATTTAAGCTTTAAAAAAGTAAAGTGTGTGTGTGCCAAAACTAGTAAAGCCAGAGTCTTTCTGTCAGCGTATTTAATATGAGTGGCTTCAGCTTCTGTGCCCAGGATTTTTTATTTTTATTTTTATTTTTGTAAAGCTGAGGGAGTTTTTAAGGCAGGTGTTTTTCTACATATAAACGTAGTGTTGTGACCACTGGTAGCAAATATCCTCAGGCAGGAATTGCTAATTTGTTAATCATCATTCACCCAAAGCACTGTTATACAAATGTGTTGGTTCCCATCATTCTTAGTTGACCTGGTGGAAATTGTATCTGGAGGGTACCAGGTTCAAGAGGAACACCAATAGGGAAGTAATACAGCAGCACACATTATTTCTGATGGATTGGCTTGATTTTGAAGGGGCCTGTCCAAACTGGCCAGTTAGGGTGTGGGTGGATTGGTCCACAAAGGGTCTGTGGAAGTCGAGGGGAAGAACAAAGTGCCATTTGCTGTGTTCCTCCATCCAAGCAGCAAGCCACCCCTTGCAGGCCAATCATCTATCAATTAAGTGCTTCCCCCGATAGTCTCTGGAGGCTCAGGGGAAGAAGTTTTTATTTTAAGTCACTTCTCTCCCCCTCTGTCAGTACCATTTCATTTTCTCTCTTCCTTCACTCCTGCTTCCATTCTTTTGTTCTCCCCTTGTACAGGAAACTCTGGAATGGATAGTTTTCCAGAGAGCACATGAGACGGAGAAGCTCAAATCCCTCTGTCAAAACAAGTCACCTGCCTTGTAGCTATACATGTACACTATGTCTGTTCTTAAGAAAAACCTGGCTAGCAGATTGCTCTTTAGGAAAAATGGATCAATTGGGTCCAATTTAATCTGTGCTGATTTACCAGACAGCTGTCCCCAAATTGGCACCAAATGGGAGCTTACCATTATTGTAAGAGAACTAACCTCTCAATCTCAGAGATAGGGCGGGGACAAGGACTTGCTTGTACAGCCTGATTTCTAGAAAATGATTCTCCATTCCTCTCATGTTCATGTCATTCTATTCAAACAATTTCTAAGCAGAAATGATGGGGGGGGGGACACTTTGCTGAAATGTAGTAGTCATTTCGTTAGAGGTACTTTTGCTTAATGCATCATATAAAAGTTGCATTACATTGTATGCAACTTTAAAGCAAAGATCCTCCCAAAACCTGATATCTTAACTGAGGCCTCTCCTAAGAGAAGTTCTAGGGTCTAAAAGCAGAAATAGATTGCACTTGGTTTGTTAGTTGACTTTTTTATTATTTCCTAAAGCCTTGTGATTAAGTGAAAAGCTTGCGTGGACTAAATCTTTCAGTCGTTTGATGTTCTAACCTGCCTCTGGCACTTCCAGACTTGCTGTTTTGCTACTGATAATTTTTAAACTCTCCAAAGAGACGTCTACACAGCTCATGTGTGTTTGCATAGCGTCTGTAAAACTCAAGTTGTGTGTTAATGCTATGAGCAGCAGTTGCACCCCAGGTGCCTGGAATCCTGCACTAAATAATAATACTATGGGCAGAAACCCAAATTCCCTGATAGAAATGAAGAAGCAATCAGATTTTAGATAAATTCATTTAAAACTATTTATTTATATATATACTGTCAAGCTTAATTCAAAGAACAATTCCTTGAGAAAATGTGTATTTAGTAGTAGTAGTAGTAGTCGTCGTAGTAGTAGTCGTCGTAGTAGTAGTAGTAGTAGTAGCAGCAGCAGCAGCAGCAGCAGCAACAGCAGCAGCATAATCTCTGGGGTTGTTCATTGTGCTGCAGTTAGCTTAAGAGTTCTGAATTTTACCAGTTCATACAGAAAGCGGCAGAACCCTGTAAATTAATTTGTTTCCTATATTTAAAAAATCATTTTCAGTAGTAAACTATCACAGCAGACTGTGAACTGCTCTAACACTTCATGTTTGATGTGCTGATTTATTCCATCCAGAATGACTTTGTAAAGACATGGCACTAAAAAAAATTAAAAATTTACTCCTTCGCACACAGAGACTTCAGCACAGCCAGGAAACCTGCCATGTTGATGTACCAACAGGTTCAGGTCCATTTCCATTATTGGAACAGTGTGGGAGCAGCTGAAGTGTGCATTGCTTTCCCACACCCTCTCGGTTAATGTAAGGAGCTTTAGATTATGAAGGGAAAGGCCCTACTGTGGGTCGCCTTCTGCCACTTGTGGCCACATCCTGTGAGAGATAGCACTGGGCTGTCAAGGAGCTGCAGGATGGTCCCTACATTTATCATACAACCTAAGCAGCCACTTGCCTTTCATTATGCTACTATGAAATGATGACTCTCCTGCTAATTAGTCATGCAAATATATGTCCCAGTTTATTCTCAAAGGCTTTCACGGCCGGGATCTGATAGTTATTGTGAGTTTTTAGGGCTGCTTGGCCATGTTCTGGAAGTTTTTCTTCCTGACGTTTCACCAGAATTTGGCGACAAAAAAGAAGAAAGTCTAAAAATCAACAAAGCCTGGCTTCCAGTACTAAAAGCTGCAAAGTGCAAAAGGTCAAAGATCAATTATTCCCGCCCAGCCACAAGCAACAGTATCAGTTCACTCAATAGAACAGCTAACAACACCCATCAAGTACACAGAAGGAACGTTGCTACCCCTGATTGCATTGAAACTTCTTAATCCCTTCATCACAATACAATGACTAACACCTATTCTCCTGCATAGGACAAGCTTCCTCTTTCCCACAACTTTAAAAATCCCACAGTCTCACTCACTCTATACTCCAGAGCACAGAGAGAACTCCTAGTTCCCTGAGCTCCTTGCCCTCTGAAGATGCCGGCCACAGAGTCTGGTGAAATGTCAGAAAGAAAAACTTCCAGAACACGGCCAAACAGCCCGAAAAACTCACAACAGTTTGTCCCAGTTGCTCTAGGAATGTGCAGAACCTTTTAGCTTTAGAAGACTTCTTATACCATTTTCACAGAATTAGACTGATGTAGGCTTGCTAGAAGGGCACCTGATGAGGCTCTACATGTAGCAGACACTCAATTTTTCAGATGCTCCTTTTTGCAGGGAAATAGCAACAGGCAGGGAGTGTGGCAAGAGCTCACAACCTCTTCAGAAGTTCAGATTAGCCCTCTTTGGAGTGCCTAAACAGAAGTGCTGTTCTCCATCCAGATGCAGTTATGTACCATATTGTGAGAGAAAGAGATAATGTACAGTTCCTTTTGGACTTGACCAAAGGTGTGAATTAACACCAGCAAGACTATACCAGCCATATATTTAAAGCACGGAGGCCTCTGAAATTAGTTCTTTGCTTCTGAAGACGCAATGAATTTTTCTTTTGCCATCCATTTATTGAGACAGTTCAGTTACAGAATGCCTTTCGCCTGTTATGTGTTGTGTACCATCAAGGGTACTGCACAAAGCATGTGCTGTACTATTGGTCTGTGGCTCTTAGCACTCACATGGGAATTTAAAAAAAAAAACTAAGTGAGCCAAAATAAAAAAACACAGACTTTTGGAATGGGGCTGAAAATGTCTTCCTTCTGAATTGTGCATACATCCTTGCTTGTGTGTGTGTGTGAGTGAGTGCCATCATAATGCGTTCCTGGGTCATAAGGACATTCTTGGGATCCTTCTCCAACTTCCTAGAAATCACTAGAAAGAGCAGAGTCCCACTATGCTGGCAGCTGTGGATGGAGCAAGAGCAGCTGGAGCCGTAAGTATTTGCCATATGGAGGTAGTTTTCAGGTACAAGGAGAAGAGGAGGATGCTTCCAGAATAGAGAACAGCCTGGCAGAAGGAGAAGAGCTGAGTTTGGAACTAACTATTACAAGTTACCTATAGTTAATTCCATTTACTAGTTCCTAAGAGAGAGCACCTACCTTATGACTGGAACGTAATGAGGTACAATTGGAGTCCTTTGTTTTAATTAGTTGTAGAGTTGCAGGGCTGGGTGTTGTCTCACTACTTACGAGTAAATATGTATGCAGCTTCTGCTTTTCTGCATTTTAAAGCAATTGGAAATCTCTATTTTTCTTTTATTTTTCAATGACAAATAAGTAGGAAAAGTACATTTTTTTTTTTTTACAAACGTGACTATACTGGTAATGACCTATTTATGGGTGGGCTCCGAAACTGTAATTTTAACATTAATTTTTAAAAAAATAATACTAATAATAAAGGGTCCCGCTCTGAATGCTGGCGACAGGAGAAAGCCAAAAGCACCCGCTCGACCACTGGGCTACGGGTTTGGAAGCTAGCGTTTCCTTGTTAAAAGAATTGAATTGGAACAAAGGAATCGAAATCTACTTTGTTGCCCTAAAGACCAGGTGACTGCTACTTTGGGAAGCCTGCCTGCTTGGTACATTTGTTCCGGGACCGGCTTGCTGAGCCTTAATTTCAGACAAAGTATCAAACCTTGAGCAAATATATGTGACTACCAGTGATGTGGGAAGTGCCTGTAACCCTGAATAGTGCAAAGAGCTGTACAAAGGATTGCTGTTTTATAATTACAAACAAAGAAGCCTTTAAATAAAATAAAAAAGCTGCCTTCCGCAGTCACACGCCACGAAGTGTGCTTCCTTTTATTCCATTTTTCTCCCATCAATTCATTCGCATTCACTGCTGGTCCTCTGTGCCAATTAGCTTTAATTTTTACTATACACAATGACATCAACAGCCAATGAGCGTCTAAGCTGGCTGGATTTTAGTGTGCCTATAAACTACAGAAAATTGTCCTTGGCTAAACTCCTGCTTTCAGATTGGCTGACGACAATAGACGTGGTTAAGTTCAGGGCAAGAGCCATTAAGCATAATTACTACCACAGGGTAAAAGTTTAATTGTGTTAAATTTTAAATCTGCATAGCCTAAGCTTATTTACAAGCTGGCTAGATCCTCCTGTTACATAAGGGAAAATAAATCTGTACTTTAAAGTGCCAACTTTGATTTTACAAAAAAAAGTTTTTAAAGAACTGATAAAAGCCTCACTTCTTTCTCTCTAACTCATTCCTTCCTGTCCTAATAAGTCTACAGTCCCTATGAGTGACAAGGTTGTGTTTCCTTTGAAAGACCAGGCACAGGAATTAAAGTCATCCCACCCCACAGTTGAATTTATTTTATTTATTTATTTATTGGCAAATTGAAACTTTGCACACCGTTCTTGAGAAAGTACAAAACTGATCAGTTGACAGTTGTGGAGGGGGGGATACACTTACTTTTGGGAAATATCCCTTGTGTTCAGACATATAAAAATGGGGCAAGTTCCCCCAAGTTAATTTTGGAACATACAGAGACTCCCTTTTTATCATTACAAATGCTATTGGAATGTGGAAGTCATCGGCAGATTCCCTTGCCCAGTTTTCTAAATCAAAGTCAAAATATCTAAGGAATGAGGACATTTCCTCTGGCTTGGGGACAAAAGAAATAACCTTTAAAATAAAATAAAATTATGAGATAGCCGTTCACTGTTATTAGCTATAACTAACCACATGTGGAGATGATGTCTACTCCTGTTTATGCATCTACTGAATCTGGAATTTCAAGGTTGTACACTGAACATAAGAACATAAGAACATAAGAAGAGCCATGCTAGATCAGGCCAACGGCCCATCTAGTCCAGCTTCCTGTATCTCACAGTGGCCCCACCAGATGCGTTTGGGAGCGCACGAGTCTAGATATCTGTCTCCTGATACCACTCCCCTGCATCTGGCCCTTGAAGTACCCAGGTTTAAAGCCTGGAGACTACACATCTCCATCATGGTTTGTAACCTGTTATGGACTTTTCCTCCAGGAATCTGTCCAATCCCCTTTTGAAGGCATCCAGGCCAGATGCCATCACCACATCCTGTGGCAGGGAGTTCCATAGACTTACAACACGCTGGGTGAAAAAATATTTTCTTTTGTCAGTTCTTACTCTCCCAGCTCTCAATTTGAGTATATGTCCCCTAGTTCTGGTATTTTGGGAGAGAGAGAAGAGCTTCCCTTTATCCACTTTACTCATGCCCTGCATTATTTTGTACGTCTCAATCATATCCCCCCCAGGCACCTTTTTTCCAGACTAAAGAGCCCCAAATGTTTTAGCCTTTCCTCATAAGGGAGGTGCCCCAGCCCAGTAATCATTTTAGTCGCTCTCTTCTGCACCTTTTCCAGTTCCACTATGTCTTTCTTGAGATGCGGTGACCAGAATTGTACACAATACTCCAGGTGGGGCCTTACTATTGCTTTGTATAATGGCATTATAATGTTGGCTGTTTTATTTTCAATCCCCTTTTTAATAATCCCTAGCATGGAATTGGCCTTCTTCACCGCTGCCACACATTGGGGAGACACCTTCATGGAGCTGTCCACCAACACACCAAGATATCTTTCCTGATCCGTCACGGATAACTCAGAGCCCATGAATTGATAGATGAAATAGCATTCAACATAGCTGGCATGGCTAGGGGAACTAACAAAGCTTAGAAAAAGTTGTATATATTTACTGTAATTCCCAGAATCATTCAATCTGCTGGATTCTGGGAGGTGTAGTTCAAAATACTCACATTCCCAAGCTTAGAAGGTTAGGTGGACCTTGTGTTATTAGTCTCTTCTTTCTAGACAATCTCCCCTTTGTATTTGGAAATCTCTTCCATCTTACAATGAATGTAAGCTCTGGAAGTTGTCATAAAGCTGCTTGGATAAGTAGCGAAACATTTTGATCTCTCAAGAAAAGAAGTCCTGAGAGATCGAAATGTCTCGCTGTATATGTATACTGTATATGTTGTCCTAAAATTTATCTCATTTATGTACTGGTGGGCAGGTGTTTAGCTGAGAATCGTATGGCAAAATTTGGAGCAACTTAACATCAGATGGAGGATTACATCCAGGACATACCTTCAGTCCAAGACATGTGGATCGGTACTCCATTCACACAGGATAGGGGGGTGAGGGTGAGGCTTCCCAATACTCTGGCAAGGGTTTTCACAGGTTGCCAGTCACTACCATTTAGGGGTTGGGAAGAAATGAGTAGGATACTTTCTTTTGGTGATCTTCCTTGAATTAGACTATCTGAGTATCGTAAGTCAATGTGTTGAAAGGCCATTTCTGTCCTGAAGCTACCATGCATGTAAATGCACTCAGCACTTTATCCTTTGTTGCTGGTGCCCTTGTTGCGAGGGCCACTTCGGATCCCCAGTGAGTCTTTGAACCTTAGAACACGTTTCTGAATCCAAGCTTCTGCACTAGTCTATGTCTTTCCCTGAAAAGATGCTCCAAGCCCGGTGATGCCAGAATTGAGGGAGAAATGTCCGTGTACTGACAACAAGTGGAAAGGCATGTTCAAGGCAGGGAACAAGATTAGCACACAGGCTAGCTGGGAGCTATATTTGTTGTTACAGACATTACAAGACAACATGATTTCAGCTGGACAGAACATAAGCCTTAAATCTTATGCAAACATTCAAAGCTGTTTAGCACTGTCTTACCCCCCAAAGCCCCTGGAAGGAGGCAGGTGAATCCGGTACCAAATACATTTTTCATGTTCCTTAAGCTGACTATTTAAATAGTTAAGTGAACATCTGTCCAAACTTTCCGTCATTTCCATTTAGAGAATCTGCTAATTCAAAGGGTGACAAAAAGTGCCTGTTTAACAATGCAGATGGTGCTGTCTGGGGCCCCTTTATTTTGTTTAATCTAGATTGAGCTCCACACAACTGTGTTGCTAATGAATAATGGATTTTTTTTAACGTTCACACATGGAGTGGCATTGCACTCTCAACAAATCTGGGATTAGCTTGCTTCTAATTTCTCCGTTTGGATGTAAGGCAGCAGTTTTTTTAACGGCAGCTGATGTGGATGCTTTCAAGATTGAAGTACAGTGGTACCTTGTATAACAGACAGCTTGTATAACATAAAATTTGTACAACATAAAAAATTCCGGAGATAGGGGAAATTTGCTTAACATAATTGCCTATGGGGAAAATCCGTACAACATAAAATGGGATTACTCTGCTTTCAATGCATTCCTATGGGAATTTGTATAAAGGAAAATTTGCTTAACATAATTTCATTTGGAACGAATTAATTCCTTTATACAAGGTACCACTGTACTAACGTTCTGATTTTAAAGATGAAAGCCACTTGTCAAGTTTGTCATTTGGAAGAGTTAGCCAAGATTATATATATAAATGTAGCAACGCTGAAAAAGAAATCCTCTTCATGCAGTTTGAGAAAGACATATCCATCTGGGATGCTGCTACATATTTTTTTCTCGCAAATGCAGCTACCTGCACAGAGAAACATGAATTTGTAAAAAAGAAAGAAATAGATCTTGCATGGGTTCTCCCTACAGTCACAATATTGTTGGGTGTCCTGATTTTTTTTCTTTTTAGGACAACATACACTAGTGTCCCCGTATCCACTGATTCAGTTATCCACGGTTGACAGAGGAAAAAATTAAATAATTCAGCAGCCACAAATCAAGCTATTGTTACAAACAGCAGCTGTAAAGCAAGCTATTGTCACAAATAGCATCTGTAAAGCAAGCTACTGTCAGGAAACAGCAGTTTGGGGGTAGGTGGGCAGGTGTTCTCTCTTATCCACAGTTTTCATTATCCACGGGAAGGCCTGGAACCAATCCCCAGCGGAAACCGGGGTCCTACTATGCATTAGCTAGAAACACATACATTTTTCCACCTATACGATAATATCTTGCCAACAAGCCAATTCTGGTCTGTGGTGACCATTTAGGAGGGGGGTTTCCAGGTAGAGAGTACTCAGAAATTGTTAACCCTTTCTTTCTTCTGGGGGGCATCCTAGGACTGTGAAGGTTGCCCAAGGACACATAGGTTGGCTTTTCTCACAGGAGGCGCAGCGGGGAAATCAAACTCCAAACCATACCTAACTCACTGATCTATCCAGCCACTTCTGCTGTTAGAGAGGTATATATTCCTTTTCAAAAACAGCATAAGAGAAAATATTTCTATATCAACAAACTTTGTCAAGAGAAAGCTTTGCGAGATTGTCCCAGGGCTGATTTAATATTATTAGATATGTATATTCTGTTTATATTCATGCAAACTAAAGGAGGTAGTATAGAGGGGTCTTTTTCATTCATTTCACATGAATCCAGTGGTGTTTCTGGACTGGAAGCATCAACCAATAGGGTGTTTTTGTTGCCCAGAGAATGCTCAAAAGTGTTCCCAGTCCTCATTCTCTGATGAGACTCCTTTCTTGCCCCCCCCTTCATGACTGATAATATAGCATAGTGAGGTTATCATTATTAGGAGGTCAACATACTGTATCTGAGTCAAAAAAATCTGCTGTCAAGCCCTGGAAATTTGGGTATTTATGCGAGATGGAGGCTGTGGAAATTTTTAAGAATTTTATTCTTCATGGTTTTAAGGGTTGTTGTTTGGAGTGATTTAAAGGTGTGTGTGTGTGTGTGTGTGTGTGTGTGTGTGTGTGTGTGTGTGTG
>JAHTLZ010000016.1:64925315-64972222 GCA_023846285.1 Phrynocephalus versicolor
TGTGTGTGTGTGTGTGTGTGTGTGTGTGTGTGTGTGTGTGTGTGTGTTCCACCAGGAAATATGAGGTCCTTTCAATAGTAACTAACTGCCTGATCTCTGGGGATAGTTTCTCCAACACAGTAAAGCAAGTAATGAACTTGAGTAAATCAAGTCTGATTTTATCACAGTATGGGTAACTGCGGCCAATTTTTTTGACCAGGAGGACAGAGAGTGGACACAAAAAACACAGCTGCAAGAATACACTTTGTTCTGTGGATGCTACTTGTGCAGGCATCAATAAAGGCAGAGCTAGAATAAAAGAAAGACCGTTCTGGCCTAATTCACCCCGGTGACAATCCAGATCTTATCTGTGCAAGGTCAAAAGGATGCCCCTCCCTGGCCCATTTGGAAAGGGGAATGGGGCAAGAGGAATCCATGTGTCCAAGATTTTGGGAACTCCAACAAGCTGCAACTCCATTCTCCATCACGGAAGAAGTTCACCCCTATAATAAGATGCACATCCCAGTACCTCCATCTTGACTGGAAATCATGACCCTTCCCCTTCCCGTGACTAAGACATTTTATCAAGAGAGAAGGAGAGGCTGCAGGGCAGATTGCCACCTCTAAGGAGATTGTGTTTGCTGCCTGGAAAGTCAGTCCACAGTGCAATCTGTAGCAGTATCTGGGCTTGGCCTCCAGAGATGGAGTGAACATCGTACTGTGGACCATGCTGTGGACTGCCATCTTCTTGTGATGGCTATACAAACCTCTTTCTTAACACTGTGCTTGCGGGAAAGGAACACAGCTGCTAAAGGGATGAACATTTTTACCTCTTTCCTATGCTCCCTCTCTCCCAAAAGACTCTTGAACTGGAAACACCCTCATTGCAAAAGGTAGAAGGATTTGTGAATTCTCCCACACCTCCACTTTGTTGCATTTAACACAGAGGTGAGAGGGCGAGGCGATTGTAACTAAACTCTGGACCCCAAAAAAGTTGTGATCTGGATCTTCAAAGTCCTAGGCAGATCATCTAGCTTCCTTTGGGGCTGAGGAAAAGGTTTCAGATAGATTCATTGTTCTCACAAGAGGCTGCATAAGAAAATTGGGTTTCACATAGAAGATGGATTCAGAGACTGTTTTCCTTCTGACCCCATGGTAACATTTTCCCTCATCTCATGGTGAGAGCATGTAGAAGTAGGTCATCAGAAGGTTCCAGTATATGTTTTAACTATTGTTCATGGGTGCCGAGGGAATCTGATGTCTAAGTTTCTGTGAACTTACAAAGGAACCAAGGATGTGTTACAGAAAAATAAAAACTGAATTCGCATCTGCATCCGGGTGTTATCCCTTCCATGGTTTACCTGCAAGGTCTTAAAGCAAATCCCACCATTCACCCCAGCATCTGTAAAAGAGAAGTATCAGTGAGCGGTCTCACCAGATTAAGGTGAAGACAGACAACGAGGTTATCCCATCTTGCACAGATAACAGTAATGAGCATACAGAAGTGGCCCAAGTGACATTCAGGCAACATGCTTGGAGAGCAAGGGGTTAGACATTGGGAGGTAGCTTTCTCATTTGCATTCTGCAGAGCAGGCATGGCAACATTAATTCACCACAGAGGTTAAAGGCTGGGTGTGTTTCTCCATTGTATGTCTTGCTCTCACACATGCTTGCTTCACCATTTCACAAAGGACTAGAAAGCCCCTCCACCTATTTTGGCACAGAGGGACCACAGCAACATCCCAGCTGTTCTTGATTCTGCCCTCCCCCAGCAACCATATTACAAATCATGGGATCATCTTCACCACTACATAAGGGAAGTTGCTGTTGGAATTTGTGTGCACTTTGTCCACCCATCCCGGAAATAAAGAGTCAAGACACATTTGTGGGATTAAATTGGGCCACAATTTATTGTCTTAAATTCAGGATGTCACTGGTGCTCTTTTCTCCCACAAGGGGGCCTGAAAGTGCAAATGGCTACGTGATGTTCACCTAGTTATTGTTGGGAGGACCCTGGTGGCTCCCCTCACTTGAACTTGAACTTGGGCTTAAACTTGAATGTAAGAGTTAAACAACTCGGGCAGCCCTCATCAATCACTTTGGCGTGTTATTAATCATCCTATTGTGTCATATCTACTATCCTAATGTATTCCTAATTATTGTTGAGGGCTGCCGATTTGATAGGTCATATTTTGCTACTCTTAGCCTGATGTCATTTTGCCACTTGCACTGTCCACCACAGAACAGCAGAGCTTCTTCTTAGTAGACAGCTGGTGATCAAAGAGGCTGTTTGCCTGGCATTGAGTCTTTAAATGCCCTTGGCCCATTTTATACCCCGTGACCCACTATCCCAGGGTGGCATTGGTCCATTCTGAACCATGTGACGACTGGTCAAACCTGTCTCCATGGGTCAGGTGAACAAAGCCACTCCTCCCAGCACAAGGCTGGATCAGAGCATCCCTTACGTACACTGTACTTCTGTTTTTAAAAGTCAGGATGTCCAATTCTTCCAAAAAAAAAAAATAACAACCCATCCATCTAGTCTATGAATATGGGATATTGTGCTTCTATGTCAATGATTCAAAATGATGATTTTAGTATAAGGTTTTTATTGTTGTTTTAATTACTTATTGTTGTTTGATGTTTTTAACTGTTTTAATTCCTTGTTTGGAAGCCGCCCAGAGACCTTTGGGTAGTGGGCGGCATATAAGTTGTAAAAATAAATAAATAAATAAATAAAATGTCAAGGAATAACCTAGTATTGCTGCACAATATTGTTCCTGCATTCCCAGGAGGAAAAAGGATACCAAACATCTTCACAAGAAACTTTCCTTTTCTTTGCTGGAAACCAGCTGCTCTTTATTGTGGTGTGAAGATGTGTTAGTCTTGTTGCATGTGAACAGTGTGCACCTCCCCCCGCCAAAAAATATGTCTTTAATTAATGGCAGCCTACCACTGATGGTAGTCTACCATCTTACCATTGCAAACTCCCAACTCTACAAGGTGGGTGATTTATAACACAAAACTACCATTTGTCCTCCATCTTATAGGGCAGAAGTCTTTCCCAGTTTTGCTGTCAGATTTATTTATTAATTTATTGGAAAAAAGTGACCACCTGCATATGAGACATGTGCACTACCACTGAGATATGACATACTTTGCATGTAGTGTTTTCCTGTTCCTTTTATCAGAGTTCTTTTCATGATTTTCCCTTGGGGTGGTAATAGTATATTGATCTTCCAGGGCTTGTAGAAGGGCCTAGAACTTCTTTTGGCTGTCATGCTGTGAGAGCAGCTAGCCAGTGTCTGTAGAGGAAGATAGGAAACCTGGCAGTGCACCTGTATTGGCATAAAAGTTATCTCCAGAGACCAGGAGAGGAATGTGGAAGGAGCTGATGTAGAGGTGGAGCCAGCTTAGAGAAAAGAGAATATCGAATGGAAGCTATCCACTTCAGGTTGGGGGGGGGGGTGTTGCCAATTTGTTTTTAAATCCAGATTTAGATTCCAATTAAGATTGTAGGCATGTTAGCAATGGGCAGTGGGCAAATGGAGAATCTGAGCCACATGCTCATGAATACTGGTTATTGGAACTCAACATCCATTTCAAGTAAAGTGGTTGTGAATGTGTTGAATAGCCCTGGAATACCTTCCAACAGTTATGTGTAAAATTATGAAGGATAATTTTCGCACCAAAACATTTTAAGAACCTGCTGTCCATGGGAACAATGAAAATCAAGGTTAATTTCTAGATCACCAGTAAATTGCATCCTGAGTCAGGGGCAGAGAGTACTGTACATCTGGGGAGCAACACCAAGGAGTGCACCTCTCCAGAATGTGTGCGGGGAGCCAAAAGGGAATGTTGTACAGGAGTCCCTCAGTCCTGGGAGCACCACTGCTAAAGGCCTGTCTTAGTGGGACCCAACTCAAATGCTTTGGTGCTAAAGCTGACAAGCAGCAAAGACTCTTCCTGAAAAAGAAAAGCATGTTAATAGCGTCAACTTTGCCTCCTGTGCTGTTATGGGTCACATTTGTCCAGGCCAGACTACAGCATCTGTGTAGGATAAGTAGCATGTGGCCTTCAGGGATCACAGTGCCGTGGTAAGTCCTTCAAGACTGTCGCTAGATCCTGATCTCATCAGTAAGGACATGATGGAAAACAAAGCAAAAAGCAAAGTGTGCTGCTTAGAAACCGTCCCATAGTGTTTAAAGCACTCTCTGGGCAATTTACAAGTACTTATGCAGGTTACACATTTGCCTCCACCAGCAAGCTGGGTACTCATTTTACTGACCTCGGAAGGATGGAAGGCTGAGTGAACCTTGAGCCTTCTACCTGGAATTGAACTGCAGGTCTTGATCACAATTATAGCTGCAGTACAGCAGTTTAACTACTTTGCCATGGGCCTCATGAAAGAATCACACATTAGAAAGTGGAGGCCTGTATAGATGTTGCGCTAAGATACTTTTAATTTGCAGTGAAAAAACTAGGGTGTTTTGGACGGAAAATGTTGTGGGCCCCAATAAAGCCCTCTGTGTTTGGGGGGGGAACGGACTTCTTCATTAGATAGTCAATTAGCTGGAGGCTGAGAAGCTGAGAAGAAGGACTAGCTCGTTCACCATGTACTGTAGCTGTAGTCCACATTCCAACACGCAATCACACTGGCTGGTCAGCGAAATGAGGACAGCCACTTCTCTTTATTGGAGCAATACAGTACTTGATACTGCTAATTACACTTAATTAGCCCTTCCGCCATTTAATTAAAACAACTTCTAATGATTGTGCTTCCTTGGCAGGCTCTTTGGGACCACTGGGAATTGTGCTGCCTGCAGTAAGCTGATCCCTGCCTTTGAGATGGTGATGAGAGCCAGAGATAATGTTTACCATTTGGACTGCTTCGCCTGCCAGCTTTGCAACCAGAGGTGAGAGTGTGGTGTTTATACATGGTTTCCTGAATTTCAAAAATGCAGGTCATTATTACCACCTCTGAGAGGAGTCTGGTCCACTGTTTTGATCTCCCTTTGCCCCTCCCACACACCCTCAAACCCTCAATGCTGGGTGAGCCGCTTTGCCTTCACAACTGAGCCTTTCCCTCACAGACCTCGGAATTGACGGTGGGTTGGAGTGTGAAAAAGACAAAAGTGGGTGCCACAATCTAGGCCAGCAGGTGGTGTTAAGTCGCGTCGAGGCAACCGAGTGAACAGCTTCAAAGCCAAGCTTCGACTCGGTCTGCTGAGCATCCATTGATATGAGGACTGCTTGGCGTAAATACTTTTTAAATCAAGGATACTTAAGCCAGGCATTTGACAGGCTCAGAGGTGGGGTTGGGATGAGCCAAAGGAAGTACACGGGGTCTAAGTAATCCCTTACAGAGTCCCAGCCCCTCAACTTGCCACACAGTCAGTAACGTGACCTAATAGTAGGCAACGCTGGATAATGAAAGGTGCCACTACAAATCTTAGGTGTCTTGTGGCATCATCAAACTGAAGTGTTTTGTAGCTTTTTATTGGAACCTCATTTGCTTCTCTCTTGGCTGTAGATAACAGAAGATCCGTTCAAGATAAAATTTGTAAATGCAAAACCAAAAACTTGATATTTAGGCTTTTAGCATGACATGACACTAGAAAGATTGCAACAGTATTTCCCAATGACACACAAATATGTGACCTAGCTGTTTTCAGATTTCAAACTAAAATATCCCACTTTCAAATTAGCTCCAAATATAAATAACCAGCTCTCTGTCACAACACTCTGGGGGAAATGATAAGCCTTGGGAGAGGCAGGAGGGGAAATGGAAAAGATCCATTATTGTGCAGCAGTAGTTTCCAATGCCTGCCATATGCATTGTACAGGTTGACTGCTACCATGTAATAGTAGATTGGCATTGATAGGTGGATTCCTGGGTAATTTGCAGTAGATTGGCAGTAATTGTTAATCTCCTTTTTTACAGCAAGGACCACAATGCAAGGGACTCCAGTTACTCACTAAATTATACTGTTGAAATGAAGAAAATAGGGTGTGACCAGGAGTAGATGTTGTTGAAGGACTATGGGCACCATTCCATGTTAGTTTTCTAGTCAAAATAAGTTATTTAGCCCCAAATTCTTTAATGCCAAGTAATATTTATTTATCTATTTATTTATTTATTTATTTATTTATTTATTTATTTATTTATTTATTTATTTATTTATTTATTTATATTGTTACCCTGCCCATCTAGTGAATATACACTATACTGGGCAGTTTACAAATGGCAAAAAAGCTAGAGATTACAGTAAAGAAATATACTATAAAATAAAACAAGGTAAAAATAAACATAAAATATAACATAGCAAGACAAAAAATATAAAATCAAGTTGGCATCACAAAAATGCAGAAACTAAAGCATTAAATTTGGGTAAGGAAGGGAAATTTCAGTTATGGCTGGGCCCAAAAGCCTCCCTAAACAATAAGGACTTGAACTGCCTACAAAAGGCTATAAGGCAGGGAGTTAGATGAAGCTAAGCCAAGAGTTGATTCCATAACAATGGGAGTCACCACCGAGACCGTTCTGTTGCAGTGTTGGCGACCCTATGACACGGGTGCCAAAGGTGGCACTCGGAGCCCTTTCTGTGGACACCTGACATTGCCCCTCCACAGCCACCTGTATTCAAGTTAAATTGCTGTGCTGGTGCCTTGGCAATAATTAGTGGGTTTTGAATTGCGGTTTGGGCACTTGGTCTCTAAAAGGTTCACCATCACCACTCTACTGTTTGGTAAGACTCAGTTTGTGTCGACGATGGTTTGTTATATCTGAGACATCCTGGCTTAATCATAATCTCCTCTGTCTCAGGGGAGGAGAAAGCAGCTAGTTCATTCTGCTAAGAGTATCTTGCTAGAACTTTGACACATCTTGGTCCCCACTTGCTCTGCCTAGCAGGAAGCTGCTTTGCCTCCTTGCTGACATACTCATTTTTAGCTGTTTTTCCGCAGAAGGTATGGAGCAGGGTCCAGTGGGCTAATCCCACCCCCATATCTTTCTGGGGCACACATGAACCACTAAAGAGCATTTACCAAGTCCAAACAGCCCTCCAGGCATTGGATGGCATCCATTGCTGAAGTGGAAGAGGTAGGGGTGCATGTCATCAGCCCACTGATGCCAACACACTCCAGCCCTCCTAATGAGCCCCAGCACCTTCCTGTAGGTGTTGAATAGCATTGGGGACAATGCCAACCCCTGTAAAAGCCCAGTATGGAATATCCACAGGGTCAACAACTTGTCCCAAAGCTGTATATTATGGATACAATCTCAGAGGAAGGATAGGAGCCAGCTAAGTGCCAGCCCCCCTGATCTCCACCCCTGAGAGACTCTCCTGGAGATTACCATGGCCAATTGTCTTGAAATCTTCTAATAGAGGAGGTCCAACAGGGTATAGTTACCCCTGACTGGCTGTTTAGCAGGTAGTCATGCAGCATAACTAGTCCCGTGGCACAGCTTGAACCTGGACTAGTAGGGATCCAGGAGATTCTGGTCTTCAATAAAGGTCTGATAGAGCAGAGTATTTATTTATTTATTTATTTATTTATTTATTTATTTATTTATTTATTTATTTAAGAGTATTTTACCCTGCCTTTCTCCTTGGAAAAAGGACCCAAGACGGCTTACAGAATGAGGGATAATATACAGTCCAGTACAATTAAGACATGTTCAAGTATTGAGAACAAGGAATTGAGGGACATCTTATAGCATTAACAGACAACATTACATTAAAGCTCAAGCAAGCAGTTAAAGGGGAGTAACGCTCCATGTTAGTGATGGAAACTAACATTGAAAACATAGTGTCAATGTAAACCCATAAAGTTATAAGTAGTTATAAACACAAAGTCTATGTCAGTGTTGGCGAACCTATGGCACGGGTGCCAAAGGTGCCACTCAGAGCCCTTTTTGTGGGCACCCGATATTGCCCCTTCACAGCCTCCTGTATTCAGGTTAAATTGCTGTACTGGCTCTTTGCAGAAAATTTAATGGGTTTTGAATCACAGTTTGGGCACTCGGTCTCTAAAAGGTTCACCATCACTAGTCTATGTGATCCTGTAGATTCATATAAAAGACACATAATAGGTAGACCATCATTCAGGGAAAGCTTCCCTGAAGAGAAAAGTCTTTGCCTGTTTCTGGAAAGACAACCGAGATGAGGCAGTCCTGGCCTCTAGTAGGAGGGAGGTCCAGAGTCTGGGGGCAGCAGCTGAGAAGGCCCTTTCATGGGTTCCCACGAGACATACCTGTGAGGGTGGCGGGATGGAGAGAAGGCCTCTCCTGATGACCTTAACACCCAAGTCGCTTCATACTGTGAGATTCAATCTTTGAGGTAGCTAGGGCCCAGGTCGTACAGTGCTTTGTAGGTCAAGGTCAGCACATTGAATTGTGACCGATAGCTGATTGGCAGCCAGTGGAGCTGCTTTAATAGGGGTGTAATGTAATCTTTGTTCCCCGCAAGAGTACTTGCAGATGTTGTCTTTTATGTTTGCCTTTATATTAGTTTAAACACAATATTTGAATCCTTGAAGGGAAGGAAAAATTTTCTGCCTGCGAGAAAGAATTTGACCGTACTCAGTAGTCACACTTAATAATATTTAACATTCAGAATCAGGGTGCTCTAAATAAGTTTTATATAAAAGGAAAATCTTGGTGCCATTGAGATTTGGGTGCATTTATTTGCTTAGAGAAAAGAAGGCCCTATTAAGACTACTAGCCTGGGAGAAAGCCCCATTTACTTCAGTGGAGTTTACTTCTGAACAGACAGGTATAAGACAGCAGTGTTAGATTGGCTTTCAGACATTAGGCAATAAAAGGAAACACAACTGATTTATGTTTCTTGTTATCTACGCTTTTTCATGACTTTTGCATCTTTTCTAGGCAGATACAGGCAAAAACACATCATTTGTTTCACAGTTCACGATCCACAATTGGAATCCAAAATGAGTTGGAATCCAAAATGACAGGAAAGCTGTAGCCAAACTTTGGATGTTGTAAGGATGTGCAAAGAGCAGGCAGTGTGAATTGCAACCTGTTTCCCATGGACTTTATTAATAAGATAATTGTAACAACGATTCCATGGAAAAATCATGGCAAGGCTGTGTGCTTCTGTTGCAATGCAGACAAACTTTAGATGGGACAGACACACACAGGTTGACTGAAATGCTCACATCAGACATGAAGACAGACTGGCCATACTAGGGCTTATCTATGCTAAAGAGGTTCAGTATTATCCCCATCTATTTGTGCTTGGGATAAATCTTTCCGTCAGCAGCTCACATTGCGCATCAGTCATGGAAGGGCTCATATTATTCCTGGGAGTGGTGTTGCATTGCTGCCCGCTCCCTAGGCACCTTCACAGGTTGCTCGCACCGATGTTTTGAGATCATTGTCTTGAGTGCAAATTAGGGTCGCCAGGCCTGAAGGTACTGGCTGATGTTTCGGGGCTTTGCTGTGCTTGCCTGGGTCTGTGGGTCTTCTTCTTTTCTTCTTCTTGAGCATTTGTCCCACTTGGTGGTGGGGCCCGCTAGACAGATCCATTATTTTTGATGCAACTTTTTTTTTGGGGGGGGGGAGTTCGTCTGGCCTGTCACCTAACATACAGCACCTGGTATTCCCAGGTTGGTCACCCATCCAAGTACTAACTGGACCCAACCCTGCTTAGCTTCCAAGATCTGACAAGATCGGGCTTCAGGAAAACGGAATCACAGCCAAGGATACTCCAGGGGGTTTGTTTTATTCTCTGCAGCAGCTTTTAACCCAGACACCAATTTTTCCCCTTCCCCAGCTGATGCTAAGGCTCACTGACTCAGCACAAAAGGTGTTGACGTGTGTACAGCTCACATAGTATTTGTTCAGAAGATAATGCAGAAAGCCCAGATTGTCAGTTCCGCTTCCTCTTGCATGCACCTACACATGCACATGCATGAACCCTTTATTTATTTATTTATTTATTTATCCCACCCCATTAGTTTGACATCAACAAAAGCCTACTCCGTATTCTGAGCTTTGGCCCTCAGAAAATTCAGGAATTCGGGAAGCAACCTTAATTCCTACCCTGATTCTGACCAGATGGAAGCCTATACATGAGGCTCTTGTCTTTACCAGTGCATGGTCAGTTGTGAGTTGATGGAGGGGCTGCAGCACAACCTGTCTCAAATCACATCGAGGTTCCCCCATCCAATGCACACACAAAGTTCATGAATGTGTTAGCTTCAATGAGGTCAAAGCGGTGGCTGTTCAGCAAAGGCTGAATTAACAAGGAAAAGCATCACAATGGTGAATGTTCTGTTCACTTCACTCAGTAGTTGTGTAACCGTAAAGCCAGGGACAGCCTGAGTGGTATAGCAGAGGACAGAGTGAAGGACTAGGCCACAGGAGACCTGGGTCGGAAACTCTGCTTAGCCATGGAACCTCACTGGTTAGGGGTGGGGAGCAGAGAGTGGCACAGGTCTAATCACTCAAATATCTCCCATCCCTTGAAAACCCTACTAGCATCACTATAAGTTGGATGTGTCACACGTAAAGTCAAGGCCGGCTACTGTGGCTAGAGCCATGACCAGCTAGTTTCGCACCTGAGTGGCATTGTCTCACCACTCGCTCCGTCGTGGGGCAAGGAGCGTCCATGAAAAAAGTGGGAGGAGAATGTGGTGGATGCACCCAAATATCAGGGTGGAAAAAAGAAAGTGAAAAAGACCCAAAGGCATGGCCACTGATGTTCGCAACCAGTAGAATTGCTTCTAAATGTCAGAAGAGACCCACTCTAGGGATGGCCCCGATTGTGACCTCTCAGAGCTTTTGAGCTACGATTCCCAGCAATTGATTTACTGCAGAAAGCCAATAAGAAGGGATTATGGGAGTTGCAGCTCAACAGATCTGTCTCTTAAAGAATGTCCTTTATACTTATACATATTGCTTCCCCCCCCTCCCCATTCCTATGGAATAATTTTACAGGTTTGATGAGATCAGTGCCATTGCCTCCAAGCTAAAAACCCATCAGAAATAAGAGTATGGTAGAGAACATGCTGTCATTTTGGGTGGCTTTTATTGAGCAGGCTGTATCAAACACAAAGCTGGTATTATTTGTTTAGAGTAGACTGATTTTCTGTTCGAAAGAGGCAGGCACCATAAATCAAGCTGTCCAGTTTGATATGCTATTCCACTGAGGTTATAGTGACATCTAGTGGGTTCAGACTGGTATCCCAGTTTTCCTGAACCGACTACCAAGACCAGTGCAACCTTACAGGTTACTCTAACTTCAAATGTGTTTTTTTCTAAGCCATGTGCAGAAACAAAACTCAGTCATTTGAGATGTAGTTCGACCTTCCTGAGGCTTTTGTTTTTGTTGTTGCCCATATCAGAGTTTCAAAATCAACTCGAGCTAACCATGAGGGTGAAACTTGTTCTTTTTTGTGCATGTGTAGGAAACAGGGCAAAATCAGATTTCACACAATTGCACGTATTTATTTATTATATTTATACCCCACGCTTCCACTAAAAAAAAAATACCGGTCAAGATATTGCAGACTTCTTAAAGCAACAAAAAAAAGCACTACATTAACTTTTTTTAAAAAAAATTAAGTCATGTAAACCAAACAAATGTGCTGTACTTTAGTTGTACATTGCTGTAGCACTGCATTTATTTAACACTGCATTTATTTAAAGTTGTCCTGTCCTTTTCTTCCTCCAAGGACAGCACTGATGGAGTCATGCTGTTTTATCCTGACAGGAGCCTTTTGATATTATCCACTCCCCAAGTGCACCAAATTCACATAGGGATGAACAGGGCATTACACATATCATTCACCAGTAGAAATCAAACACCCTAGCCATTAGGGATTCACTGTCTCTCTAGGCTGCTAAAACAAACAGTGGCCTGATACATGTGTAGAATATGATACAAGAGAGAAGACTGGCATTTTACACACACACACACACACACACACACACACATACACACTCACACAAGTCCACATCCTGAGCCCAGTTTGACACCCACACACACCCACACATACACACAGTTCTGTTAGCCCCTGCCTTGGTTCCTGTGAGGAAGGATGAGGCATAAAGGATGAAAATTAATAATAGCAATAACAACACTTACATATACATGGATATTCATATATGTCAGAAAAGATACAGGAGGGAGTGTTCTTTTACAAGCGCACACACACGCGTGCATGATACCGCCTTGGGTTGTTTTCCAAGGAGAAAGGCAGGGTAAAAATACTCTCAAATAAATGAATGGGTCTTGGCCACATAAAACTTAATTTTCTTGTATCAGAAGGGTTGTAAATGCTAACAAAATCAGTTACTCCCTAGATTAAGTATTGCTCACAGAGATTTAAGTTGGCCTTTGGATTTTTAAATATATTCCTCTGTCCCTCAGCACTGGTAAAATTTTCATGGAATAGTTTAGATAAGTGATGAGTAAAATTCATTTTAGATATTTGTCTGTTAGTATTCTATTTGTTTTTTTTTTCTTAAACAGCAGCCTTCCACAAACTCAAAACTACTTCAGCATCCTCATTCCGTTAATGATTTTCTGCGCCACATATTAGTGTTACTATCAGAGTTAACTGTTATTTTCTGGCAATAGGTCTGTTGCAGTTCGTTACAGAAGAGCTGAGTTTCTTTTTTTTTTCTTTCTTTTTTTTTTTTTTTTTTTTTGTTGCTGGTTCCACCACCTCCCCCTGCTAACCCTGATTTCCAGAATTATGTACAGCAAATGAGAACTTCTGTAAAGGCATCTTACCTGCTATTTGTTTTAAAATGGTGTGCCACTGAAATAAACATGAGGATTTGGTTCTTAAGTGGCTGTGAATGTTATTTTACTCATGAGTTGACTCACTGGTGGAAGAGGGCACTTTTTGCCTGCTCTTCCTCTCCACGTAGCCTCTGCTGTTCCTCAAAATATCTACACCTTTGTTAGCAGAGGCACCCACAGTATCACAACCTCTTGTGGTTCATTGCCACACACCTGTGTGAATGCCAGGAACAATAAGAGAAGAGTCGCTCTATTGAGCCTGGTGGATGCTTTCTGTGTATGATCCTTAATCTGATAAAAAAATAAAAAAATAACTTGCAGGAGAAGCTTTTAGAAGCAAGGATGTATTTTAGAAGATGTGTAATCTATAAGCTTTGGTGGTGTGAAAGAATTGCCCTAGAATCCCAAAAACTTACTAAGATTGGTCAGTAGACTTTCGATTGGTCAGTAGAATTTCTAAAAATCTGCTTTCCATTTTAACAACGAATTACCATGCTTCACCACAATAATAACTTCTAAAGTATTAGAAGTTATTATCTCCTTTTTAATGTTTTACCTGTTTTACCTGTTCATTTTAATTGTAAGCCACCCAGAGACATTTGGGTAGTGGGTGGCATATAAGTTGTATAAATTAATTAATTAATTAATTAATTAATTTATTATTATTATTATTATTATTATTATTATTATTATTATTATTATTATTATTATTATTATTTCATTTATTTAGTACATAGACACCATGTTTGTTTTTGTTCATGCATTCTACTAGGTTAGTCCTTTGTAGCCTAGCCAAGGTGTTCTAAAATCTAAAGTATGAATGAATATTATGCACACACATTCATACATCTTTGCAGCAAACAGAGAGGGGGATAGACTGATTATGGCCCCTTGTCAAGAGAAGATTTGGTGGCACACCCAGCTTCGCTGCCTGGTAATGTGTGAAATGGCTCCAAGGTGCCTATTTTGACCCCATTTTGAAACTCCAGCCTGCAAAGCTTCCAAAATGTCATTTCTAAAACATAAAATATTTCTTTTTAATGCCTTGCGAGGTTTTGTAAGTCTACTGCTCTAAACCTCAGCTGATTTGGGAAGAAGCAGCTGTCAAGCAGGCTGTATTTGTGCCGAGGGCAAGACTTTAATCTTCATTTTGCATTACTACTCCTTCAGTTTTTGCCTTCTCGATTTAAGGCAAAAAAAAATAATAAGTTACAAGTCAGCAGCTGTCTGAGTTTTTTCCCCCCCTTCTGATGCTTCTTCTTCTTTCTTTTTTTTCCAAGTCAGCAGAGAAAACCTTTCCAGTTCAGCAAAACACTTGGTGAGGCCTTGGTTTCAGGAAAAATTCTGAGGCATAGATTTCAACTGAGTTGAAGGGAGTTTTGAAATGCTCATCAAGAGAGCAAAAAGAGACTCCAGAGAGACGTTTTACCATTTAGTTTGCCCATCTCCACTGAAGCCATGAATGTATTGTCAGCACTAGAAGTACCTGTAGGCAGAAGAAATATCACAGCCACCAGAACTGGTGATGCTTCATTTCACAAAGTGGAACTGAGATTTTCTTCAAGAAGGGCTTCATGCTCTTTTAGATGAATCCTACAGGAGATTCCTACTCTCTCCAAAGGAAGGACGGACAATGTTTTTTATTCTTTAGGTATCGTGGACATTTACTGGAGAATATGCCTAGAGATCTGCACATACACCACTGGTTCCATTCTTCTTAAGCGAGGTCTATGTTGGAAAATTGTGCAGCCGGAGGAGCAGTTTGGCAGAGAGTGCAGGTATAGGAAGAGCCACAAACCTATCTGAAACATCACTGGGTTCCTAAAGTGATCAAACATGGGGCGATGGCAGGACCATATCCCCCAACCTCCTAGTATTGAGGTGCTTATTGCCTCTGGAACTGAAGGTGAAATGTAGTCATCAGGACTAGGGTCCACTGGTATCTCCACAAATCCAGCTAATCCAGTTTTAAAGCTCTCCATGCCCGTGCTCCTCACTGCATCCAGTGATAGCAAATTCCATGGCTTAGCTACGCATTATGTGAATTAGTACAGCTTTTTAGCTGGCCCGAATTTCCTATTATTCGCCTTCACTGGGTGATATTACATTCTGGTATTAGGAGGGAAGAAGCAAAATGCCTCTGTCCATTTTCTCCGCCTGTTCTCCCCACATCTTCCCTGTTTCTAAAGCCCCACACATTATAATTTTTTCCTCAAAGAAGAGTTATGACAGCTCTGAGGCCATTGTGGTTGCCTTTTCCTGCCCCTTTTCTCTCACTACAGTTGCCTTTTTGAGGTGAAGCTCCAAAGTCTCTTCCCAAACAATCACAGCCAACTCTGACCCGTCAACACATATGTGAATCTCTGTGTGTTCTGTGTTTATTTTATTTTATTTTGCTCGGGATGTGCAGTTGGATACACTGGACCACGTTTTCCCTTTCACTGCTCATTTCCCTAGTTTGAAGAGATCGTTCTAGAACCTGGCATTTTGGGTTTCATCATCTTGTATAACTTGGTGTTATACTTTTGAACCGGATAGCAGGAAACCTTGTCCCTGAAGTCATTCTATGAGACATGTTAGAAGTCTTTTGAAAATCAGTACCATTCTAGCTTCTGGTACCCATTCAAGGGAGGAAAATAAAGTTCACTTGTTTGACAAGGGTAGGGGGAGGATTAAAAGCAGAAGCCCATATTACATCACTAACTTTCATTAAGCCAGGTCAAAGGTCACAAAAATTGCAAATTTGTACATTTCAGGAGACTTCACACTGTGTGTGTACTTATTATTAGGACAATTCTAAGATCACCGTTAAGTATTTCATGGTTTTGTTCATAGGCAGATAAAAGGTATAATGCTTTTAAAAAAGGTATCTATTGTTCAACAGTTGGACTATGAATCTTTCATCTGTCTCCAGTCTTCAGACAGATGTGAGAGCAAGTCTTTAGAAACAAGAGTCTCTAGTGTCTTGAATTACCCTTCCATGTTTTGAGTTGGTTGCAACTCTCTGACTGGGATGAGATGCACTACTTATTTATCAGACTGAAGCTGATGCCTCTACTCCATTCACAAGTCCACTTCACATAGAGTTTTCAGTTATTTTGTCAGGAAATTATTCTCCACTCTTCAGATATAACCATCTCCCCTCATACAGCTACCACAAAATGCTACTTGTCCCAAACATGGAATAACCCTTGACCTCTCTAGCCTTGCCCTTCAAATAATGGTATTTGGGATATTTCATAACCCAAATGATAGCCTGAGAAAATTGGTTAAATAGCACAAGGCTTGATTCAAACAGAACAATTTACATTGTATATAGAGAATATTGTACTTATGCCAAAGGCTAACAAGAGTTCTGAGGGGATTTCTATGTATTCTTTAGAATTACACATAAGGGTAGCAAAGAAAGGCTTCATAACCTCTAAAATGAAGTAAATATTGTGAGTCACATCAGGACTAGGGAAATATGGACACTGTGATGGGTGTGATAATATGCAGTGTTTTATCTCTGTGGCATTTGAACAAAAATTTGTGACTTGGTACTAAAGATAGATTCATAACTATTTAAAATATGAACCGAGAGCAGTGGTATTAAGTTGGCCATAGTAACTGAAGTAGAACTGACAGGAGTAGTTTGTTTTTTTAAATATCTGGTCGGGGTCAGTCCTTCCTTACCTGGATGAGCATTTGAATCATGGATGATGTGCTGCCATCTCTCCACATCCTGGATTGCAACTCCCAGAAATCCTGGCCAGCTCAGCTAATGATGAAGACTCCTGGGAGTTGCAGTCCAAGAACATCTGAGGACCCACAGGTTGAGAATAACTGGTCTAAAGGGTGATGTCTAGAACAGCCATGTCCAAACTTTGGCTATCCTGATGTTTTGGACCACAACTCCCAGAATTCTAAGCTTAGATTGCCAATGACAAAGGACTGTGAGAGTTGTGGTCCAAAACATCTGGAGCTCCAAAGTTTGGGCATGCCTGGTCTAGAACTTTGTAATGCTGTCTTATTGTTCATTGGAGGGGACTTATGGGTACAAGAATAAGTAAGCAGTGAAAAACTGAGGAGCCTTCTTATTTTGCTTTTGCAGCATTCAGTGGAGATATAATATGAGCTATTCTATTCATAAAAATGTACACAGACATTGATTCACATCTAGGAAAGGAAGAAACTATGACAGAAGCAAATTTTATAGAAACTTTCAGTACCCAAGAGAAAGCTAAATCAGATGATGTTTACTGCCCTTAGAGCAATGAATGAACATGCTAAACAAATGAACACCAATGACAAGTCTTCTTAAGCCATTAGCTGGCCCCACATCGTTGCTGGAGCCAAATAGCTGGTTCTACTTGGGTGCTCCTCACTGACCTGTCCATGGTACTGATTCTAGCTGATAGACTGTAACAGATGGACTCCTTTCAGGGGGACTTCCTTGTTTCTCTCCTGCTGGCCTCAGCTAGAAGCTAAGTAGGTTACTGTCAGATAAACTCTATTTAGTCATTAAATAATGTGGACTCCATGCTCAATGAGGGGAGTGTTCAAGCCAGCCCCTCTATCATCATCACCTTCATCATGTAAAAAGTAATTTAAGAGAGAGGCTGCCCTATCTTTACTCATTCTGGCTCGTATGTGCAGCCTTTACAGATATAATTGCTTCCTCCTCTTCAGACATGAAATAAGTAAATATATAAATATATAAAAATAAATATATAAACAAATATTATTTAGTTACAACTGGGCAGGTTTATGTTGTTGAATTGATCAAAATGCCCCAGCTCAGATCAGAATTCTCTAATATGTTGCAATCTCAGACAGAAGCAAGTAGAACAAGTCTAATTTTTGAAACTTGAGAATCCCAACATAAGTATGATATTTTTAACACTTGTAAACATTTTAATGCCTCAGCCAGAAAATCTATCCAGTGCTCTTTTTAGTCACTGATCCTGCCACTGTGATGGCAAACATAATCATAGTCTAGCTAACAGGTCGTTTTCTGCCATTTAAAATTTGTAACTTCCACCAGGCCTCCTCAGTCTGCCTAATGACAGGACCAGTTGCGCTTTTAAGAACTGCATGATTGTCTTCATAAATGAAAGAAATAGTGGCCAAGTGACACGTCACCGTGAAGACTGATTTGAGCATATCATTGTGTGAACATTTTCAGAAAAGAACACAAAATGTATAGCCTCTCTTTTACACAGATCCATGGTTCTCAACCTTGGGTCCCCAGATGTTCTTCCAGAAGCCTTCTGTGACGACACCTCCGTTTTAAACGTGTGATTGATATGAACATGTGATGTGTAGGGAACCAACTTATTAATCTTCACAGGATCCTCTTAGTAATGCTGCCACCTTTTAAATTGTCGCCTTATGAACTGGGACAGACTCAGATGTATAACATAAAAATAATAATGAAGTTTATTGAGAAAATAAATAAATACAATAATGTCTGAAGTTGGTATGTGTTGCCTTAAACATAGAATAGATTCATTCAACTCTTCAAGCCTCCTCATCTTTAATAACCAGTAAACAGAAAAGCCCTCACTGCCTGACTGAACTCTAACAGAGCTGTGCTCTCTCTCAGCACTCACTCTCGACAACCCTCAACTCTTAACTCTTAACTAACTCTCACAGACCAGGCTCCACCCTTTTTATACCATACAATCCCTCACCCTCCTGCTGGGATTGGCTGATAATTTACATGTGTATTTCTCCTGAATCCAGGGTGTTGTCACGCCTTCATAACTAGCTCTGCCAGTCAGGATTTCTCAAAGTTGTAGTCTATGAACATCTTGGAACCCAAGTTGGGAACCACTGATATAGATGTTAACTGGGGTATAATCATACTTTGTTTGTTTGTTTGTTTAAACTATCAGAATCATGTAGTGGCCATTTATATAAGATTTGGTACATTCATCTTCTTGGTCTCTTTTGACTATGTATCATGATTTTCTTCTGTGCTTTTCTTCTTCTCCCTATTTTAGATTTTGCGTGGGGGACAAGTTTTTCCTGAAGAACAACATGATCTTGTGTCAGATGGACTATGAGGAGGGGCAGCTGAATGGAAGCTTTGAGCCCCAAGTTCAATAACAAATGCTGCGTTGCTGAAGCACTGTGGGATGGACGTTCAGCCACACCAACAAGGACGGGTGTCTGTCAGCTTGCCTGCAATATTTTTTTAATTCTTGGTCCACAGAGGACTATATACATTGTAGTATTCCCCTCCCCTCCACAACACAAAGCAGTTACAATTTTAGATGTACAGTCGTGCCTGCTTAGCTGAGCACTGCATTGCCTGTATGTTCGTGAGTTTTGGGGGGCATTGGGGGAGGGCTCTGTACAGTCTTGTTTTTCTGTATATAAACTGGAACATTTATTTTATGAAAAATGTAATGCAATTTTATTACAGGTGTGAATTAAAAATTATGAATGTTTCCTGGTCATCTTAAGCTGCCGTTTATTCAAATTGTGTTCCCATAGAAATCACCTGTGTCACTCAGTCCACACATGTTTCTCCATCCAGGTGTGCTGGGGAACCTTTCAATTACTGATGTATTCATTTATACCAGTGGTTCTCAACTTGTGGGTCTCCAGATGTTCCTGGACTGCAACACCCAGGAGTCTTCATCACTAGCTGAGCTAGCCAGGATTTCTGGGAGTTGCAGTCCAGGAACATCTGGGGACCCACAGGTTGAGAACCACTGATTTTACCCAAGGCAGCCCACAACAATTAAAGTCATACAATAATAAGTTTAAAATACTATTCATTGGCAACCTTCAGTCTCAAAAGACTATGGTATCATGCCTGGAGTAGAGATCCTAAAAATACTATACAGAACTTTATTTTGGAAACTTATACAAAACTTTATTGTGAAAACAATTAAGTTTTGGTCAAGTTTAAAAGCGATTTTAAAGCATGTTTGAAAAGATTTTAAACTATCTAAATTTCTAAAACAGAGCATTCCCTAAACCCACTTGTATTGTTTAAAAACCTGTCTGAAAAGAAAGGACTGATGACAGAGGACTGATGACAGAGGAACACAGGGAAGGAAGTGAATCTGTCTTCCTGGCACAGACAATCTGAAGCCTGGGAGCAGACAGTGAGATGGTTGATTTTTGCAATTGTTTCCAACTCTCAGTAGTTTAACTACAAACAGGTGTTTAACAATAACAGCAAAGCACCGATTTCCCCCTATTATGCTGCCAAAATGTAGAAAAGTTGAGGCCAACCCAAAATCAGGTTTGTTATGGAAGAACTGCAAGCTCTATGCAGTTTGGTACTCAAAGCATATCCCCTCGGCTCAGAATTCAAAGTGCATCGTGTATTTAGCACTATGCCTGATTGCTGGTTCTATTTAAATTCTGGTTCTATTGTAATTCTGTGTGGCTATCATAGCCTTTGTAAGCCGCTTAGAGTTCGCGAAGAAGATAAGCGGGGTATAAATACAAAAATAAATAAATAAATAAAATAAAAAGAAAGGAGATCTCAAAAAGCCCTAGGGTCAAACTAACTTAGCACATGTTTTGAAGAGATGCTCCTTCAAGGGGCAAGGGATATCTGTTTGTCACAACACAAGATTTTCATGAGTCCAATGAGATGATGCTCTTAGAGGACATTTTTAGAATACATGCTCCATCAAGTGGTGAAGGACGTTTGTTTGTCACAGCACAGGATTTTCACAGATTGCATGTTCTGCATTCACTGTGCTTTGTTTTGTGAATGATGACTGGAAAGCAAACAAAGATTTGTTTACAAGTATGATTGCCAAGGCACATATCTCTGTGGAAATATCATCATGGGAGAGGAAATGGGTTAATCACACAGAATGCACATTGCTGTTCACATCTACTATGACCCTAAAATTGCCCACCCCAGTCTTTCTAAGAGATTACAGCAAAGCAAACCTTATACTTTGTCACCTATGAATAGAACAAAGAAAGGAGGAGAGGAGAGGAGAAGTCGACCCAGCCTTTTTTTCTACAGTGCTGTACTTCAAACTTTGTCAGCTCTTAAAAACCCACAACTCAGTCCAAGGTGGTATATTCCAAGAAACGGTTGGCCATTTGATTCTGCTGGCTGCATAATTTGGCTGCCAATGGCCACTGCAGAGAATATTGCTGCAATTGTGAGTTTCCAGAGAACATGAGTTAGAAAGAATTTGATTATGACCCCAGTGCACGGCCACAGCAGAGAAGGCAGGGCACAGTGAAGTCCAGTTAGAAAAGCAGCAATCATGCGACTCATATGTTCCAGAATGAGAGAAAGTTCTTCACATCATGGCCCCCCATTCAACGAAGATGTAATGTCTGTTTTCAGTAATGTTCGTTACGGTAGAACACACAAACAGAATTAGCAATAATGTAACATCTTGAGGTGTGTGGATTTTAAGAGAAACTGTCATTTTACATTAGAAAAGCATAGGTTGGTGGCAGTAATTGCTGAAGTCTTTGGGGCCAATCTGCATCCGCGTCTGTGTAATTGTTGGTAGAGCGAGCTGGATAACCCAAGCTGGCTGGATAGCTCTGGAGCACCTGAAGTCTGTTCTTTACCCTGGCTTGTAGGAAAGAGCCAATCTATGTGGTATGGAGGCTAGTCACATAATTCCAGAGCAGCTCCAGAAGAAGGGATTGGTAAGCTGCTTCTAAGTACTCAGTTCCAGCAAAATACTATAAAGGGTAACAGAAATATACTCAACAGCCAACTACAGTTGTCCCCCACCCGTTCACAGTTCATATACTGGGGTCCCACTGTATCGCAGGACCACAGTATATGAAAAAAAGGGCCCCTGGGGTAAGGGGGGGAGGCCTGTTTCAGGTCTCCCGTATTTACCCCAGGACTGGCACTGCCCCAACAGGCCTGTGAGGGCCTTCCCAGGACTTCTGGAGGCCCAAAAATGGTTTCCTGTGAACCAGAAGTCACTTCCGGTTCACAGGGAGGCCCTTTTGGGGCATCCAGAAGGCCTGGGAAGGCCCTCGCAGGCCCCTTTGGGGCAGCACCAGGGTGGGGGTAAGTGCAAGGGCCCCAAGCTAGGCCCCCCAAGCCCAACCACACCTGCATCTACATATGTTGGAATTTCAATTATCACAGGTCAGGTCCCTAACCCCCACGCTAGGTTGGAGGGGTCACTATTAACAATTCTTGGAGTGGCATTGTGGGTAAAGTAATGGATTAGGACTTTGGCAGATTGTGTTTGAATATCCAATCAGCCATGGAAACTCACTGGGAAAAAACACTCTTTAAATATTTCACTTACCTTGAAGGCACCTATGAGCATTGTTAAAAGTTGGTTGTTACTTGATGTACACACACATACAAGAGGAAAGGGCCATTTTAAGACAGGATGGACAAAGTCTGGTTCTGGAACAGCATGTAGCCACCCCCCTTCAAGGCTCTTTTCAATCCCCATAGCCAGGTTAACTAAGTTCCTCACAAGAAAAGTCATCAACAAGATAAAATGCTACTCACGGATGCCTCCAGAACTTAAGTCTGTGAAGATTCTCAGTCATCCAGGTGAGGTTATCAGGAGGTTGAGTCATGGCAACTGACCCATACTTAACAGGTGTTGGGAAGGGTTGCATAGGTGGGACTTTCACTCTCCCCAGGCCATTGTACATCTAATGAGGCTATTCAGGCCACTGTTCACCTAATGAGCCTATTCAGGGTGATGTGATGTGCCGCTAACTTTCCTCAGACAGTTGAGTAGTGAAACATTTCAAATTCACAAGAAAAGAAATCCAGTTGACATTACTCAGTTTCCACGTCCCGACTTTAATTAGGACACAGGCCCTCCCCGCACCATTTAACAACCCCAAATACCATTTTAAAAACCAGAAGAGCACTGCGGTGCAGTGGTTAAATGCCTGTACTGCAGGTAAAACTGTGCTCACGACCCGGGGTTCAATCCCAGGTAGCAGGCTCGTGGTTGACTCAGCCTTCCATCCTTCCGAGGTCGGTAAAATGAGTACCCAGCTTGCTGGGGGGTGGGGGCAATGTGTAGCCTGCATACTGTAATTAAAAAGTGTAAACCGCCCAGAGACTACTTGAAGTGGTATGGGGTGGTATATAAGCAGAACACTTTGTGTGTGTTTTTCAGGTGGTTCTAGTTCTGTTCTTGTTGGGGATTTTAAAATGCCCTTTACTGGGCCCCAGAAGGACCCTGTGCCATGCCTTCCACATTATCTGTGTTTAAAAGCACCTGTGACACCTTTCAATAGTTGTCCTTGCAAGTTTCTTCAGACAAATCGTAAAAAGTGAGGATGCAGCAAGTGGGGACAAAAACATGTCAAAGTTCTAAAAAGATACTCTTAGCAATATGAACAGATTTATTTCCACACTGCTCCCCCCTTGAGAGAGGCAATCAGCCAGTGGAGATTATGATTAAGCCAGGATATTTCAGATACAACAACAAATCATAGTTGACAGAAACTGAGTTTTAAAAAAAATTTCAAATCATGTTGTCTCCAAACAAGCTATGGTTAGTGAAGCTAGCTAGATTCAGACATACAAAACAGGCCACCAAGCGAAAAATAAAGTAACAAACAAACAAAATCCTTAAACAGCTGCATTGGGATGTGAGAATCTGTTAAAACAGCTGAATAGTCCTAACATTCTTCCCAAACAGATCCTCTCTCATATGTGTTGGAATAGATCTCCCATCACCCCCAGATTAAACAATACAGTATGTGAATAAAATTTCCATTTCAAGCTTTAACTTTTCCCCAATGTACACTCTGTCACACACATGCCCCAGCCACAGTGAAAAGTGGCAACTTCCTTCTTAACTCATATCAAATTACAGGAAGGTGATTTTTCACTATGATTTGGGATGGGGAATAGACATTTTAATTGCCCTATGCACCAAGATCTCACTATGATTTTAGAATACTAACTGCAGAGACATGAAATACATTCACATATCTTCTGGATCACTTGATTGGGCTTTTCTGTTTCCCATGTTAAATATGCCTTTGAAGAATATTTCGTCCTAATTGTGTGCATGGCATCTTACCTAAACGTAAGCCTCACACAGTCTTAATCAACGTTCTGTCAAGTAAGGGGAATCGAAATGAAGATCTGTTGACTCTGCTTCTCTCACTGTCTCTGTACGTGTGTTTTGGGTGGTTGAGGAGTGGAAGAATCGGAGATGTCGTTTTCATGGTTTCCGAGTGAAGTAGCATTCATACCTGTTTGGTATATTTTAGATTCCAAGATTGGTGCATGAGTTTAGGAACTTTTAAAATTTTAGATAAAATAGAGCTTTTAGATAAAATGAAATCAAAGCAAGGTGATGTAAATAATTATTCCTGTAATCAAGAGGCTTACCTTTGGTCACTGACTGTTTGGACTTCTGCCATGTTTCTGGTCACTGAAGTGCTTTTATTGGATGGTGCGCCAGAAGGACCCCTTTTCTCCCTGTGAAAATTATGGGGTGATAGAGTTCTCTGCACAGCCTATTCTGCAAATACCAAATTGCTGTACAGGCCAGGGAATGGAGAGTGTTGCAATATTTAGAGGGGGTTTATTTTGACACCTATATCATCAGCGTTGTGGTCACCCCCATCATCTGTCTTTATAGCACAGGGGAAGGAAGCACACCTACTGCTCTAATAGGCAACAGCTCACTAGCCGGTAAACAGCTGCCTGAATTGGAGTCACAACGACTTACAGGCCAGTGGGTATTTTTCCCTCCCCCTGCCAATGGCTGGGGAGGCAGTTCTGCTGCAAATTCCATGCCAAGGTCCCCTGAATTCTAGTCGCTCTAAATCAGAGCCACAGGGCAACAGGTGCACTTTCTCCAGTCAATCTGGCTGTTTTATTTCTCTCCTTCTGCGAGCTTCAGCCATAAACAAGGGACATTTGGAGTGCACACACAAACAGTTGGAACGTTGTACTCTGGAGTCATGCTGCTGCTCCCTTATAATCCAGGCATCTCATTTGTTTAACATCTGCACCACATGGATTCCATTGCAAATCCTGTTTGCATTCTATTGCCCTTCGTCCTTGTAACAATTCAGTGCTTATGCAGGATGGTATTGGGCCATATAGCCATGTGCATAAATGTTCAGTTCTTTTTTTAAAAAAATCCATCTGGTTTACAAATATGGGGATATTATAGTTCTGTATCCACATTTTGAAATACCAGGAAAGGGTCTGGGAGTTGAGTCATGGCTACTGGACTTCTTTTTTGAGAGATAGAAACCTTTCGCTGTTCATCCAAACAGCTTCATCTGTCTGAGTGTAGCTAGTGCAAGAGACCTCCTTATAGTCAGCTTGACCTCTTGTCCCCTGGTCTGATTGGCTCATAAGATGAACAAAGCCTTAATAGGCTCGTTAGGGAGACATTAGTGTCCATGGCCTTAAGGTAAACAATGGCCTAAGGTGCTGAAACCCATCAAGAATGGGTCGTTAGCTGTGACCTGGTGGTGAAGGCTCCTTGATTTGCCTGGGTACTGTGGAAAGTACAGCCTGATAAGTAGCAGACAGACTATGCTGGAGCCCCCCACCTCTGTTGAGGGAGGGATTTTCAATGCTAACATGAATGGCTTCCCTTACTCCTCTCTCAAACCACCTCTCTTCTTTGTCTAGTATGTGTACATCCTCATCTTTGAAAGAGTGGCCTTTTTCCTTCAAGTGGAGGTGTACTGCTGATTCTGGTCCTGAGCTGTTACCTCTCCTATGTTGGGCCATTCTTCTGTTTAATGGCTGTTTAGTTTCTCCAATGTAGAGGTCTGAACACTCTTCACTGCATTGGACTGCATATACTATATTGCTCCTTTTATGGTTTGGTATCGGATCCTTTGGGTGGACAAGTCTCTGCCTTAGTCTGTTCATGGGTTTGAAATAAACAGGGATGTGGTGTTTGCCAAAAATCCTTTTAAGCTTTTCCGATACTCCTGCCATGTAGGGAATGACCAGGTTCTTCCGTCGGGTCTGGGTCTCAGACTGATCCCTTGTTCTTCTGGGATGGCCCACTGCTTTGTTGAAGGCCCACCTTGGATATCCACAGGCCTTAAGTGCTGTCTTCAGGTGCCTGTCTTCCTTCTTCTTGGCTTCTGAGGAGGTGGGGATGCTCTCTGCTCTGTGGCTTAGGGTCCTGATGACTCCTAGTTTGTGTTGTAATGGATGGTGGGAGTCAAACAGTAAGTATTGATCTGTGTGGGTGGGTTTCCTGTAAACTTCTACTCCTAGGCCACAGTCAGGTCTGATGATGACTGCACAATCCAGGAAAGCCAGCCTGTTGTCTTGGGTGTCTTCCCTAGTGAACTTAATATTAGGATCCACTGCGTTGATGTGGTCTGTAAAGGCCTGTACTTCCTGCGTCTTTATTTTAACCCAGGTATCATCTACATACCTGAACCAGTGGGATGGTGTTGTCCCTGGGAAGGGGACAAGAGGTCAAGCTGACTATAAGGAGGTCTCTTGCACTAGCTACACTCAGACCGATGAAGCTGTTTGGATGAACAGCGAAACGTTTCTATCTCTCAAAAAAAGAAGTCCAGTAGCCATGACTCAACTCCCAGATAAACGCACCTGGATGACTGAGAATCTTCACAGACCAGGAAAGGGTGCAATATTGCTGCACAGTATTGGGGCTGCATAACCTGCAGCAAAAAAGGATGCAAAGCTTTGCATAGCAAAGACAAGTTTGAAAGACAAGATTGATCTTTTGAATTTGTTTGATCTGTTTTAAAACTGGGGATGTCACTTATTTCGGCATGGGAGGATTGCTTTTACAGAAGAACCCTTTGCCCAAATGTCTCCAAGTTGGGCACAGATCAACAATAGTCTGATTACTACCTGTGCCCTAGTTGGAGCTAATCCGAAGTCCAATGTCAAAGTTATACATTTTGTGGGATCTGCCCCCATTTTTAGAAGTGCCTTGTAGAATCTTGATGTGCCCTGCTGCACAATAATAACATCACTGCATTCTCATGCAGTGATAATGTGCGTGAATACTGAAGAAGGCCCTCTTGCCACGACCCACACTTCTTATGAAAAGAATGATTTCATTTTTCTTTCAATAAAGGGAGATTCAGAATAAAAATGTAATCATGAATTTTGTGTGAACACTGCAAATTAGCTTAATAGAAACAAGTACTGAAGGCCAGACCTGCCATTGAATCATCGCCTCAGCTCTGAAGAACAGACAGCAAAAAACCTTTGATGGTGCTGTACTCATCATTCGGCATAAATATTCATTCACAGAATCAGAGTGGGGTAAATGGCATTTAGTCTTAGCAGATAGCCTTTTTTACTGCTAAAGATAACCGCCTCTTAATCAGTTTAGTGACCACTGGCATAGAGAGGGTGGCATTTAAGGTTTTAAATCAGACCTTGCATTCAGAGCAAGTTAATCCCTGCCCCCAGTGCTTGAACCTTAATGAATCTTACTTTCAAGGCAATTTTATAGAGGTTGCTGGTTGCAGCAAAAAAGAAAGTGGGGTGGCGGGGAAAGAGAGAGAGAGAGAGAGAGAGAGAGAGAGCACGTTGCTAAACTTCTGAGGGCTTGTTCTCCCTTGGTCCGTTGGTAGGAGCCAACTCTGGACAGAGACAAGGACTTGCCAGTGCTACAAGGTTTAAGGGATAGGGTCAACTCAAACAATGCATACTGACAAAGCATTTAAAAGTGAGAAGTGACTTCTAAGGACAGACACTCCAAAAGTGGGCCTACCATGGTAGGGGGGGCGGGAGAGAGAGAGGTCAAATCACAAGCACTAAGTGCATTCCCAGTGACCTTTAGTGAACACAGAAAACCAGGTTGTCCTGTTGATCCAACTACCTTACCATTGTCTGCATTGAAGGGTCACTGTTTTCTATTTTTTTAAAAAAAAAAAATCTTTCTTCAGTCGACTCAGAAATCCCAAGGACACTGAATCCGGAACATTCTTCACGTATTCTTCACTTAACAAGCAGCTTCCTGCATGTCCTAAATATCTTTTCCAAACTAGTTGTGTCATGGTTATGAAGAGATCTTAAAGAAATGTTCTTACTTTGTAGGTTTAGAGTCCTGCTAGAGAGTCCAGCACAGATCATCTCTGAGGAGGCCAGCCATAGCACCCGGAAATTTATCATTTTTGGTAAACCAACAGGGGACCAACAAGGAAATCAGCCCATCCATGAAGCGGATGTGGGGACAATGAACAGCAAACAATAATAAACTGGGAGTCCACAGGTAGGGGAGGGAAAGGGAGAGTGCTTGGAATCCTAAACTCAGTATTACTTAACAAAGGTTAAAATTACAGTAATATCTCAGTTTACAAAATGAATTCGTTCTGCAGGCCATTTTGTACTGCAAAAAAAAAAAAATCATAAACCAAAATGTGGTTTCTCATATCAATGCATGGGAAACAAATTAATCTGTTCTGGAAGTCAGAAAAGGGCAAAACCAGTCTTTTTTTCTTTTTCTTTCTTTCTTTCTTTCTTTCTTTCTTTCTTTCTTTCTTTCTTTCTTTCTTTCTTTCTTTTTTTGTTCAAAACTCTTTATGAAGTGCACTTTAAAGGCATAAATATTGTACAGGGACATGATTAATCAAGCACTGATTAATCAACCTCCAAAAATCACTCCAAAATCACTACAAAAATCACTCCAAACTCCTCCACTCCTCCACACTCCACGTTTCGTGCTGCCCACAAACCATGGGGGCGCAATGCATCCTGTGTACACTTTTTTTGAGATGCATAACCGAAAAAAATGTAAACCGGGGCATCCCATTGAAAATTTGCATAAAACAAAACAGCCCTATTTCCAGAAATTTCTTTTCATAAACCAAATTTTTCGTTAACTGAGGCATTCATATACTGAGGTATTACCATACACCCAGGTCAATGATCAATAAGCATTATTGATAGGCTGGGTCTCCTCCTCTCTTAGAAACATTTCTACAGAAGGCAGAATAGTAGTACAGGCTAGTACTGTGGTTGAAACTGAAGTACTGCAATCAAGACTCTGTTCATGACCTAAGATTCATTCCAACAGACTCAGGTAGCGAGGTCAAAGTTGCCTCAGCCCTCCAACCTTCTGAGGTAGCCATTCTGAGTACCCAGCTCACCGGAGGGATTGGGGGGAGGCAATGTGTAGCCTGCATAATTAAATTGTAAACTGCCCAGAGAGTGTTTTAAGCATGGTGGGGTGGTACATAAGCAGCACACTTTGCTTTTTGCTCTTAATTTGATTGAGAGCTCTACAAATGTGGTGGGGAAAAGGAAAGCTTTATCCTCCCCCTGAGTCCTTAATGTACCAATAATGTCTTTGCTGGCTACGTTTCCATTCTACCACTTTTGCTTACTGGTAAGTCTGTTTCTCAGATGGCTCTGCCTTCCTTCCTTTCCACGGAGTTGCTTTCATTGGCCAGGCCAGCTGCAGGCAATCTCGACTCTCCTGAATGCTATCTTTCCAAAGAAGTTAATCTAATATTAACAGCAATTTGTTACTGTGCTATTAGCTTAATTTGAATAACAAAGAGCCGCCGCATTTTCAGCTCAAACTCTGAGCTGTTCATTTGTAAGCTTTATCCAGCCTGGGTGCCGTTAACAATCGCTGACTTTGCTGAGAGTGATACGCACCGCGAGTCTCTTTGCCAGGACGGGAGCAAGTTACATATTGCAGACAGAAAGAACTGTAATGAGAAGTACTCACTAATTGGTTGGGTGGTGAACGATAGTCTGGAGAACTCTTGCAGTGATAAGGGCTGCTGAATGAAGATCCGTGCATGTACTGGAAACGGACGAGTCCACCGAATACAAATACAATACCGCTCTTCCAGTAATATTGCTGAATAGTAGACGGCCGTTTTCCCTTGTGGCAAATGTATACAGTAAATGTCTTTAGTATGGAAATAAGCAGACATATGGGCACAGCAGCAGACATTTCTAATACCAACAGGTTCCTGACACATTTATGCACTGCTTCCATGCTCCTTGTCAACATGTGCATTAGGGTTTTCGGAGATTTATCTACTGCCAACGTAAGTATCCATCTTTTTGCTGGCAAATACTTATATGAGTAGAGAGGGGAAGCAGGAGGAATGCTGATGAGCACAATTTGAAGAGCTTTCACATAGTCCCACCAGCTTCACCCTGCGCAGCACAGATCTCAAACCCAAGAGGTTATGTGAAACTGGGGAAACAGTTGGATGGGGAGCTCCATGTGAAAGCTCAAGAAGATAGAAAAAGCTGGCAGTCATATTGCTAAATCAGCGGCAAACCACAGTCAACTGCGGGGCCTCAGTCTAGCCACAAAGAGATGGACTTAACCAGATTCAAGTTTGATTCTACCAAACTGATTTTTAATATTTACCCGCAACTGAAATATCATCCAGCCTTGCAAGATTATAAACGAGGTCTGTGTCGTAGCCTTGGCAGACAGTTAATTGCAAAGTTAGTAGAACTCTTGTAAGATCAGAATGGTTCAGAATCAGAATTGTTATATCTCTGTTACATAAAGCCAATCAATAATGGACAAAATATTATTGGGAAGTATTCTCGCAGCATGAGAGATACCTTCACATTTCATGTTGCCCTGCATCTGTTAACTTCCTCTAGGAGGGGTTGCCCTCGATTTGTTTGGGTGTTGGGCCAGTTCTGAAGGGAGTTTAATGCTGATCCAGGCAGAATTTTAAAATATACACAGAGAGAGAGAGAGAGAAATCATGCCTTGAATAACTTTTTTAGTATTTTCTGCTTCCACAAGAATTCCAGTGTATTGAGAATGAACAGAAGGCCTAGGTTTAGGGATGAACAACAATTAGATTTAGCAGGTCATGTTTTTCCATAGGGATATGTATTTTGGATTTTTTATTTTTTATTTTTTTTTTGGTCTACAGTTCTCCAGTCTAGGAGTCTCATCTGCCAGACCCAAACTTTATAGTACTTCCCACTTCCAGAAGCCATCCAGGGCAGTTTCTTTTTCAAACAGGAAGTTAGATCAATCCAAGTCATAAAGCCTGATAGGTGAATCATCTTTCCAGATGATCACAGTTTGTGAGGTTTCTCCAGCTTGGTGGGGTGGGGGAATACGAAGTAGCTTTATTCAAATGCATTATGGGGGAAGTTGCCATAAATTACAGTGCAATAGGGGAACATTTTTCCAGTTCTTGGTCTAAACAAGAAAATTTTGAGGTGATTTCTCCCCAAGTTTTTTTCATGTCTAGCTGCAAGTCTGTACACAACAAGCGGCTGACATTTGAGGATGCTGTTTACAACTCTTCAAATGACAATATTGTACAATGCCTGGCATGTAGGTAAAGTTCTGTGTAAATTTCACAACAAAACAGGAGTCGAGGGTACAAAAACATCCTGTCTGCCTGAATGCAGGTTTACAACACACCTTGGATAGTAATGTGCTAAACGGTGTGAACT
This sequence comes from Phrynocephalus versicolor, assembly GCA_023846285.1. Classification (NCBI taxonomy): domain Eukaryota; kingdom Metazoa; phylum Chordata; class Lepidosauria; order Squamata; family Agamidae; genus Phrynocephalus; species Phrynocephalus versicolor. The sequence continues at coordinate 64,956,432 of JAHTLZ010000016.1, forward strand.
ATTGTGTTTTCATGATTGAACCAAGGCTGCCCAGGACATAAAATATTAAAGTGGAATTGGAATGACTTTATATGATGGTTTTAGAACAGCATCTCAGGGTGCAACTGCATAGCAGGCTCAGAGGCATGACCAACTGCCCAGAGTTCCCAAGGGAAAGTCAGTGAGCTATAGAAATGCAAAAATAAACAAATATAAATAAATAAAAATAAATGACAGTCTCAGTAGAGATTTGGCCTGATAACCTAAATGATGAACTGGCTGACAATAGTAAAAATGGCACTTGGAAAGGTAGATAAGTGGGCTTGCAAAGCCCTCGTGAGACACATGCTGACACTTCACGTCCATCTCATCACTGTTCGCGGTCCCACTGGGGACTGGTATGAAGAAATCTAACCTCACGTCCATTGCGGGATGAAGGGAGTTTGTCCTGACCACACCCCATGAACTGCAATCTAAGCGGGATGAGAGATTCCCCTCCCTAGCCTCGGGAATCTCCTCATCTCACTTCTTGTTCCGATTCGAGAGTGCGTGAGGTCAGTCTCCTCCCGCAACGTGCCATTCTCCATCTAGTGGCAGGAGTGCGAACTGTCATTTGCCAGTACATTCCCTATGGAGTCAGCAACACAGTGCAGAGTGATTAAAAGACAAATGCCTCAAACTCAGCTCCGTAATGCATTGAAGGCAAGGCTTCGGAGAATCAAAACATCAAAAAACGGAAGGTCGGGCCGGAAAAAAAAGTAGAACAAAGGCATGGAATTTCACATCTCATCATGGAACGAGGACGTGCGGTAACAGTCATGACAGTATCATCCCTCACGCCCGTGAGTACACGGGAACAGGGATAGAACTGCAAGAAGACCTCGTGACTGCAACTGACATCAACACGCAATGAACTTCCTCCCGGGACGAGAATGGACGCGAAGTAACCATCTTTAGAGAACAAGCCTGGGATGATATTGATAGTGCTTGGACCATTTGTTTGACACTGAGGTAAAATATACATTTTAATACTTAGGTCCTATTATTGCTGGCCGGATAGCTCAGTGGTTAATTTATCTGAGTGTGGAGTCAGACAGTGGGAGTATGATTTCCCCACTATCCCTCTTGCAAGTAGAGCCAGGCTGTGGGGCCTTGGGCAAGCTGCCCGGTCCCAGGATGCCCCCCAAAAGAACAGCACAATAAACCACTTCTGAGCATTCTCTACCTGGAAAATTGTAAAATGGGTAACCATAAGTCAGAACTGACTTTATGGCAAATCATCATGATCATTATTGGTCCTGTAACAAATTTGAAGATAGGTAGAAGATCTGATCAACCCAGCTAACCACATTGGGTTGTAAATTATAAGAATCCAGAGATTGGAAAAGTTCCTTGTGAGGGAAGTTCCTAGATCATAAGCCCCCCCACAATGAGAGGAAGAATGCCCCTATCCCTCTTGCTCCCAGAATCCGGGCATTAGCTAATTTGGCAGCACGTATTTGCCCATGGCTGTAACAGAATGATGGAGATCGGTCTTGGGACTGGTTTGCCCATACATGTGTATTAGTCAGTTGCTGGGGTGTCAAGGGATAAAGGGACTTCCACATGTTTCCTTTTCCACTTAGTGCGATAGACAGACAGTTGGTACCAATTTGAGCACTAGCCAGTTTTCAAAAAAACCACAAAACATTATTTTGATTCCTAATTAAGAAGTGTGTGTTTCTGGGCAAGTAGACCCATGGAATCACAAGGGTTAGTACCAAAAGGCAGTTTAGTCTACTCTATCAAGAGAGAGCCATCCATTCACTAGCACACCACAGAGCAACATTGCATTCTTGATCGTCAACAGCTACATGTGTGTGTGTGTGTGTGTGTGTGTGTGTGTGTGTAATGGTCCTGTGTAAAGGAAGATGAAAAGAATACATGCCCGCTCAGTCTTAAGGTCAGTTCTTGAAAGGGCAGCCCAGCACAATCCATCATTGAACCCAAGTATGCAAGTTCATATTTTAGCCTCGGTAATGGTGAATCTTTTTTTAGAACAGTTCTTTGTACACCTTCCATCTTTTCCTGTGCCTGTTACAACATTTCTTCTTTGACCTAGAACCAACACCAGCAGCCATATACTCAGGTGTTGAATTGATTTCGAAGACACATTAGATTAGTGTGAAATCATGACTAGAATCTATGAAGTCCTCCTATTGCTATTTAATTAGTTTCCAGTCTAATGAGCTCTTAAATTCCAACTGGCATATTTTTTTTCTTGGGTATGCAGATTGATACTGTTGCTTCTATCGACATTGCAACAGCTCACGAGAAGGCTCAAGTAATTACGTTCAAACCTCACTTCACATTTTACTGCAACACTGTCTACTCACATCTTGTTACATTAAATGCAAGGAACACTTTCAGATCAAACACTGCCTTTATAGTCACTGGTTGACATTTGTCATTTCTCCATATTTCCCAACTGTCAAGATTTCCTTTCTCTGCCACTGAACCCTGATTCTTCCCATCTAAAATGTGTGCTTTGCTCCCACTTAAATTTAACCAAAGGGGGTTCTCTTTATTTCGACGTTTCCTGCTTCAGCCTGACCTGCTTTCCTACTTCTATAATTTCTGCCTTAATTCCTTTCCAGTTATAAGCATGTCTTTGTTTCTAATAATGAACACCCATAACATCTTTGATATCAACTGTCAAATTTCTGCCAGTAGTCCTTGTCAAGAATAAAGTTTCTTTTAAAAATAGCTTGTGGTATAAGACATGGATCGCTCATGTGAGAGAAACAAAGTCTTCCAAATGCACACATTTAGTGGGGTCCAGTCACCAAAATCTATGCACAAGTCATGCCTAGCCTGTAGGGATATTTGACTCACTTACATTGCAGATTCCAGGAATCCCTGATTTATGTGCACAGACTGCTTTAGAAAAGTGCTTGAAAACATCAGTTGATCCAAAATTAGGCAGCCAGACTGCTTCCTCAGGCCAGTTACAGAGGAATATACAGCTCCCTTTCTATAACAACTGCACCCTATTTTTTAAAAGGTTTTTTTTTCTAAATGACTTATGTATAAATTTGTCTACAAAGCCATTCTAAAAGACTGCATACTGCCCTACAAACTCTGGATTTTAAGATATGGTAGAAAAACCCTTCTCATCTTTTCTGCGGACTCAGGAGAAGGCTTTCTCAGTGGCTGTACCACCATCATGTAACTCCTTGCCAAGAGAGACCAGATTCCACCACCATTCCATCTTTTCTGTCACAAGCAAAGACCTTTTCATTCAGATAGGTCTTTGGAGATAAAGTGGCTCCAACGATAAGATTTTATCCAATATGCTGCCTCTCTTTTAAAGAGGTAAATTATTAGTATTTTAATGAAATATTTTGCAATGTTTTAATTTCAATCCTATATGAACATGTGTAATTCTGGTCTTTCTTTCTTTCTTTCTTTCCAGCTCTGAGAGAAAGGCAGCATATAAATGCAATAAAACAAACAATAATCAATCAACCAGCCAGCCAATAAATAAAATGGTGTAAAATGGTTTTTAAAAGGGCTGGGCATCCATTAACATTATCATGTACTAGTAAATATGGGCATTATGTAAATATACTGTCTGTGAGGTAACAGTGTCTCTCTATTCTGCTTTGATCATACACCACCTGAGACATACTATGTACAATTCTGGACACCACAGTTTATTAAGAATATTAACAGACTACAACATGTCCAGAGGATGGTGACCAAGATGGTTAACAACCTGGAAGCCAAGCACCATGAGGAGTGGTTGATACAGTTTGGTGTGCTTAGCCTGTCGAAGGGAAGTCTGAGGACATTATCAAAATAGGAGGAACAGATGGCAATTTGGCACCAACATGGTTAACGAGTGGAGTTAGAGAGGTCTTTCTGTAAATGGAAATCCTCCCCAAATGAGGAAAATATAAAGACACACAAACTCTGGCAAAAGAGATGTAAGAAAGATGATAAGAGAGGCAAAGAAAGACTTTGAAGAACGCATGGCTAGCAATATAAAGGGAAATAATAAAAGCTTCTTTAAATATGTTAGAAGTAGAAAACCTGCCAGAGAACCAGTTGGCCCTCTGGATGGTGAGGGAGGAAAAGGGGAGGTTAAGGAGGACTTGGAAATAGCAAAGAAATTAAATGAGTTCTTTGCATCTGACTTCACGACAGAAGACCTTGGGTAGATTCCACTGCTGGAACAGCCCCTCTTTACTAAAGAATTAAATCAAACACAGCTTAAAGGAGATGATGTTTTAGGACTAATTGATAAATTGAAGATCAACAAGTCACTGGGCCCAGATGGCATCCAAACAAGGGTTATTAAGGAACTGAGAAATGAAATTGCAGATCTCTAAATGGTAATATGCAACTTTACTCTTAAAACGGTCACAGTGCCAAAGGAGTGGAGGATAGTGGACTTCACATCAATTTTTTAAAAAGGAAGGAGGGAGGACCTGGGAAATTACAGGCCGGTTAGCCTTATGTCTGTTCCAGGGAAGATGGTGGAAAGCCTCATCCAAGAGAAAATCTTAGAACACATAGAAAAGCAAACCTTGCTGAGATAAAATCAGCATGGATTCTTTAAGGGTAAGTCTTTCCTGACAAACCTTATAGAATTCTTTGAAAAGGTCAACAGGCATGTGGATTTGGGTGAATCCATGGATGTTGTCTATCTTGATTTTCAGAAGGCTTTTGACACAATCCCTTTACAAAGGCTGCTGAGAAAACTGCAGTCAGGGGATAAGAGGGCAGGTCCTCTTATGGATTGAGATCTTGTTGAGATCCAGGAAACAAAGAGTAGATGTCAATGGGCAATTTTCACAATGGAGAGAGGTGAAAAGCAGTGTGCCCCAGGGATCTGTCCTGGGACCGGTGCTTTTCAATCTGTTAATAAATTACCTGGAGGCAGGGACAAGCAGTGAGGTAGCCAAAAACTCCAAACTTTATCAACTTTATCCATGATGGATCAGGAAAGAGATCTTGGTGTGCTGGTGGACAGCTGAATGAAGGTGTCTACCCAATGTGTGGCAGCGGTGAAGAAGGCCAATTCCATGCTAGGGACTATCAAAAAGGGGATTGAAAATAAAACAGCCAACATTATAAGCCACACCTGGAGGGCCTCCCTTATGAGGAAAGGCCAAAACATTTGTCTGTGGAAAAAGATGCCTGAGCGGGGATATGATTGAGATGTACAAAATTATGCAGGGCATGAGTAAAGTGGACAGAGGGATGCTCTTCTCCTTCTTACAAAATACTAGAAATAGAGGGCATACACTCAAATTGAGGGCTGGGAGAAGATTTTTTTTTTACCGAGGGTGTTGTTAGTCTGTGGAACTCTCTGCCACAGGATGTTGTGATGGCATCTGACCTGGATGCCTTTAAAAGGGGATTGGACAGATTCCTGGAGGAAAAGTCCATCTCAGGTTACAAACCATGATGAAGATGTGTAATCTCCAGACTTAAAACCGAGGTACTTCAAGAACCAGATGCAGGAGAGTGGTATCAGGAGACAGATGTCTAGTCTCCTGCACTCCCAGAGGCATTTGGCGGGGCCACTGTGAGATACAGGAAACTGAACTAGATGGTCCTTTGGCCTGATCCAGCAGGGCTCTTCTTATGTTCTTATGTTCTTTTGCAGCCGTCTGATAACAATCTATTTCCCAGTAATCACATGATGAACAGGGAAATGCTCTCCATCCTGATCCTAATCTGTGGACAAGATGGACCTTTATGGCCCAGCAGCATGTGTTCTGCCTTTTGCGACCATGCTGCTGTGACTCCTTAGCAGAAGGAAGGCTCACTTCAAGGAAAATTACTCCCCATGATGCAACCCTTTCCTGCCAGTTTGGCATGCACCTTTGCAGCCATCTGACCTACCTTAACATGCACGTAGCCATCTTGAAGGGCTGTTGAGCTTGTTTTCTGTAGCTCCAAAAAGTAGGAACCAAAGCAATGGGTTCAGATGTAATAAAGGAGATTTGTGCCTAAATATAAGATTTTTAAAATATTAAGTTGGTGGATTCTCCTACACTGGAGGATTAGATGGCCATTTGTCATGTATGTAACTTTCATTTCCTGCTTTGCCAAAGGCTTGGTTTTGATGATTCTTGGGATCACTTCCAACAGACTGTGGAGATGACAACAGGTAGTAAGAGCAGACTTTTTCTTTACCTGTTTGTGATTGGGATTTAGACAATTCCTCTTGAATTCTTGACTTGTTGTGCCCTTGGTAGCCATAGAATTTATCTAGGGTTTTTTTGTTAGTTCATGGAATGTCATATTTGGTTCCAATGAATAATGTTATGTTCAAATTGAAATCCACCTATTAGTTTGCACTGGTGTCACATATTCTTCTGTATTCAGGATTAAGAGTGTGGTATTGTGAGCCCAGAAAAAAATTGGGATATATATTAACACTTTTTAAGAAATGCAACTTGGAGCCGATAGACAGCTCAGTGGTTTTGGTCTCTGGCTGCAGAACCAGAGGTTTGGAGTTCGATCCCTCAAACTTTTGGATGCTCGATATCAAACAAATTAGAGAAAGTACTTTTTTACCCAGAGGATCACTGGTCTATGGAACTCCCTGCCAGAAGAAGTTGTGAGACCTGTCAGCCTTGGCAACTTTTAGAAAGGATTAGACAAGTTTGTGGAGAACAAGGGTATCAATGGCTATCATTATGGATCCCAAAGCAGGCTATCTCTCAATGCCATTTGCAGGGAATTGTAAGCAGGTCAAGACATCTGCTTGGGAATAAGGTAAAAAAGGTAAAGGTTCCCCACACACATGCATGCTAGTTGTGTCCAACTCTAAGGGTGATGCTCATATCTGTATTCAAGCTGAAGAGCCAGTGGTGTACAAATCTGTGGCCATGTGGCTGTCATGGCTCCAAGGAAACACTGTTTTACCTTCCCACTTTTTACGGGGGTACCTGTTTATCTACTTGCATTTACATGCTTTCGAACTGCTAGGTTGTCAGGAGCTGGGGTTAACAGCAGGAGCTCACTCCACTGCTTGGCACCTGGGATTCGAACCCCCTGAGCTGCTGACTTTGCAGCCGTCAGTTTTCAATGCTAATGGTGAACCACTGTGTGAGACAGAATGCTGGACTGGATGGGCTATGGCCTGTTCCAGCAAGGCTGTTCTTATGTTCTTATGGTGGGTCACTTCCAGCTTTGCAGTTCTAATATTATTATTCTAAGATTATTATCAGAACTGCAAGTTGCTATAATAAAAGTGCAGTAAGATACCTTAGAAACAAATTAGAACTGAGCTCAACTTTTCAAAACATTTCTCTGAACAGAGTGAATTTTAAAACTATTTGGGCATAATAGGATAAATTTCCCTTTCGGTCAGTAAGATTTGGTATGGCTTTTAGGGATATGTTTGTGTTGGGTTTTTGAGTTCATTGCAGGTGTGCAGGCTTCCTTTTTAACTCCCAGCTCCTTTTGTTAAGTGAGCTCAGACTGTTAGCTCTCCCATATTCACCAATTTCCTTTTTTTCTGGTATAAGAAGAGGGTCCTCCATACTCTCTCTCTCTCCTACGCACATTCTCATCTTCCTCTTCATTACTGCTTGCCTGAGAAGTGCCTGTTTGCTTGCTTCAAAGAATACTGATGTTCTTTGGATTTGTGAATATCTTTTTGTTTCTTTTTCTCTTTTTTGACCCTGTTATTTTAGCCTAAACCATATTTTATCTGTGTGTCCTTGTGTTAACCTACCTTGCCCTTGAGCTACAGTATATATTATTGTATGTATTTGTTTTTTTTGGACTTAGCAACATTTTTTCTTGCTTATATTTATATAAAAAGTTGCCCAGTTCTCTTTCCTTTTGCATATGTTAGTTGGGTGTTTTGGCTGCTACATTATTATCACTGACTCCTTTGGTCCGTGCAGCTGTGGAACTGAGGGCGTTTATACACGACCCCTAAGCTCCGCTGCAAATGGCTCCCAGCTCCGGAGCTTAAAAATGTTTCCCCACCAGCTCTGGAGCTAACAGAAAATTAAGTGCGACCCCGCCCACCTAAGCACGACCCAGCGCACCTTTCAAGTACCTGCTCTGGGAGAGTGAAAAATTTTGATGCGGAGAGTGCCGGGCTCTCCTCGCTTCTTTTTGTTGTTGTTGTTGTTGTTTTGGCTCCTGCCCCTTTAAGAGGAACCAGGAAGTGACAGGGGGTCGGAGCAACTTCCACCGGCACTCCGGAGGCAAGAGTACATTCTTTTCTCCCTTTTTTTCTCCCTCCCCTCATGCAGATAGAACAAGGAAGTGCGGAGGGGGTGGGAACGCAGGGAGAGCGACAAACCCTCAAGATCTCTGGTCCGAATTTAAGGGACCAGCGGATCTTAGGGGTCGTGTAAAAAGGCCCTGAGTGTCATATGTAGCAGTTGCTATTCTTGATTTACAAGGCCAAACCAACCACAGTATGCAAGATATATATAAACCCTCCCGTTCCAATTTTACAATTTTTTACAACAGTTCATGGACCATCCAAAATAGTTTTGATGAGAAAATTCACCTTCTGGTGTCTTCACCTCCATTTTAATTGATGCACCGGGGGGGGCACACATCACAGGTAAAGATGGCTATAAAATGAAATATAGGACCTTCATCTCCTTATGGTTAAGATGTGCAGATAACCACATTCCTACCTTGCAACACCTTCTCCAAAATGACTTTCTTGTCTAGATAGTGGGAAAGAATAAAAGCTCTTGCCATTTCATCAAACTGAATGACAATGGTAAGAGAGAGAGAGAGAGAGAGAGAGAAAGAGAGAGAGAGAGAGAGAGAGAGAGAAGGAAGATACTTTCAGCAAGCATTAGGTTCAAGTACATCAGACTGAGTATCTAGAAGTTGCCATGACAGAAAAAGCTAGGATAGTCAGGACTTGGCAGTGCACATTGTTCAATAAAAGCCTCAAATAATAGTATTCCTCCCCTATAAGACAATGGTGGAAATTCAACATCTAACATCACACGGAATCCAGAGGAGGTTGAGGTCCTTCATTCCAAAATGTAAATGGAAGCCAACTAACTAAACATTTTAAAGGCAAATACTATCAACAGCTTTTTCAAGCAATTAACTGATTTTTACCTTCATTTAAAAGATGAAAGTTAATGAGAGGGTGACCCATTTTTAACAAGCCAGGCGGAGCACAAGCTAGTAAATGACATGAGGTGGTCCAAACCAAACAGAATCTGTACACTTTGAAAGGTGTTAAATATTTAAACACCATCTTGGTTAGTGGACAGAAGTACAGTCCACTCCGCTGCTTTCTTCTTCGACAACTATCGCTAACGCTTTGAAGATGCTTTTAATTGCACAAGAAAGTTTCTTGGGCAAACAGGTCCTTTGGCGAAATCCTGCAGGGTAATATTGGCAGGTGTCGTGTCATTTCCCGGCATCACCCAACATTTTGTCATGGCTGGCAAAGGAGTTGAGGTAGCAGTTTTATGCTGGAATGTTAGTTTGGAAGACTCCACATTGGCACTGAAAATCAATACAGGCAATATAGGTTATTACCTACCATAATAATAACAAAATATCAGAAAAACAAATAGACTGCCTTTTTTGTTTAAAATAAACAAGCTTAAAGCCTGCTTAGCAGCACTAGTCTATGCACATGTCCTTAGAAGTAAACTCCAGTGAATTCAGTGGGACTCTCTGAATATAAAATTGCTACTGGGGATTGAACCCCAGGTCCTGAGCACAGTTTTACCTGCAGTACAGGCATTTAACCGCTGTGCCAACATGCCACTACAAAAAAGCTAGTGTAAGCAATCCTCTGCATGTCCACACCTAGTGCTTGTTTCATTTTTTTAAAGTCACTATCCCCTACCATGTCCAGCTCAGCTGAACACAAACCGACAGTTCTTAATTTGTGCCTATGCCAACACTTTTATATGGAAATTAGGCACTCTGCAGAATCTACAGTGTCAGTACTTGTTTACCATATTTTTACAAGTTTTAAATTTAAACGTTAATGAAGGAAAGCAACAACTGCATCACCTAAGAAGAATGCAGGATTCATGAATACAGGAGTAGAACCCATGCAATTAATAACTTACACACCTGAGTCTTAATGCACGGCTCACACTCCTCTCTTTCTTACCCTTGGAATTTAGGAATACAACCAATGCAGGAGCTATTAAGGGCTTGGACAGGTCCTTATCCTTTGCTCTCCCTTCACGTCAAAAGACACACATATTGGGTTGTGTCTCGGGCCACACTTTATTGCCTGTTCAACACATCACCATTTATGGCCCAGAGGAGACAACCATAGTGCAGAGACCAGGTGAGTCACAGCAGTCTCCTGCAGGCCTCTCTCAACAGCACTGACTATGTGGGTGAGTCCCGCAGCTCTTTGGGGGTGCCACCCGCCAGGCAGCACCCCTTTGGCCAGTCAATGCTACACCCTCCCCACAGGCTCCTGGGTGCCATCCCCTGGCCAGTCCCTGCCTGGGCAGATTTCAAAGCCTCCTCTCCTTGACGCTGTGATCTCTGGATCTGCAGCGGCCTGGAGTTAGGAGGAGGTATAACTTGTTATCAGTTATGGGACTCACTAAATGCTTCTGTTCCTCCATACTACCCGCCAGTGTGATCAATGGGCTAAGCTTAAGGGCAACGCGCCACCAGTGCCAGTATGGGATAGGCAAAAGAATCCCCCCCACACACACAGGTCAATCTTGGAAGCAGGGTAAAAATTCCTTTCTGGGCGACCACATATGTTCACACTAGCACTTGAAATGCAGGTGAGTGGGTGGGTGGGACAATCTGAGCAAAAGAGGCCAAGAGGCAGGTGACGACCTGTTAAATAGGGCTCTCATCTCATCTCCTAGGTCTCAAGATAGCGCAAACCACACGTCTTGCAATCTTTCAGTGGTGGCAAAGCTGTCCTGCCCTCTGGATAATACCGGGGTGGAACGGGTCCTAGATAAGACATGTAGGGAAATTCACTTTGGATAAAACACAAATCTGTGTAGTAAATAAGCTAAGCCAATAAGTGAGCGACAGACAGACAGGCGCATAATATTTTCTCAGTTTTTATTCTAGATCTAAGTTCGACTGCTATTCTTACCCTTCCTTCCTTCCTCCTTTTACCTCTGCAGCCACTTGCTTTTCTCCTTGCTTGATAATACCTGTAGCAGCAACCCATGGATTTTTAATAATGACTCCATTTAATACATGGAAGGTTTTTCAATGAACTTCTGGAAATACAGTAGTGGAGGATCTTTTCCACCCCTAAAATGATCCATCCAGAAAAGGGTTTTCATAAAAACAAAAAGCTACTTTTTGCTTTTAATTTGCTACCAACTCTAGAGAAAGTTGTAGAGTACATAATGCGAAAGGCAGGTCTGGATGAAACACAAACTGGAATTAAGATTGCTGGAAGAAATATCAACAACCTCAGATACGCACATGATACTATTCTGATAGCCAAAAGTGAGGAGGAATTAAAGAACCTCTTAATGAGGGTGAACGAGGAGAGTGAAAAAATGGGCTGAAGCTCAACATCAAAAAAACTAAGATCATGGCCACCGGTCCCATCACCTCCTGGCAAATAGAAGGGGAAGAAATTGAGTCAATGACAGAGTTTATTTTCTTGGGCTCCTTGATAACTGCAGATGGCGACTGCAGCAAAGAAATAAAAAGACACCTGCTTCTTGGGAGGAAAGCAATGGTAAACCTAGATAGCATCCTAAAGAGCAGAGACATCACTTTGCCAGCTAAGGTCAGGATAGTCAAAGCTATGGTTTTTCCAGTAGTGATGTATGGAAGTGAGAGCTGGACTATAAAGAAGGCTGATCACCGCAGAATCGATGCTTTTGAGCTGTGGTGCTGGAGGAGAGTCTTGAGAGTTCCCTGGACTGCAAGGAGATCAAACCTATCCATTCTGAAAGAAATCAACCCTGAATGTTCACTGGAAGGACAGATTTTGAAGCTGAGGCTCCAGTACTTTGGCCACCTCATGAGGACAGAGGACTCCTTGGAAAAGTCCCTGATGTTGGGAAAGATTGAAGGCAAAAGGAAAAGAGGACGGCAGAGAATGAGATGGTTGGATGGTGTCATTGATGCAACCAATATGGATTTGACCAAACTCCGGGAGGCAGTAGAAGATAGAAAGGCCTGGCGAGCTCTGGTCCATGGGATCACAAAGAGTCGGACACGACTGAACAACTGAACAACTAGAGAAAGTGTACTGTCTCAAGCATAGCACCACGCCACTACAATCTGCCAGCATGAGAAACATAAAAACAGAAACAGAAACAAAAGCAACCCTAACTACTTATAGAGAATGACAATCAGACGTTTGCACATTGTCCTTTCATGTTGAAAGCAGAATGAAAAAGAATGATGAGATGTATTCAAGGTGAGAAATGTTTTCCTATCTCCCTGAAGAAGTTGCTATCCAGATTAGAAACCACAAACCTCTCTTCCAGATTGAAGTGTGAGTTAGTAAGGAAATCTGTCATTGTCACCTTTTCCCATACTTGATTGTTTTCCCCAGTGTAATCTCTTATCCCAAATACAAAGTTCACAATTTTGTTCAGTTCTTTATACATGAACTGAAACAAAGTTACCCCCATTTACACTGCTAAATTTAATATGCAGGTATTATAGTCATTCATCCTTTTAGTATTGTATACTCATTGCTACACATCTTGAATACTGTTTTTAATTGTTGCAAGCCAAATTGGTTTCTTTTTTAAAGAGAAAGGTGGGTTGAGAAAGAAGAAAGAAAGAAAGAAAGAAAGAAAGAAAGAAAGAAAGAAAGAAAGAAAGAAAGAAAGACTTTAGACTTTATAATTACACATGCTCATATAGAATCAAAATTAAAACATTGCAAAATATTTGATTAAAATACTAATAATTTACCTCTTTAAAAGAGAGGCAGACATTGGATAAAATCTTATCGTTGGAGCCACTTTATCTCCAAAGATCTATCTGAATGAAAAGGTCTTTTCTTGCCGCAGAAAAGGTGGGATGGTGGTGGAATCTGATACTTGCCTGCCATACCAGTGCAGTGTTAAACATGAGAGGTTTCTCAAGCAGTACTAGAAGAGGCATTCATTCTTCTCTCAGCACTCATAGGCAGGATTTCAGAATTGAGTCTTTAGAAATTAAGCATTCAAAACGCTGGGCTCAGAAAGACAAACTGCTCCATTCTGCTTTCTTTTGTCACCACATTTTAAAAAAATCTTAAGTACAGTAGGACCCCCGTATCCACTGTTTCATTATCCACTGATTCAGTTATCTACGGTTGGCAGAGGAAAATAAATGAATAATTCAGCAGCCACAAAGCAAGATATAAAGCAAGCTTTTATCACAAATGGCAGCTGTAAAGCAAGCTATTGTCACAAATAGCATCTGTAAAGCAAGCTACTACCACAAACAGAGGCCATAAAGCAAGCTACTGTCTTGAAACAGCAGTCAAAAAGCAAGCTACTGCCAAGAAAGAGCAGTTTGGGTGTGGGTGGGCAGGCATTCTCTCTTATGCATGGTTTTCATTAACCACGGGGAGGCCTGGAAGCAATCTCCAGTGGATACCGGGGTCCTACTGTACCTCCATTTTCAATAGGTGTGGATTCTGAAAAGTGAAGCAAAGTTCTTATCTGCCTATTCCTACGGTGTGCCACAGTTTTGATTCTTGAAAGGAATGTCAAGATTTGACTTCACAAGAGCCCCTTCTTACAGACTGAAGCATGTTATTTTTTGGGGGGGAGAGAGAGACATGAACAAAGTGTATGATTTAGCATCATTGCAAATATATATGGTTACAATTAATAAATATGATAATTCTTTGATACTAACCTTGTCATAATAAATCCCATATACAGTTGGCAGCTGCATCTGAGCTTTGTGTTGTGTCATCTGTTGCCTTTAGCTGTCTTGTAGGGATTGTGGTCCAATTTCCCAACCTTTGAGCTTTCACAAAGCTTCAGTGACATAGAAAACTATTAAAATGATGACTAAGCTACACTTGGTAAGGAAATTAATTTTTCAAATTACTATATCAATAGTAAACAAGTTTATTAGTATTTTCTTGCCTCCAAGCTCTGCTCCTGTTCATAAGCCTTCAGCTAAATGAGGTGTATTAAAGAGAAGACTTCAAGGGTGTCTCTGTTGATATCAGTGCAGGGAGAACCAGGGAACATATAAATCCCCTGTTGCAGCAGCTCCACTGTCTACCAATCTGTTTCTGGGCACAATTCAAAGTGCAGGTAATAACCTATGATTGAAGCCTTAGTGGATTGGATCCAAGCTATCTAAAAGATTGTATCTCCCTCTATGAGTCTGTCCAGGACTTAAGATAACCAGGGGAGGTCTTTTTCCTGGTCCCACCACCCTCACAGGTATGCTTGGACACAGGAGAGGGCCTTCTCTGTCACTGCTCCCAGACTCTGGAATTCTCTTCCGCAGGAAGCTAGGCTGGCCCCATCTTTGCTGTCCTTCGAGAAACAGGCAAAGACTTTCTCCTCAGGCAGCCTTTCCCTTAATAACTAGTGGTCTGAGAGGTGTTTTTTTTTTTTTTAAAATGGATTGGTGACTTAGGCAAAAATTTATTTTAATGTTGATTTTATTTGCCATTTTTAATATGATACTTGCTTAATTACTTTCTGATATTCATATACTTACTGTTTTAGCTTGTAAATATTGTCTTTTTAATTATGATGGATCTTTCTTAAGGAGAAAGGTGGGATATAATAAATAAATAAATAAATAAATAAATAAATAAATAAAAACAGCAATTTCTTTGCTAGTGTAGAAACAATGGGACACAACTAGTCTAAAAGGTTTTAGGATGTCAAAGAACAGCAAGAGCCAGATTGATTATCTGGGTTGCAAGATTCTGAGCACCAGTGTAAACAATTTCTGTCATGTTCATTCCAGAGAATATGAAGACCTGATGAAGTGACACTATTTCTCAGATCAGTTTTGTGTTCATAAAGGAGTACACACACTTGTTTCCAATTCTCTGCCTCTGAAGTTTAACATATGCAATTCCTGTTCAGTGTCATAGCCAAAGCTGTGCTAAAATGCTTTTTCTAAGTGATAGGAAGTCAGATGGGCTTCAGGTGTTATAGTGGCAATGAATTTAAAAAGTGCTAAAATTGGCACTTATTACATTTGTAATCAAACAGAAGGTGTGTATGTGTTTTCAGTATTCAGCAGAAACCAATCTATCACTACATTTTGATTACATGAGGAGTAGCATATAAAACTTTACAAAACGCATGCTGTATTTTGAAGGAGCTAGCACACTCTCCAAGTTCTGCTCTTCAGACTACATATACCTGATGAAATCTTCTCTCATCTTGATCAAAATGTGTTCAACACCAGAACTCCACCACAGATCCAGGCACTCTCATCTATAGAGGCCAAAATGCTGCTTAGACAAGGGAATTCCCATATACTTTGCTGGACAAATATTGTCAAGTTTTTATACTTGAACAAAGTTATAAAAACATAAATAAAATATTGAAACATACCTTATTCAGAATAGTACAGCAACTCAGAGATTGTGTGTGGGTAAAACACATACAGCTGTTAAGGTTGTGAGGAAAAACTCTGAGGCTGCAGCAGCATTGGGCAGGTCCTGGTGACTGTGGCTGCAGTTTGTATGAATGTAGCACAGAGGGATCACAAGTTACTGGTCTTTGTTTAAAGCCAGTCACACTGTTCCTGTGTAAGGTTAGTTGAGTTTTTGCTGGTCAAGGTAATGTTATCAGGTATGTTTTTATGTGTGTGGATAGATAGATAGATAGATAGATAGATAGATAGATAGATAGATAGAT
>JAHTLZ010000016.1:64976987-65004516 GCA_023846285.1 Phrynocephalus versicolor
TTCTTTCTTTCTTTCTTTCTTTCTTTCTTTCTTTCTTTCTTTCTTTCCTTCTTGGAGCCATGCTATGCTTTGCCAACTAGGCCCCTCTGCATTCTACATAGGGCACAGAGAAAAACCTCTATGCAAATAATTGATGCAAATAAATCTGACTTCAAGATTGAAAACACAAAAAAAATTGTCTCCACATTTCAGTCTACCTTGATGCTCTTTCAATGACTTAAAGAACACAGATTTAGGAAAAACAATGCTATAGAACCAGACTTGAAAGAGAAACAGCGGAAATAAGATATAGAGGAGTGCTGAAGACCCATTTAAAAGGGCTGAATATCAATCAAGAGTTCCCAAGTCTTTATCAAGTGCAAAATCCTACACTGCTTCCCACCAGTTTGCCACTTCTGTCAACAATACTATTGTTATCTTGTAGACTGATAACTGAAATTATTCACAGTCTGATAGTCCTATTCTTTCACTAATGAATCATTGTCACATTCTCCATTATCTGCATCCCTGCCTGGTCATGCGACCATGTAGAAATGTGACAGTCTCACTCTTATATCTGAGGACGTGGACTTGATCCACAAAAGCTCATATTAAATTATAGCACGTAGTCTTGAAGGTGCCATAATGTTTGTGTCTTCCCAATATATATATACTTGCACGGACAAACATGGCTATTTCTTTGACAACTACAAGTGACTCATGATTTATGTAAATATTAATTTAACCCATAAGCATTTCATGTTTGAGTATAGCTTTCTACTCTATTTTGTTGGACTGTACAGTATTTTGAAATCTTCCAAACTGTGTTATAAATTGTAAATAATAATGGCCACAATCAAATGTCTGGGCTATCAGTGAGCATTCTTCTTTGCAGGGAAGAAGAATGCCCACTGATAGCAAAGATGCAGATTATGATCATTCTAAGGCGGGTGGGTGGGGCGGGGGAGGTTGTCCTAGCTTTCCTTTGCTGTTTGCTTACAGTCTTGTGCATTTCTGCTCTGGAATCCCAGCTGTTTTGGAAGTAGAATTTCCCACTCTACCGCTTTCAGTCTGTTGTTCTGAAGTGTTGTCTCCTCTTGGAAGGGCAGGTGATGCCCTGTTTGCTCCCCGTTTCCCAGACTGCTGCTCTAGGGTTTCAACTGCCCCAGAGTCAACATTTCCCATTCTGCCTGATACACTGTAGACTTTGTTCTGGTCCCTGCAAGTTTTGCCTGCTGCTTTTTGTACCAAAAGTCTTCTTTTAATAGTCATTGTAGGCAGATACTAACAGATCTGCAATGTCAGAGTTAGGTAGGGTGTTGTAGGTTACAAACAGATTTGTGTGTATGTGACCGACCCTTCATGACCCCATGTCCATGGAGTTTTCTTGGCAGGAATACTGGAGTGGCTTGCCAGTTCCTACTCCAGGGGCCTACAGCACCTGGTATTCCCTGGTGGTTGCCCATCCAAGTACTAACCAGGGCCGACCCTGCTTAGCTTCCGAAATCAGGCGAGATCGGATGTGCTTAGGGCATCTAGGCAACATAATTACCCCAAGGTCCCCACCTCTAAAGTCCCATTCTTTATTCACACCAAGTTCCGGGCATCTAGACTGCATCATTTTGGAGCTAAGTTAGAAACAAACAGACCCCATATGCATACCCAAACACACACATCCTCTCTTGTATTATTGTAAGTGTGCACAACTGGATATCACACGTGTTGTGTTTAATTTGTTTGCTTGGAATTGCTGTATAAAAATGCTTATATTTTGGGGAACAATAACCTTGAAAGTGAACAAATTAAAAACAAGCCTATTGTGACTGGGGGGGGGGGTAACTAGTTTATGGTTAGATAACAGTAGGAATGGCATGCCTTCCCACATTTAAAGGGTGAAAACAGGTGTTCTTGGTTACATGCACTGATTGCAGTTCCCTACTGTTCCTTATTGTTCAAAGCCTTGGCTCACAGGCTACACCCTTTGGTATTCTCCTATTCTGGAGCAGCCCGAATGGCACTGCTTCAGAAGTGGGAAGGTAGCATTTTTTGTTGTTGTTTTAAAGAAGTACTAGAAAAAAATAATTGGCCTGTAACACAAAATACTTTAAAATGAACCTCACCATCTGCAACATATGGAACAGAAGGTTGTACATGACTTAGCAATTCAATGCATCGGGGAATGAATTGACACACAAGTGCTCTCAACACAAGCATTCTCAACTCCCATTTAATTTCGTGAGACCTGGAGAACAACCACATTCTTTAAAAAAAAAAATGAAACTAGTAGTCTATTGCCTCCCGAATAAGGTTCAAGGTGTTGGTTTTGGCTTACAAAACTCTCCATGGCCTGGGTCCTGACTATCTGGCAGAGCATATCTCCCTACGATCAGAGCTGGCCCAACCCACCCGATCTTCCATGGCTCTCTCGCTCCAAGTGGCCAACCCCAGGGAGACGCATAGGGTAGTAACTCATAAATGGGCCTTCTCGCTGGCCGGCCCAGTGCTCTGGAACAAATTGCCACAAAGGGTGGTGGAGTCTCCTTCTTTGGAGGTTTTTAAGCAGAGGCTGGATGGCC
Organism: Phrynocephalus versicolor; assembly: GCA_023846285.1. NCBI lineage: Eukaryota > Metazoa > Chordata > Lepidosauria > Squamata > Agamidae > Phrynocephalus > Phrynocephalus versicolor. The sequence continues at coordinate 64,979,543 of JAHTLZ010000016.1, forward strand.
ATCTCTCAGAAATACTGTGATGGGGGTTCGGGGAAATGGGGAAGTGTTGGACTAACATCAAAAATCTGGTAAAGGGAAGGGAAGTTCTAATGGAAGACAAAAAAATCTGGTAAAGGGAAGGGAAGTTCTAATACCAAAAATCTGGTAAAGGGAAATGAAGTCCTGATAGTCTCTTTTTGCATCTGACCCTCAGACACTCAAGGCAAAATTCTGACACAGTGTGAAATATTGAGAGTTCACCTAATAAATATTCAGTCAGTGTGTGGCCAGTCTCTAGCAGTAAAGAAAGTCTAGAATATGAGTCTAGAATTGGGCCAAGCCCAATGAAAAGAAAGAGAAGATATTCAGATAATCTTTGAGAAGTTCTAAAGGAAGATTGCCAAGCCAGAGCACAGTAAGAACTGCAACAGAGATTAATCTGTTAGTAAACAAAACTGAACAGAACAGCACAAGGAGGAGAGTGACAACTGCAGTATTCAGTATCAAATTCTAGTGCAGGATAGTGGATAGAGTGACAAACTCTGGGGAACGAGGCTTCGACTGCCTGCTCAGCCGTAGAAATTCACTGGGGGTGTGTTGAACTGGTAGAACCAACCTTAAATTACATCTCCTAGAAAGTGGAGTTGTCACATTGAAATAGAGCAGACAGCCTCTACGGTGCCACAATGTCTTTTGTTTTTAATTTTCTTTTGTTTCCTCTTGATATCCTTAAATTATCTCACTTACCTTGAAAGCCCTTCTAGGGTGGCAATCAGTCGGTTCCAATTCAACAGGACATAACTAATTAACTACAGAATCCTCAGAATGAAAGACTGTGTCCAGGAATATCATGCTGTATTTGGAAGTTTGGGGAGCTGAGTCTTTCAGAGAGGCTCACTGACCTAGGCTGTCACTTACCAAATCCTGCATGCCCAGTCTCGATAAAGGCTGGGACCCAGTGATATCAAACGTCAGTAGGCTCAGCCTGAAAAATGATCTAATGCAGTGGTCCTCAGACTTGGGTAACCTGAATGGTCCTGAACTCAGACTCCCAGATCCCATGACCAGCATGGTTGGGATGAAGGCTTCTGGGAATTGCAGTCCAAGAACACCTGGGTTACCCAAGGTCGGGAGCCATTGATCTAATGGACTACCTAGAGGGGATCTCGGAGCTATTTGGGTGCAGATAACAATGTTGGGTTTAATCAGTAGGACACTAACTAATCAGCTGGGTCCCTTTTTAGGGGTAAAGCTGAATGGACTCCAAAGAGGACTGCAAGAAAATGGCATATGGCACAGGACAAGTTCTGCTTACTAAGATTTACACTGTAGGTGAAATCAGAGCAGAGAATAAATGATAGGAGAAAAGCTATAGGAGAACAAGCCATTATGCCTAAGGCAGAGCTAGGATGAAAGAGAGAACTGATTAGTTTCTAACTTCCTGATGGTAAAATTCATCACCTGTGGCATGGTGATAATTTGGTAAACATGTTATATCTCCTACACCTTCCCAGTACTATATCACAGAGTTATGGTTGCTGCTAAATAAAAGGGGGGATTGAGATCCAGATATGCCAGGAATTGAAGAAAAGGCAGGAAATAAGTATACCTGGTCTGATATGAGATGATCAGAGTTGCCCTTGGAGATACTTTGGTGGGTGACCTCCTCTGCCTTAATTAAAGGGAACTAAAAGAGAGCACATTTGGTTCGAGCACTCTTCCCTCTCTCCACCCCAGGGGAGAAAAATTGTGTCCCCATGCTTTTTGTCATCCTTCCCAAGTGATGCAGTGCCAGTGACGCATGTGATGTGTTTGAGACACAGATATTCTCAGAAAGGGCCTGCCCTGCAAGAGAAAAGAAAATAGGTTAGGGAGGAACCAGGTTATTTTTTGAACCCAAATAAATGTCCCCACACCTGACCTGCTGAGCATCCAGTCTGTTTTCAAGCACACCCTCTTTCATTTACCATGCTGGATGGCTCCGAAAGAAACAGAAGCATCCTGTTTAGTGCTGACAATCCTGAGGGTGGCCGTTTGTGAAAGAGAATCTGGAAAAGATCCTGAATTTCACATCTGCGCCTTCTGTACCACATTGGACTAGGCCAGCGAGAGCAATTGCATCTGGTCGTCATTGTGCAGGTTGCAGACAATCACATTCTCTGAAACAATTAATCTTCACATGTGCCCGCCCCCCCTGGCGTCCACTGAAATACATACACAGGAAATCTTTCTGTTGGCAGTTTACCTGGCCAATGCAATAAGCACATGACAGATACTGCGTGCATTATGCCAGGGTGCTTTGTAAGTGGAATGGAATTTTCCCTGCCGTTTATCTTTTTTTCCCTACACAGCACAGTATGTGCTTATGTGTCCTCCAAGGAAGCTGTGAGGCACGTTCCAAGTGTTTATGCCATAGAACTGTAGAACAGAAAGGCCTTGGAGGTATTGTATGTCAGTGGTGGGCTGAGATGCCTCGAGGACAATCATCTCAAACCCTATCAAACTTCGTCATCTTGTCATCAGAATAGAACATAAGAAGAGCCATACTGGATCAGGCCAAAGGCCCATTTAGTCCAGCTTCCTGTATCTCACAGTGGCCCCACAAAATGTGTCTGGGAGCACATGAGACTAGATATCTGTCTCCTGATACCACTCCCCTGCATCTGGTCCTTGAAGTAACCCGGTTTTAAGTGTGAAGATTACACATCTCCCTCATGGTTTGTGTAATCTCCAGGTTTAAAATAGGGAGAATGCTTTGTCAATTTCACTTGTAAAGAGTAAGGAACTATTTTTGAGTTATGGAAACATGTATTAATCACTCCCCCCACACACACACACACTCACATCAGGGGAAAATGTGTGTGATTATTTACATGCATAGATGCAAAATTAGAAATATGTTTTCTACTTTAAATAGGATTTTACTGCATTTCATATGAGGAAAGAGAATGTGACCAACGTACTAACCCAGATGCTAAACATAGACTGACAATTCAAAGCTTCTCCCTTTCTTGTTCTTTGAATTCTGAGTTAGAGAGGACAGAACTTCAAATAGAGGACACCACTCAAAACAGGTCAGTCCTCTGGTGATGGAAGATGGTCCTTTGCAAAGGAAGAAATGCAGCCACCTCCACACCCTGGACCTTTATGGGGCAAACAGAGTGACTGTCTTTATCTAGTCTGGCCCTGTACACTGCAATTCTCTCAAAAACCTTAATGGAGCAACTCAAGGCCAGTTTTTTCTTCTGAGGACCAATCACAACATGAACGCAAGTAAGTTTTAACATGCAGCATTAGGGAAAAGTATGCTAGGTAAACATATGTCATTTACCTCGTAACTCTGCTTCTCAGGAGGTAGTACCTCATGAGAACTGCATGGCGTGCTTCTGAGACTACTACTCCTTTTCAAAATAAGCATTTGGCTGGAAATGTGCTGTGTTTTTTTTTTTTTAATTCAACAGCATTTCTTGCAAAAAGCTGTATGCTTTCTTGGAAAGAGCAGTCTTGCTACACTAATACAGAGCTTGGAAATATCCTTCTGGATTACAATATGCTCCCTAAAAAAATCTAGCTACTCCAAAACAAGGATGTTTTTCTCTCTTTTTCAAAGCAGGTATAGAAGTCCACACATGGCAAGGGATGCAATTTGCCAGGAGACCATTCTTAAAAGTTCATTTGGCAAGATGGAGGCCAGGCTTCTTCTTGGAAGGCACAGAGCAGCATGGTCCAATGGGGCTGAACTTTACAGGCCAGTTCAAACCAAGAGTGGCATGGTGTGGACACTTCCCTTTGCTTACAACCATCATCTTACATCCCTTGCCTTGTTTGGACTTCTATAGCTGCTTTGAAAAAGAGAGCTTGTTCTTGAAAGCTCAGCAAGTTTTTTTCCCTACTAGCAGCCTATGAAGGTATCACCCATAGTCTAGTTTTGCTTTTGTTTTAATGGCTGCACGGCTCCAAACCCTCTTTATTATTACAATTTTAAGAGTTTGTGAAAGTATCTTGTACTATGAATGAATGAATGGATGGATGGATGGATTTGTTTAGCCTATTTACCTGCCCAGATTCTCTAGTTTGGTGCCCCACAAAAGTAAGCAAGGGAAATCGCAAAAACATTGGCAATCTCTTCTCACCATCTGTACAACATCCTCCTCAAAGAGGCTCACCTGTATGCTACATTATGGCCTTTTGGGTGTCAGATGCAGACTTTTTCATCTTCTGAGGCACACTAGTATCTGACCTGGCCCTTTGATAACATAAAGCTGCTTATAATCCTTGCTGGGCCTAGTTTTAATTTAGTCACACACTGTTACTCATTTTTATCTTACCTATTTTCTTGCCATCGTTTTTAGTATCTTCTATTTTATGTTTTACTTTGTACACTAGTTAAAGAATTGTGGTTATTAAATAAATAAACCCACAAAAGACATAGGTTCAGGGTCCTAAGCTTTATAATGCTGTGCTACCCAGTACCGTGGGGAGCTGAGGCTGAAAAAATCAGTTATAGTATTTGAAAGTGCTTGTATAAAGCCTCAGCTGAAGAAGAGAGATCCAAGAGGAGTGAGGAGAAGTAGGAAGCAACCATGTAAGGGATAAGGCATCAAAACAATGTGCTCTGGTAATGGAAATGGCAACTCTGATCTTCAATGTCAAGAGACGCCACCACTTCTGGAAAATGAAGCCACGTGCAGTGCCTTGGCTAGATGTCACAGGATCCTGCTTCCTGGTCCCATTAGAACACTGCATCTCACCAATGAGTCCTATATACTCTTCAGAGAATTTGTTTTGTTTTTAAATACAGTGGTACCTCTTAAGACAAAGGCCTTGTAAGACAAAAAAACTTGTAGGAAGAAAAAAAATTCTGGGAATAGGTATGCGTTTGCATGACAAAAAAAATCCCTATGGGACGCTTCGCAAGGAAAAAAAGCATTCTGCATGTACCCAGGGGGGGAAATGGTTATTAAAGAAAACTTGGTTATTTTTGTCTTTATTAATTCATTCCCAATGCATTCCTATGGGAAACTGCATTTCGAAAAATGAAGCGATTCATAGCCTCCAGAACGGATTAATCCATTTTCAATGCATTCCTGTGGGAAACTGCATTTCATAAGACAAAATTTTCTTAAAACAAATTGACCCATAGAACCAATTAAATTTGTTTTAAGAGGTACCACAGTACCAACAAGCCACTTCTGACTTATGGTGGCCCTATGAACAAATGACTTTTGAAATGTCCTGCCATTATCAGCCCTGATCAGGACTTGAAATCTCAAGGTTTCCTTTATTCTACCTGTCTATCGCATGCAAACTCTTGCTCTTTTGCTCCTGCCTTCATTTTTTTCTGCCGTTATTCCATAAAATCTCGTTTTCTTGTGCTGTGTTCAAAGTGCAATAGCCTCAATTTGGTCATTTTACATCTTGGTCAGGGTAGAGTGTTAATTGATCTTGAAATTACTTACGGTATTTGTCTTTCGGCAGTCTATGGTATCTATAAATCTCTCCACCAACACTGACGTTCTAATAAGTTGACTTTTCCCTGGTCAGCTTTCTTGTTACTATTATCTATTTGCATTGCAATTATATTCAGTATGGAAGGTATAAAACATTACACTATGCCTGTAACTTGCTGGCTAGCTTACTTCATCCTTTTGTTGTGTCACTGTTTCTTGTTAGTTACTTTCATACTTAAAGGAGTATGACCTCACCAAATGGTGGTAGAGAAATATGGTGTGTCATGTCTCAGGTGCTGGCTAGTATAATTTTTCATGCTGTTGCTTCGTGCTGTTTTTGGGTGCTGAGATGACCATGAGGTGGGAAGGAGGTAGTTTGGCCAAAGGCAAGTGGTTGGTAGTTTTGGTTACTTTTTGAAAAGTATTGTTTCAGCGACTTTTGAGTATCATGCAAGTAGAAGAATTACCTTTTTCAGAGAGTGGTTGCTAGAAGCCTTTGCCAAGTTGTGGAACATGAACTGTAACTGCTTATGTTTTAAAAGGAACTCTGCAAGTTCTCACCTCCTCCTTGCACTGATCTCATTGAATTTGCTTGCTCCGTTGGATTCTTCCTTAGAGCAGGGCATTGTGGACAAAGTAGAAATGAGAGCCCTGTGATAAATATTGACATAAGAGGACTCAGGGGAAAAAGCTAGCCATCAAAGATCAAAGACTGTTCTATAATAGAAACCCAGGACTCTGCATGAAACAGTGTAATTGTGAGGTAAAGAATGAGTTCCCAAGTACTAATATCAAAGGCAAAGCTGTTGACAGTTCTATTAGTGGTGATATGATCAGGGCACCCACTCCGCCTAATACAGTATATGGTGTTTGAGCTTGATTAATTTTATAATACATAAATAAATATTGTACTGGCAGAATAATGCATGCTCTACTACAACCAGATTTCTTGCATTTCTTTCCAACAAGTCTATTATTTAACCAAAAAAAAAGCCTTCAAATTAGTATTCGAGCTCTGACATATATCCATAAGACATTGAAATTTAATTGATGTTGGAGAATGGTTTTTGTGTGTGCTTAATTTCCTTTTCACTCTCATTATTTTTGACAATACTACAACTTCATTTGTCATAAAAGTGCTTTGGTTTTACACTGGTGCAGGTACTGAAATGGCTTCCCTCTGTAGCACACATTGTAATGTAACTGTAACACACTACAGTGCCTTTGATAATTTGCCTCATAATGTATTTTAACAGATACCTATAATAAAATTGCAAAGGGAATTCATAATTGTAAGATACTGCAAGTGCCTCCTTTCCTACTTCCATTTTAACTCCCGCAATGAGATTTTCTTTGGTAATGTTCCATTTAATGCATATTTTTCTGCCTTCCAAATGAATAGGTTTTACAAGGAATGTTTGGATCAGACCTTCAAAAAATAAAAAAAACAGTACCCTGGATTTCAAATCAGACCACTGGAGTATATTTGAAGATGTCTTAGAACAAAAAGTACTTTAAAATAAAACCCAACAAATCTCTCTGTGTCTTTCACACACTCAATTTGGGGTTTTTCTGCACAGTTTGTATCAACCTTTCCAGCAGGTTTGTGGTGGCGGTGGGGAGGGAAGTAAGAGAAAATTAAACTTCTTTGTTGTTGTTGTTTTTTTAGAAAACTGTAACATGCACTGTTTCAAATGTTGCATTTGTTCCTTTACTGTTATATTTGCAATAAATTGTATGCACCTTGCTTATTGTCTTCATGATTGTAAATGAGCACATTTGGACCCAAATGCTTTGGATAAGATAAGATAAGATAAGATAAGATAAGATAAGATAAGATAAGATAAGGTAAATCTTTTCCACATTGGGGAAATTTACTTGTTACGCAGCTCCCAATATAAAGAACAAGCAGTAAAACTGTACTTTGTATCGTGGCAAATGACTCCTCTATCCCCCCCCTCCCTTGGAGCTCCTGATAGATCCCACAGCTTTGCCTTGTCCTTAGCAGACTTATACAGACTTGTTTATTTGTTTTTGGATTTTTGATCCTCTCCTTTCACCAACCTCATCCATTACAGCAAGCCACACTACCAGAAGGCATAGATGGAGGTCAGTGAAATGAATGAAAGGGGTTGTAGGCACCACCTGTGCTTCCACTCTTGAGCCAACTGTAACTGTAAACGACAGAAAGGAAGATCAGGGGTTTGACCTGGAAAACGTCTCTAATGATCCACAGCATGACAAGAGCCCTACTCAGATTGGGATGAATTTTGATTCACCGGGAGAGGCACCAGCATAGTCACTTACTTGCTCCCCGTGTCTCTTTCTCTTTCTTCATGTGGAGAAAAGAGGACCTGTAGAGATTTTCTAGAAGATCCAGTCACAGGGAGATGCTGCACATGTCCAGAATGTTCTCCATAAACTATTGCTCTCATTGTGAAGATACCTACAAGAGAGGGAAAGCATAGCCTTCTCTCTCTCTCTCTCTCTCTCTCTCTCTCTCTCACACACACACACACACACACACACACTCACTCACTCACTCACTCACTCACTTTATGTATTTACACTGATCAGCCCCATCCAGAATGTCTGAACAGGGCTTGTGAAGCTTTCTTATAATTATTCAATAACATCTGTGGGATACAGCTCTGTAGACTGGTCTCCTCTTTCAAAGCACAATTCAGGATGTTTTTAAAGACAAGGAGAGGCAGGCAGGTGGGCTGGTGGGGAAATAGACCTCTTTTTACAAGACCACCCACCTCCACCATAAAACGGAGTGATCTGCCTCATGAAGCTGACTTGAGGATTGCGAAAAGGCAATGAATGATTAAATCTTTAATTTATACGACTGCCTTTTACCTGGAAGAATCTGAGAGATGCTTGCAGGATTTTCTGCTTCAAGGACCATACTGACAACATTAGTGGAATGATGAAGCACAAATTGCCCTAAACTAAATTAAATTAAATTGATTGTCTAAGAATATTGAGCATCGTCACCAGAGGTGGGAGGTATATTTGTTGTTCTCTTTCAGATTTGATCATATAATTAGACCTGCATTTTAAAACATTTTATCTTTCTTCATATCAGACTTTTCTACCATTTAAAATTATGGACATTTATAAAAAAATAAATGAAATTCAAACAAATTAAAATATTAAAATGATTGCATTAGTTTTTATTAGAAGGAGGCTACTTCAATATCACAGCCATTTACTAGCCTTCTTTTGTACCTGCAGTAAGGCAGAGGTACAGTATACATTTCATACAACTAAATGCTGAATTGATTGAATTTCTCCACAATCACAGAAAATTTGTCTTATATCCAAGTAGCCCCATTTTACTTGATTATTCTTCCATCTTCCTACTTCATTTCAAAGTCTATTAAGTGACTTCCAGATAGTCTAGCTAGAGTCTTGTCTTGTTGGGAGACATTCTCCATTTGGCAAGATGTGTTGTTTTTGCTCTCCATAGGTTTAGCCTAGCTTCTTCTAGTTTAATGTTTAGAGCTTCAGAAATGTACAGAAATATTTTAGCCATCATCTAGGGAAGTGGTTTTCCACCTGTGGGTCCCCAGATGTTCTTGGATTGCAACTCTCAGAAATTCTGGCCAGCTTAGATAGTGATGAAATCTTCTGGGAATTGCAGGAGTGAAGAACATCTGGGGACCCACAGGTTGAGAACCACTGATCTAGGGAGTTGGTGTCTATGAAGTGAATGGGATTGATGTTGTGGTACCTTGTTTCAATCATTAGTTGCCAGTAGGGATGGACACAAAACGGTGTTTCATTTCATTCCGTTTAATCCCCACCCACATTTTGTTTCGTTCCATTTCAGATGACTTTTTAAAAAAAATTTATGAAATGAAACAATAGTAAAATGTTTCATTTCTCTAGGGGCTTGTACTTACCTCTCCTCCTCTTCCTTCTGGGCTCCAGGGGCTTCTGGGCTCCAGGGGCTCCAGCAGCATCACTAGGCAGCCCCGCACTGAATTGTCGGTGGGACCAGGGGCAGCAGGGGCCGAGAAGCCTCCCTGTTGCATCACAAGGCAGCCCCATGCCAGATTGGCAGTGGCAGCAGTGGGGGGGGGGTGCAGAGAAGCCTCCCAGATTGGTGGCAGCAGCGGCAGCGGCAGGCACTGAGAAGCCTCTCCGCCACCTTGCGAGGCCACCCTGTGTCGGCACTTACACTTTTTAAAAAGACCACCGCTTCTCTGACTACGCTCCCCATTGGCGGGGGGAGAAGCAATGGGTCTTTTAAACTCTTTCTTGCTACGGAAACAAGTGCTGGTGGTGGCTATCAGCACTTGCTTCTGCAGTGAAAAAATGTTTCAAAGACCCGCTGCTTCTCCCGCTACGCTCCCCATTATGGGGAGGAGAAGTGGCGGGTCTTTTAAACTCCTCAGTGGCAGCGGGGCTGCAGGTGGGCGCAAGACTTCCTGGCGGCCCCGATGGCCTTTTTCAGCATGGCAGCAGCAGCCCCAGCAGTGTCAGGGCCTCCCGCAGTCGTCTCGCCCCCCCCAGCTGATCTCTTCAGTAGCAGCAGCGGTGGCGGCAAGCCCATTTCATTTTGTCTGTAACGAAATGCTGCTTCATCACTTTGTTTCATTTCGTTTTGGTTCATTACAGAACGAAAGGATAAAACAGCATTTCATTTTTCATTTTGTGCCCATCCCTAGTTGCCAGCACCTCTCAACATACAGGAGGGTCAATGCCAGCCAAATAAAAGGTTTTTTCAATGGGGTAGGTTTGACGAAACTGGTAATAATCCGGTATAATTCATTAATAGGTACATCTACTTGTTTGGCATGTGCTGAATTATACCATATGGCACTAGCACATTCTGCTCTGGAGTGGCACATGTACAAAGCTGTTATTCTTATTGTTTGTGGGTGTGTAGCCCAGTCTGATTCGACCATTTCCTAAGTATGTTATTTCTGGCAAGAATTTTTTTTTTTTTGGCATTTAGACAATCTTTTATAGATAGATAGATAGATAGATAGATAGATAGATAGATAGATAGATAGATAGATAGATAGATAGATAGATAGATAAGGGTTCAATCCAGAGTGACACCCAAATAATTTGGAGTAGGTCAGTGTTCCAATATTTTGCTTTCCCAAGCTTTCTTTCTGCTTCTCAATCCCTTAAGTGGAAAGTACAGACCTATGTATTTAAATGATTTTGTTTCAGTTGGTTGTTTTTATAAAATAAGAAGAGATCTACTAATGTAGACGATAGCTGGTAGGCTCAATTTTTTTTTCATTGGACTGTCATGGCAAGAATTATCGGGCAAACACAGAATGAATCTCCCTGAAGAATGGCACTGTGAGTACCAGGTGACCCCTGTGCAACAGTATGTAGTTGGAAAAACTTTACTGTCCAGCAGTGTTGTACTATAAACTTGCTGATGAGCAAAATGAACCAACGGTCCTTTTTAGGACCACAAATGTCAATAATTATAGAGTACATATCTTCATCTAAAGAGGAAATCTTAGCTAGCTTTGATTTGCCATGAATGAGATCTTAGCTTTGATTTGCCTCTGTGTCCAAGAGATTCAGAGGCAAACTAATCAGTATTGACCAAATGTTCCTGAGATACATCCAGTAGAGATACATCACAAACAACATGGAAGCACCATTATAAAATAGGCAGAATGCAATTTAAAGTATTTTATTCATGATTCTAAACTACCAGTTCATTAAACAGTGGGAGAAAGGCTACTATAATTTAGATCTAATGTTTGTTAGTGAACCTATACCTCAAGAGTAAATTAAGAGATGATGATCCAGTCCTAATCGCTTCCTATGTCATATCTGCTCTGACATCCAACCCCTCTGTAGGAGGTATAATTTCAAAAAAGCTAACTGGGAAAGGTTTACAAAAATTCTAGACACAGCTGTGCTTCCCATTTCCCCTCAACCAGAGAACTATGATTGACTTAATTTTGCAATGTTCGTATGCTACCATTTTAAGAGGGTTTTAGAATAATTACATTCCACTTTGGAATTTGTTTTAAACCAAGGACCCATGTCTGTACATTTGGCTATTAATTTTGGAACCTTTTTTCATGCTATTCCCAGCCTATAATGACAAACTTGATTAAACTCCTGCTTCTGTTTTTGAGGTTGTGATAGTGTAATAAAAGTATCATCCCGTCCTTGCCTCACAACATCAACCAGAAGCAAGATGAGCCATTCGTAGCTATCTGAGGCAATAGCCATGCCATCTCCCTGCTTCACCAAGAACAGAAGATTGAGGGAAACAAAAACATTTCGAAATTGCACTAGATCAGAAAAGTTGTCATGATACGACACATGTTTTCAGGCTACCCCTTCAATGAACCTCTCACAATGAAAGGCTCATGAAATGAGGTGAGAGCAAACATTTATTGCTATGCAATGCTTCCTACAAAAACGCCTTCATGTTGTGTTTTCTACTGTGTATTTTATCTTGTTTTTGCTGAATGTGAGTGCTTTCAGAATTCAGCAGCCTCTCAGCTTCTCCTCTTTACAACAATACACCATAATTTGGCGCAGTTGTTTCCCTTGTTCCAGGAGCAGCCTGGCAATATGATTAGTATGGAAGCAGTAGATCAGAATTTAGTCCCACTGTCAGAACTCAGTGGAAAAGCCCTCCCGCCACCTGCCTGCACAAGGTCCATCTCAGGCTCATCATCAATATGAACACTCACATTGAGAGAGAGAGAGAGAGGGAGGGAGGGAGGGAGGGAGAGAGAGAAAACAAAATTAATGGCACAAAAGTAGCACAATATCCACCTATGAAGGACATTTTTTTCTGTTGTCAGTACAGTCAAAGAAACAAAATGTGCACGCTTTTGAAGGAAAACTGGGTCTGGCAAATGAGGAAGTACTAAAAAGCTCTCTGTTTGTGAGCCCCTCTGAGGTAACTTCTCTGGTTTGAGAGAATATTTCACAAGGCATTTTATTCTTTAGAAGATGCCAAAAACAACACACACCAGCCCCCAAGACTTGGCACTTCAACAAAACAGAAAAACGAAAATACATAATCTTCTTAACTAGTAAGTCTTTGAGCCCAGCTTCACATTGTTGCCATATATAATAAAAAGGATTGCTTTGCAGTAATTTGGGCAGTTAGGAATTCTGTGCATGCTCAAAATCATGACATTTCAAGGACAATAAAGTTGGCTGGCTGTTAGCCATTGGCTGTGCAAACCGGGGAGGAAAAACCTGTTTTGTCAGCTGGTTATTCATACTGCATTATAAAACAAGTTTCCAAACAGACAGCTAGTCTTTTATTTCTAGTGCCTTACTCCAAAAATGCATACATATATTTTTAATTCAGTGTATTTACAGGGTTTATTTACAAATGTCAAGCCCAGGCAGACTGCTCTTCTATATAAAAAGTTGCTTGCAACTCTCCTTTATGTATGTGCTTCAGAAAAGCACTGTGGAGAGAAAAGATACACTTTCAGAAGTAAAATTACACCTTGCTCATGTGAAATATTAACAACTTCAGCTTGGTATATTTGAGAGCTTGCACAGAGAAAAAAAGCACCTGCTTAAAAATAACAAAAGACCCAGTTTTAAATGCCACCCTGTTACAATACAATACCTCCTTTGTTGTGGCACTAACAGCCCCCATGGTGTTGCTCCTCTGGACTGGTCAGCAACCTCAGATGCATATGATTACACATATGTTTCTTCTTATATGCAGTCCTTACTATGCCAATCCTGCTTTAGGATCCGGGGACTGCAGTTTTAATAGGGGAAAGGGCTGAGAATGGGAAATGTTTCCAAAACTGCAGAGGAAAGGATTACTGGTGGTGGCCTTGCTTGTCCCTTCAGGTTGAGGCGCTCCTTCTCAGATCATGGGCCTTTCCTGCCAGGACTCATCCTGTGTTGGCTCCCTCTGACTGAGTAAAATTCTCAGATCATGTTCAAGATCAGCATGCCCACCTTGTTCATTTTACAATAGCCTTGTAGATGTAAAAATTCTTGCTCTGTTAAGCAAAATGGTGGCTTCTCTCCAACTTATTATTTAATGTTTATGGAGTTTTGTGAAGTTGAGCTTTTAGATGTGGATCTACTTCTTAGCCCCAACTAGAATAAACTACTGTAGTTGGATTATCAGGATTTAAGTGTTGACTCAAAATTCAGTGGTTAATTCAGTCCAGTATAAAACCACTAGTATTTAAACTGCTACAATAATTTGTTTTTTTCCTACTTCTCTTTTGCCACTGTTCTGGTGCTGGTCCCAACTGGAATAGGATCGTTGAATCAATAGGGGCGATGTAAGTGTTGATTTACCATTCAGCAATTAAGTCAGTGAGTCTACTCTTACTTGTAGCTAGGAGCAGTATGCTTGCCAATGGGTCTAATCTAGTTATTACAAATACTGGGATATTAGGCTTTAATATCCTTGTAGAGAGATAGGTCTTGTGTAATTGGTATCAAGTGCACAAGTGAACCCGGAGAGATGGATGAAGAGCAATCACAACGAGGTGTCAATCTCCACACAATTTAAACAACCCACAAGGGCTTGTACATTCCTATCTGAATGCACAGAGTTTTGTTATATGCATTTTGTATGTCATAAAATAGATGATATCAAGTCTTCACCAGGTGTAGGGAATCTGTTCCTAATCATATATGTGCATGTTTGTAGCTTGAACATGTGAAGAAAGATGAATTAGGACCAGTAGTTATAATAATCCTGATCTCTTTCTACACATTGCATACCTAGGGCTCACCACAGAGCAATGAAGATGGTATGAATTCCAGATCAATTAGTGCTGAGTGTGAGACTGGAGCCCTGTATGAGGCACATTTTAATTCCACACTAAAAGCCTTCTTTGTACAACCCCATAGCATTTCACTGTGACCTTTTAACAAATTGGAAGCCTACTTGGTTCTTGATCCATCCTGTGGAAAATCTTGGAATGTCCTCAGCCATCAAGTTGATGGTAGTGAACAGTTTAGGAACAGTTGAAAAGAATACCTCCTTGCCATTCATTATCTGTTAGTCTTTCTGGAGGATAACAAATTCTTGTATAAGACAAACCTGGGAGATGCGTATTTAAAAGGGGGAGGGGACTGGGTTCGAGTCTAACGGATTCAGGTAGCCATCTCAAGGTTGACTCAGCTTTCCATCCTTTTGAGGTTAGTAAAAGCTCGCTAAAAAGAAAAAAATTGTTCTTTACATAATTTGTAAACTGAACAGAAAGTGCTCTAGCACTATGGGTGATAGATATAAGTTTGAACAATAAGAACTGGAACATGATGAATTCTCAGGCAACAAAACAAACGCACAGGGGACACACACACACACACACACACACACACACACACACACAAAGTAAAGAAGATAAACACAAAAGACTAACTGATATATTTTAATGGACAAGTTTTATGTCCAAGGAAGTGGACTTGTCTATGAAAGCTGACATTCAAATATAGCAGTTAGTCTATAAGGTGCCACATAGACTATCTTCATCACTTTTTATTTTGATTTTCTTTTTGCCTGATACACTAGCATAGGGTAACAGAGCTGCCTCTTCTAAAACTCCATACATGATGGAAGAGAGCCAACAATGGCAGCAGCCAGTCCCAGGCAAAAAGAGAGGAGTGTTTAGGTAAAAAGCAGAACCAATGAGCACAGGATTCATATCCAATACTCTGACTTCACTTTGGAGCAGTCTGTCCCCTGTTCCCACCTTCTTTTCCTCATGTATACCAAGGCCCAGGCTTTTAAGGTCATATGCTACCATGGAAATGTTGTTTGGGGGACAGATCCCAGAATCCCTAGCTACTTGGCCAGTGGCCATGGGGATTACAATCCCCCAAATGTCTCATTTCCATCCTCTGGAAATATAATGGTGTGTTATTACCTCTCATTCTCCTGAAAGGGACTCCTTTGGATCTAGGGCACTTGGTCGTTTTCTTAATTAAATTCCAGAGCACCTGACCTATTAGCTGACACTGAAGTAAATAAGCCATACTCAGTATACTGTTTCATACAGAGAATTCTTTTAAAGTCATCTGGGTCTCAGTGACATGCTGGTTAATTGCACTCACCCTTTTTACATGCAGAAAGCATTGCAGTCTTTATGTTTTGGGAGACAATAAGAAAGGTGGCAAAGGAAATAAATACGGGTGAGCAAATTTTGTCCAAAAAGGTTTGGCCTTTCCAGAGATTGAAGGTTAATAGATTACAAAATGATTGCAGGAAAAAAATTGAAGCTTGCCTGTAGGGAGGCTTGTTTTGTCTTTCCCTACAAGCAGCCAACTGACAGTCATTCCTTCAGTTCTCATTTCAGGGAGGCAACTGACTTCATTGACTTGATTTTTCCACATAACCGTCGATCCCCTTATGGTTCTTGTTGACTAGGTTTTATAAAAATGAAAGTTATCAGCAGTAAACTTGACCCTGCTGATCCTTGAAATTTATTTATTTATTTGTGGAAGGGGCAGACAGTCAAGGGAAATTAAACTGAAGCAGCTGATGTTTCGTCTAATAATAGGGCACCGATAATAAATAAATAAAAGCCCTGAAGGGCAGGCTAACAGTATACAGTACGTTCTCAAGCCCCCAAAGAAGGCCTCCTGCTTTAATAGCAAAGACTTCCAGTTACCAGGGTAAAGAAATTTTTCTAGCCATCCAGAGGAAGACAGAGGGAGAAGGTAATTTTAAGCAAATATTTTTAACAACATTACAACAACAATAACCTGAACACTGCACTCTATGGATCACTGAGTCCTTTCCTGGACTAAGAGCTCGATCCTCTGCTTCTTTACAGAGAGATAAACCCCATTAGATCCAGTGAGATTGATTCCCAAACTCGTGTGCATAGAACTGGAGCTTAGGCCATATGGAGTTAACCATTATTTTGCTCTTATTTCATCTTTTCAAAAACCAATCCTGATTTAGAATTAGTATCTTGAATCTGGATTTAAGTTTGATATGAAGTTTTCCCCTCAAAATTGCTTGAACTCACGCTGTCCGTATGGGTCTATGATGTGGAAAGAGAATGTGATGGAGTCCAGATGCACGCTAGAAAATAGATGGAGCCATCTCTCATCCGTATTAATAGCTCAGTAGTTGAGGTATGTGAAGATAGAGGTTGGGAACTGAAAAAGGTAGCTACACATCAGAATTAACTTGGCAGATGATGATGATGATGACATAAAAAACAAATCTCATGTTTTTCCAAACCAAAGGGGAACAAAGGGTGATGGTGCATAAATGATGCCCCACATTAGTGCATAGCACCATTAGTATTCTCATTATTGCTCCCAGAACCCAATGATGTTAATAGCAAAAAAGATACTACTAGCACTTATCTGGGTTTCCTCCCCTTGCTTTTGTACAATGAAGAGAGATTCCTTTGCTGCTAATTGCCCCAGGGGAGAAAAGCTGTGTGCCCCTGTAAGAAAAATGGTGCCACTGTGTGACTCTTACTATTATCATCTCACCATTGTAGTTATAGATGTGGAGATCTAGGGTTTGAGGACCATGTAAGAAGACAGAGGAGAACTTGGAATTATTGGCCCAAATCCCATATGACACTTTATGTCTGAGGAAAGGTGATGACATCACTGACTGGAGAAATTATTTTTAATTCAACACTTCCTCCTTTGTCTCTGGCTCAGTTCAAAACCCCTTGTCAAGGAATCGGAATATGTGAAATAAAGTCAGCCCCTTGGCCTGTTTCTTCTGGAATAACAGAAGAAAATAATACATGGTTAAGTACTGGGTCACCTCCATTAATAACTTCACAATAAACCTTTGAAAAGAGCAGTTTATAATGCAGTGCGGATTACTTGTCTCACAGCATGCAGTTCTGGTCTATGTTCAGCATTCATAGGTTGTGTGTGTGTGTGAGAGAGAGAGAGAGAGAGAGAAATGGGGTAATAAGAAAGGTTTAGGAGTTTTGTGCAGTATTGTACAGTTCATAAATCCACACCTTGAACAGTATGAAAAGACGGGAGTGTCACTGATTCTGTAAATCACTCTGCTCAGGAGTTCGATAGATTAACTCTCCAGTCATCTCAGGTCTTTTAAAGGGCTTTTCTCTTTTTATTATCCAATTAGTTCTACATGTTAATAAGAAATTTTCTTTCTTATAAAACTGTGCAAATTTTCTCCCGTGTCTAGGGTGATATAAATAGACCTCTTCACATATAATTTCAGTACCCTGGGACTGATTTGTGGGTATATATTGCTGCTTGGGAAGATTATAATTTACAGGTGATTGTTTGGAGGAGTTCAAATTACCAGCACTCATATATATGGATATATAAATAAAAAATGAAGCTTCTCAAGAGATTCTGCACAAACAGTTTTCTTGGAAAGAAAGAGAGTTCTCAATAAAAACTAGCATTTTTTATACATTTCATACCTCTGCATAAAGTATTGATAGATTATTTCAGCCCTTCGTTTCTATTTCAACATTTCTGAACCATTTCCTTGAACATTTTATCTTACCCCCCACACACACACACACACCATCATCATATAAATCCTCATATATGTCAGTCCCTATGGAATCAAGTCATTCTGCAGCCAGAAAGGAGAAAACAAATCTAGGTAGAGAAATCTTTGGAAGGGCGACATGATTACTTGTTGCGAAGCTGAGTGATTGCAAGGGGAAGGGACTGGAAGAAATAATGAACTCAATAACGCCTTTCAAAAGGCATTAGTGCCATTCAGTGTCAAGAAGGGAGGTAGCTCTTTAGAGACTGGATCATTCAAAAAGTCCTGGGGAGAGTAAACCCTCTGGAATGCCAGTAGGACTTCTCCAGTGTAAATAGTATGAGGGTGATAATGATATAACACACCTGGTGGGGGGAAAACCCAGGTCCACAGAAATTGTTTTACTATCAAATATTCAACAACTCCTTCATTTGAAACCTCCACAAACCATTTCCTCAACTGCCAAGAAAACCAGGAGTGTTGGTACTACATATTGTTGCATTTCTCCCTTCTCCCCAGAGTAATGACATAGATGGCAAGTGATGGAAATTATCCGGGCTGGATCTTCCCTGGATAAAAATATAACTGGAACTTCTGGTATTTTGGAATATTTGGAGTTGAATAGAGGTGTGCACACTTAGCATCTGTGGAAGCTAACAAAAGAGGCTGGGAAGAGTTATTTTATGGACTTAACAAAAAATACCCCAGGTTATATGCCCATCAGCCATGCAAGATAGGGAGCTGTTGTACAAAAAAAGTAACTTTTCCAGGCTTTAGCATTATGTTTCTATGAGCAATACATCCAGTGATTAGGGTTTTAATTCTACTCCCCTTTCCCTTGTTATCAGGTAGCTTTAAAAATCCAGATGCCATAAAATATTGGTGGCCAGAATCCTGTTGGCAAATGGGCATCGGTGTAAATTGTGATGTAATCTGCATAAGCCATTACCATTTAATTTAATGTAAAGTTTTGGGTGCCTTCCCTCCAAGTTTCCTTTGGGATCTTTTTTTTTTTAATTCAGGAAGCCTTTGGGAGTAGAGATGGGCACAAAACGCCAAAATGGCGTTTCGTGCTTGTTATTCGGGCCCTGGGGCCTGCTTCGGCTCGTTACTGTTTTTCGGGCCCCAGGGGCCCGTTCCGTTTTTCGGGCATTGTTTTTTGGCGCCCGGTGGGAAAGCATTCCCACAGCCGCCGGGAGACCTCCCGGGTCAGGCGAGCCGGATCTGGCAGCAAGCCTCCTCGGAGAGCTATCCTGCAGCCGTGGGGAGCCCTCCCGGAGCCAGGCGCCACTGGAGATGGTGGCAAGCCTGCCGGAGAACGATCCTGCAGCCACAGGAGCACTCTCCTGGCAGGCTTGACAGCGCCGGCAGTGCCCGGAAGGGCTGGGGGGGATTTTAAAAGCCCGCTCTTCCCCACCCCATCAGGTGGGAGGAGAGAGTGGGCTTTTAAAATCTCCCCTCCTGAAGCTAGCACCGAGTGGCTACTGGGCGCTGGCTCCGGGAGGGGGGAAGTGGGGAGAAGGGGGACTCGCAGGGATCTTCCCTGCGCGAGTCATGGCAGCGCCGGGCACTGTCATGACCCGGGCGGGGAAGATCCCTTTCAGACCCCCCCTTCTCCCCTCTACGTGCACACAGAGGCGCTATCATGATGACCCGGGTGGGGAAGATCCCTTTCAGACACACCTTCTCCCCTTTAATTCTGAAAAATATCCACTGCTGGAACCTCAGAACCAGAGAGAAGACAGAAAGCTTTAAATTAAAGTTAATTAATGGTTCTTTTACTTGAATTGATCAATTTATTTTCTGGAACTGCACATGTGTGATCATGTCGTAGAGACCAGAAGTACTGTTGCTGATAGATCTAGCAACCTGGGCACCAGCTCTACCAAAAAGGTAGACTGAAGCCCTATTCAGGTGACTACAGACAGAGCTAAAAAGGTGATATAGATCAGTGCTCCCCAACCTTTTTGTCCCCACGGACCGGAAAATATTTGATGATTTTTCCGTGGCCCGGGGGCGGGGGATGGGGGGAGGGAGGAGGGGGAGGAGGGGGTGCGGGGGGGGGCTTGGAGTGTGTGCCTTGCGGGGGGGCCACGGGAGCGGCGGCGGCGCTCGCCGGCTGGGGGCGTCAGGCTTGCCGCTCCCCCGCACGCGCACGGGCGGGGTGGGGGGAGCCCGGGGCTCCTGGGCAGGCGGGCCCCCGCCTCCTCCTCCTCGCGGCCTTTGGGTGGGCAAGTGGGAGGGGGAGGGGAGGGAGGCCGGTGGGGGGGTGGCGTGCGCACGCGCGCGCACACACACACACACACACACACACACACACACACAAAATTGATTGCAACATGGATGTTTTGAACTGAATGTACTTTGTAGAGACTCAGAGCTTCTGGAGCCCCCGCCCCGCCCCGCGCGCGCTCCCCACCACCAAGACTTGCCCCCCCTCCCACCGGGTCTCCGGGCCGAGAAGGGGGAGCCCGAGCACCTCCCGCCGCCGCCGCCGCCGCCTCTCTCACCTGCTGCTGGGCAGGGAGCCCGAGCTCCGGCCAGGCGCGAAACTCTCCCGGGGAGGCGGCGAGGCGGCCGCTGGGGACTGGCGGTAGCGCCTCCTCCTCCTCCTCCTGCCGCTGCCACCGCCGGAGCAGCAGCAGCAGCAGCGGGGGTAATTGCGGCGGGGGGTCGCGGGGGCGGGACGGGGGCGACCGCGGGGGGGTCGTGGCGGTGAAAACACCTGGGCCGGCGGCAGCGGGGGGGCTCCGCCCTGGAGCGCGGCCGCAGGGAGGGGCCGAAGGGCGCGCGCCCCAGGTGAGGAGGAGGAGGAGGAGGAGGGGCACCCACCTCCTCTTCTGACTGAGGGGGCCCCCCATGCTGCGGCGGCGGTGCACGCACGTGGGGGGGCTCGCCAGCGCCTCCCGCGCACACACCCTCCTCCCCGCCGGCCCCCGCGCGCCCGGCCCCCAGGGCAAGCGGGCCAAACGGGGTTCCTGCTGCTGCTGCTGCTAGTGGAGGGCGAGGAGGAGGAGGGCGGAGGAGGAGGACGCGCCGCCGCTGCCGTGGCTGCTGCTGCTGCTGCTCGTGGAGGGCGAGGAGGAGGAGGGCGGAGGAGGAGGAGGATGCGCCGCCGGCGGGCAGAGGAGGAAGGCAAAGGCAAAGGCAAAGGCGGCGGCTCCTCCTGCGCTCCTCTAGCCTTCCTCCTCCACCGGCCGCCCGCGGGAGAGAAGAGGAGGAGGAGGAGGGCGGCGGAGGAAAAGGGGAGGAGCCTCCCCGGCCTCCCCAGGCGGCCCGCTGCCGACCGGTCCACGGACCAGCACCGGTCCGCGGCCCGGGGGTTGGGGACCACTGATATAGATGACAAGAGGCACCTAAGAGGCACCTCTTTCTGGCATTAAGGCAGTGTGGACTATAAGCATACTTAGCTCAATTCACATACTCAGTGTATCTGTCTTGTCAGGGTTCCTGACCAGTGAGATGATTGATGCTTACATGCACTCTCCTGCTCTCATTAGCTTTTTAGGTTCAGCCCAACATAGATTCAGACACATAGATCTGACATCATAGAAATCTATGAAAAGTTTGTTCCTTTGTTGTTTCCTAATACTGTAGATAGAATGGTGTTCAGCCTACTGGCAGGTTATACTCCTTATTTGCCCATATAATGGCCTTCTGTCCTTTAATCAATTGTACTGCCACTACTGTCAGCTTCACAGTGTCAGCCCATTTAACTCCTTCCTGGTCAATCAGGTTATTAGTGATTCATGCTTGTAGGGGATAATATATCTGGTTGTAAAAATGCTGACATAGAAATAAGAAAAAGAATTCAAAAACTGTTCAGGATTTCACTTATTTAAACTGTGAAATTATTGTTTTTGATTTTTGATTGGGGATGATCTTACTCAATGTGAGCAGAGCTTTTTTGCCTTTCTCCTGTCATAGATACCAATTAGTAGTTGATAGTTCAATCATTCCACTCATAATGTCACTCAATAACTCCTTGAAATCTTTTTTTTTTAAGTCAGAGATGTTATGTGCCATCAAATCACTTCTGATGTGTCATGACTTTGCTCATATCTTCCAAATTATCATCAATGGCTTCCTTTATGAAGTTTCTTATTAGGTTATTCTTTCTTTCTACCACTCTCCTCCCTACATAGCAATATTATGTTTTCTACTATATTCTGCTTGGGTGTTGATTTCCCCACCTTACCCTGTCTTTCTTCACTGCCCATCTTTAAACAGTATTGATGATTTTGACCTTGGTTTCCAGTGACAAGCGATTCCAAAAGATAAGGGGAAATCTTTTGGAAGACATACAGGGAAGACATACATGGTTGTAGAGCTTTTCTTCCTCAACTTGCTTACCCAAAGAAAAAGGGCTTGTATTGTAAATTAAAACACAGCTTTCTAGTCTGCATTCTGTGGAATGGGTGTGGCAACATTAGTTTACCCAAGAGGGTAAGGCTGTGTGTGTTTCGCCATTGTACAGGCTGTACTTACTCACCCCTTTGCTTCACCAATTCATGAAGTCCAAAGCAGCCCTTCAAAACATTTTGGCACAGAGGGACTACAGCCACATCCCAGCTCTTCTTGGTTTGGACTTCCCCCAACAACCACATGACAAACCGCATGGTTATATTTCAGGATCCTCTGGCACTTGATAATTCTACATAAGGGAAGTAGCCTCAGGAATTGGTGTATAGCTTATGTATACTCAAACTTTCATTAAAAACCCAGGAAATTCAGTTCTTTAAAAAAAACTACTGACTTATGATTGTGGGATGTTGTGCTTCTCTATCCATGATTCAAAATACCAGGAAATGGGCCTCCTATTGCTGCACAGTACCATGCCTGCATTACAAGTAGGGAAAACAAGGACAGACTTTACATAGCAAAGGAGAGCCAGAATGTTGATAATACCAATGGCAGCAATCATGCTGGTCTACAGCCTACAGGATATTCTCTTCTGCTTGCTATCATTCACGAAGAGACACCAAGTACGAGAAAATCCCAGAACTTGACTTCTTCACCCCAACCCCAACCCCCATCAGATAATCACTTCTCACCCAAACACAAATCAATTGTGAGGGAATTTTGACTTGTGGATAGGGAACTAATTGAACTTAAATTAATGGTTGAACTGTTACTGGCAGGGTTTGTCTGTGGCACATTGGTGCTATGTCATTAAGACAAAAGCTGGACAGACAACCGCGCATGAGTGCAATTCAGCCCCCTTAAAACCCATAGGGATCATGTGATTGGAAGGTGGCTCATGTTCACAGCCCATGTTGTTTTAACTATTTCAAACACAGCTTTCCTTTGCAATAGGTTCACTAAATGACATTTGGCTGCAGACAGCATGCCGTGAATGGTATAAAATCTAGCTATGTCCAGAGCTTGGAAAAGTAACTTTAAAAAAAAAAACTATAGCTCTCAGAATCCTACAGCCAGGATATTCTGGTAGCTGTAATAAAAAAAACTTTTTCAAAGACAGCATATATGCATCCTTTCTAAATGTTTGCTTGGGTTACCAGGCACAAAGAAACAAAACTGAAAATCAAACACATCTTGGATAAAGACTGATCAGACAAGTGCCCTTGAGAGTCATTTCCTGGCTCCAAACAGGATACATGTCTAAATCCCTCCTCGCGAATTGAACTCCCTTTATAATCATTCAACTATACCTCTGCCATATAAGTCTCCCACATAACACTCCATCTTGTCTTCTCCCCCTGCCCTTGAAAAAAAGATTCCAATGCTTTGAAACTGAAATAACTTGGGAAAATTAAGCTGCTTATCCAAACTTGAGCAGCTTATTTTGAAAGCATTTAGGGGGCGGGTGGACTTGACTGGAACATTTGTGTTTGAGGGTACCAAGCTATGGCCATATACATACACCTGGAATTCATTTGTCTAATGAAGTACTTGCTTAATAAACCGGCATTCTGCATCCTGATAATTTTAAGATTATTGGAATTCATGCACCAATTGTAGCTTTCAAGCTGCGCACTCAGTGTTAACTACTTTTTCCCCTCTTGCCACTAAAACAGCAATATTAAAAGTAAAAACAAATGCTGAGTTCCGTCTGGATTGCACTCCTCTCCTGGACAGACCGAAGGTTTTAAAGTTTATTGAGATATATTTGATATTTCTTAAAAAAAAAAAAGATTAACACAATCTATATACCACACACACACAGAGAGAGAGAGAGAGAGAGAGAGAGAGAGAGAGAGAGAGAGAGAGAATTATCTGTTTGAAAGGAATATTTTTGAAGTGAGATTACCTGATCTGTGAACCATTAATAAAGTTCAATTCAATATATGCATTCCCTGGGAGTCGGAGGTAGATTTATTGCTTTTATTGCCTGCACAATCTCCTGTGAGAGACAGAGGGGAAAAAATTCCTGAGATTGCCAAACCTGTTTTACGTAGGAAAGGTAAGCCGAATGAAAACTAGATGGGCTCTTGTATATCATTGATCTCCTGGTCACCAAATAATGATTCAGATTCACAGAGAGATCTGTAAAAGTCTATAGTTTATTACTTCCTTGTATCTCTATATTAACCACCTCATTATCATCCCAAATGGAATATAAATCTAATAGTAGCCAGTTGTTTTAATCTGCACGCTAGCTTCTCTGCCATCTTTAGCCTGTAAATCTTAGCCTTGCATAAAGTGAGCAAGTGTACAATTACCAGGTTGCTGAACAGAAGACAATTACAGAAGATATATTTCTTCTGCTCCGGAGGTAGGGAAGAGAAAGGACAAGGTACAAACAATTCAGCGTTTCTTCTTCATAATATTCCCTTGTTGTGCCACACACCCATTGGCACAATTGTCATCATGGAAGGGCTTCAGAGTTAAAGCCCAGGTGTATGATTCTTCCTCCTTTGTTTGTCTTCTTCCTCAGTTCTCTTTCAAAGAGCCATCACCCTCTGCAGAAGAACATTCAATGTGGAAGCCTCCTGAATTGGAGTTTGCTCTCCAAAATCGCTGTCTTCCCAGCAATAAAATCCTATACAGTAGTTTACCATGGAGGGGGGAGAGCACAGAATCATCATCATCATCATCATCATCATCATCATCATCATCATCATCAT